>JANHMN010000016.1:31759934-31799648 GCA_030674055.1 Rhabdomys pumilio | reverse complement strand
AAGGAAGGAAGGAAAATCAGTAATCTCCTTGAGATGGCCCAATGGGAATTTAGCAACCCAGACAGCTGCCAAAGTTGCTCTTGTTCACTTCAGGAGTAATGTCAAGAAGGGAACACTCCTCCATTGCTGATTGGAGTACAAATTGTACAATTACTTTGGAAATCAATTTGGGAGTTTCTTAGAAAAATTGAAATACTTCTACCTCAAGACCCAGTGAAAGATCCCCATAGGAGACCCCCACTCAAATCCGGATTAGCACGCACCCAAAGACACACAAGAGACCTGCTTGATGCAGTAGCATAAGGTAGTTTAATGCAAGGGCCCTTGGGTCGAAACCCGTCCCATGCAGGAGACAAGGGATTTCGACCCCCAACCCCAGAGGCTTGAGCTATTTATGGGTAGGGGTAGGGAAAGGCAGGAAAGTTTGGCGTGATTACACACGATTGGTTATTTCAAATATCAGCAACTTGCAGAGACGGCTACGTGTGAGCTGGCAGGATGACTAGTTATTTTGACAGTGAAACCCTGGACCTCCCAGAAAGGGGGGGAGAGGGAAGTAAACACTGGATGGCCCATTACTCACTTGGGCTAGTTTGGACTTGTCTGGGGCATGTGTTTTTATTTTTCTTTTGGTCACCTTGCCCCTGGAGGGGGCATGTCTGTTTTAAGCTGTTTTCAAATTTTATTTTCACACCAGCATACATCCAAAAGATTCCCCACTTTACCACAGGGACACTTGCTCAACTATGTTCATAGCAGCTTTATCTATAATAGCAAAAAACTGGAGACAACCTAGATGTCCCTCAACTGATGAATAGATAAAGAAAATGTGGTTCATTTACACAATGGAATACTATTCAGCTATTAAAAACAAAAACATCATAAAATTTGCAAGCAAATGGATCAAATTTGAAAATATCCTCCTGAGTGAGGTAACACAGGCCTAGAAAGACACATATAGTATGTATTCACTTATACATAATTAGACATTAGTCATAAAGTGCAGGACAACCATGTTACAATCCACAGTCCCAAAGAATCTGGGTAATAAGGAGGTCCCAAGGAAGGATTCATGAATTTCACTCAGAAGGGGAAATTAAAGAGAACTGAGTAGGAGAGGGGATGAGGAGAGGGATGAGAATGGTGATTAGGTATCTGGGGAAATGGGGCAGAAAAAAACTGTGAGTGACAATGAAAATTAGTGAGAGGCATCTCTGGCACTAGCTGGAGAATTGGGATGAGGGAGTCTATGGTAGGGAGACCCCCAACTGAGATTTCTACCAGCTGGGGATATAGAGACTGAAGTGGCCACCTCCTGTAGCCATACAGGATTTCCAGTTGAAGATGGGGGACACTGGCCCACCACCAGAACCTTCAATTCAGAGTTTCTCATACCTACAAGATGGCAGGTATGGGAGTGGAGCAGAAACTGAGGGAACAGTCAACCAAGACTGGCCCAACTTGGGACCCATCCCATGGGAGAGAGTCAATATCTAACACTGTTGATGATACTCTACTATGCTGTCAGACAGGAACCTAGCATAACTGTCTCCTGGGAGGCTTTGTCCAGTGTCCGATGGAAACATGCAGAGACTTACAACAAAATATAAGGAAGAGCTTAGGGAGCTTTATGGAACAGTGAGAAATAGGATTGAGTGAGCTGGGGGCCGTGGTCAAAAACACCACAAGAACACCTATAGAGTCAACTAACTTGGACCCATGGGTAGTCACAGAGACTGAACCACCAACCAAAGAGCCCAAAGGGTCTGCACCTATCCCCCCTTCATATTTGTAACAGGAATACAGCTTGGTTCTCATATGGGTCCCCTAACAACTGTCTCTGACTCTGTTGCCTGCCATTGGATCCTCTACCCTTACCTGGACTGCCATGTTGGACCCCAGTGGATGAGAAAGTGCTTTGTCCTGCTGGGCCTGAGTGTCCCAGGGAGGACTTCTTCTCTGAGGAGAAGGAGGTAATGGGAGTAATTTGTGGGGTGGGGATGGGTAAAAATGAGTGAGTGGGGACTGTGATTGGGATATAATATGAATATAAAAGATAAATTATGGAAAGGAAAGAAGAAAGGAAGGAAGGAAGAAAGGAAGGAAGGAAGGAAGGAAGGAAGGAAGGAAGGAAGGAAGGAAGGAAGGAAGGAAGGAAGGAACCCATTGCCTCCCATTGGTCCCAGACTGCTTGATTATCTTACCTAGGAACATTTTTGCCAGTCAACCAAGACTGGCCCAAAAGAACACTCCAATGTCCATGCACATCTTTGCAATCTAAACATTTGATCTTTTCTTTCCAGTTAATGCAAGAGCAAACATACAAATCTAAATTCTAACATTTCATAGGTGAAGTTCTTTGCTCCTAAGCTAAATAACAATGTTCAATACCTGATAGGCGTTTAAAGACTGTGGGTCCTGGCATTATATTCTGACTCTCTAGGAAGCAAGAGATTAGTAGTCATGTATAAATTCTGAGACTCCCACATCTACAGCCAAGGATGGAACTGTTCTGAGCCCCATTTCTGTGTGAGGGAGGATGGATGACCTGTGCAGATGTGAGGAGCAGCAAAGCTGCTCGGCTGAGAGGCTGCCCTAGGATATGCATGTCCCCATTTGTATGTAAGTTAAAGCCTCACTGCTGAGTTCACCTGAGGACGTGTGTGTGTGTGTGTGTGTGTGTGTGTGTGTGTGTGTGTGTGTCTGTCTGTCTGTCTGTCTGTCTGTCTGTCTGAAAGATTCTAATATTGTTCACTTGAAGAAATCTGGGGCACTCTTAGTCTCTAGCTGCCTTTCTTTTTCTGTTTGTATGAGGCCACTTTAATTTTGCCCAAAAATGTTTTTTAAAAGGATAAAATGTCAACAAACTGTATTCAATCTTGATGTTTCATAATATGACTGCTTGAAAGAATAACATGGCTTAGACGTCTCTGAAAAACCTAGATAGGCATTTTTCACTCAGCTCCAAGTTTTAAACTTCTTTGAGGAAATCTGAGTGCCCTGGAGGAGGAAGTTATAAGACTGCCATTTAAAGTTATCATTCTTGTCAAAGAAAACTAATATAACAATCATATTTTCTGAGTTTAGTTTTTATACTTTACCCTTTTTATTATATGAACTTTGTAAAGAAAAAAAATAACGACTCAAAATAGGCAGAAACTAGCTCACCTCTTTTCTCCAAAGCATACAATTTTAGAGCCTAGAAAATGTCTTTTTGTGATTATTTTGAGCAAAACTTTCCATTTGAAGTATTGTTCAAGGTAGTTTTATAAACATTCCTGTCCATAGATTGCGTATAACAGACATCCAAAAGCATTGTCCTTCGTAAATGATGTTTAAATGAAATTTTCAACAGTACAATATAAGACTATGATTAGTAGATGTTACTGAAATGATACATGTGATACATTTTACATTTCGTAGTCTAGGGTGAGCTGATTTGAAGGAAAAATGTATTTTTGTACATTGCCTTTGAATTAGAAATTTAGATTATTTGGAATTAGATTTGTTCTGTCTTTTTGTTTAAATGAAATTATCATCTTAGAAACAAGATACCAAATGTCTGTTTGGAATGGGTCTATGAAAGTGTAGTATAGTCATTGTGCCTTTTAACAACAGTTAATGAAAGGAGAACTCATGAATTTGAAAACTAGCAAAGACGTATCTATGAGCAGATTCAGAGATTAAAAAAAAGAAGGAAGATGAAATGTAATTTTGATATTAAAATATCAAAAAAGAAAAAATAATTTAAAAATTAAATATTTTATTAAAAACATGTTTTTTTTTTTACTTTTTAAAAATTATTTATTTATTCACTTCACCACCCAATAGCAGCACTTCCTCTCCTCCCAGTATCCCCTTACACACATCTTCTCCCCAGTCTACCTTCCCTTCTCTTTTGAGAAATGGGAGTCCCCCTCTGGGTGTCATCCCCTCCCCACTAACACTACCATCACCACGCACTACCCCTACACCTTAGCACATCAAGACTCTGCAGGACTAACTAGGTGCACCCTCTCCCACTGAGGCCAGACAAGGCTGTCTGTCCAGTTAGGGGCATGGGCTCTACAGGCAGTCAAAAGGCTTGGACACAGCCCTTACTCTAGTTATTGGGGAACCCGCATGAAGACCAAGCTGCTATTCGGCAACATATATACAAGGGGCCTAGGTGAAGCCCATGCTTGCTCTTTGGTTGGTGATTCAGTCTCCGGGAGTCCCCAAGCGTCCAGGTTAGTTGACTCTGTTGGTCTTCCTGTAGAGTCCCTGTCCTCTTCAGGCCCCTAAATACTTCTTCCAACTCTTTTGTAAGACTCACCAAGCTCCTTGTAATGTTTGAGTGTGAGTCTCTACATCTCTTTCCATTGGCTGCTGAGTGGAGACTCTCAGAGGACAGTTATGCTAGGTTCTTGTCTGCAAGCATAGCAAAAATATCTTTAATAGCGTCACAGATTGTTTCTTGCCCATGAAATTAATCTCTATTGGTTGACCATTCCCTCAGTCTTTGCTCAGTGTTTGTCCCTGCACATCTTGTAGGCAGGACATGTTGTGGGTTGAAGGTTTTGTAGGTGGGTTGCTGTCCTTATCCCCTTACTGAGAGTCCTGCCTGGCTACAGGAAGTGGCCACTTCAGGATCCGTGTTTCCCACTGCTAAGAGTCTCATCTTGAGTCATCCGGATATACTTTCTGGGGCACCAACCATCTGAGGTCACTGCCGTGTCCTAGAGATTGGCCAGCCCCACCACGATCTCCCTTCTCTCTTTCCTATTCTCCCTACATATAATTTCCCCCTTCCCTATCTTCCTTTCTGCCTTGTTATCTTCTTTCATTAACCTCCAATATCTATTTTGTTTCTCCTTCCGAGAAATATTCAACATCCTCCCTTGGGCCCTCCATGATATTGGCTTCTTTGGGTCTGTTGATTATAGCATGGTTACCATGTACTTTATGGCTAATATTCACTTATAAGTGAGTACATACAATGCATGTTTTGGGGATCTGGGTTACCTCACTCCAGATGATATTTTTTTGTTCCATCTATTAGCCTGTGAAATTCAAACTGATTTCCAGAGTGTTTGTAAAATTTGCATGGCCACCAGCAGGGCAGGAGTGTTCCCCTTGTTCCACAACCTCACCAGCATGTGCTGTCCTTGAGTTTTTGATCTTAGCCAATATAATGGGTGGAAGATGGAATCACAGAGTCATTTGGATTTGCATTTTCCTGATGACTAAGGACACTGGACATTTCTTTAGGTGCTTGGCCATTTTAGTTTCTTCTGTTTAGCTTTGTACCTCATGTTTCAATTGGGTTATTTGGATTTTTGGTGTTGAACTTCTTGAACTCTTTATATATTTTGGATATTAGCTCTCTGTCAGATACAACATTAGTGAAGATCTTTTTTTCAGTCTCTAGCCTGTCATTTTGTTCTAATGACAGTGGTCTTTGCCTTATAGAAGTTTTTCAGTTTCATGTGGTCCTACTGATTAATTGTTGACCTTAGTGTCTGAGCCATTGTTCTGTTCAGGAAATTGTCTCCTGTACTGATGAGTTATTGGCTATTCCCCACTTTCTATTCTATTAAATTTAGTGTGTCTGGTTTTACCTTGAGGTCAGTCATACATTTGGACTTTGGTTTTGTGAAGGGTGATAAATACGAATCGTTTTGAATTCTTCTACATGCAGACAACCAGTTAGACCAGTACCATTTGTTGAAGATAGTCTCCTTTAACTATTGTATAGCTTTGGCTTCTTTGTTAAAAAAAATCAAGAGTCTGAAAGTGTGTGAGTTTATTTCTGGGTCTTCTCTTCAATTCCATTGATCTACTTGTCTGTTTCTACGCCAGCACCATGCAGTTTTTATTAATATTGCTCTGTAGTACAGCTTGAAGTCAGGTATAGTGATACCTCCAGAAGTTCTTTTTATCATTCAGGATTGTTTTAGCTATCCTGGAGTTTTTGGGTTTTTTCCATATGAAGTTAAGAATTGTTTTTTTAAGAATTTATTTTTTTAAGAATTGTGTTGGAAATTTGATGGGAATCAGACTGAATTTGTAGATTGCTGTTGGTAAGATGGTCATTTTCACTGTTTTTTTTTTTCTTTTAGAAATTTCTTTCTTCAGGGATTTTAAGTTCTTGTTATACACATCTTCCATCTGGTTGGTCAGAGTTACACTAACATATTTTATATTATATGTGCCTATTGTGAATGGTACTGTCTCCCTATCTGTTTTCTCATCCTGTTTATCACTTGTGTAGAGGAGGGCTACTGTTTTTGTTTGTTTGTTTGTTTTTTGTTTTGTTTTGTTTTGTTTTAGTTAATTTTGGATTCAGTCATTTTGATGAAGGTGTTTATCAGCTGTATGAATTCTCTGGTAGAATTTTCGAGGTCACTTATATACTATCATATCATCTGCAAATAGAGGTAATTTGATTCTTCCTTTCAAATGTGTATCTCCTTAATCTCCTTTAGTTGTATTTTCGCTCTAGCTAGAATTTCAAATATAGTGAAGAATTAGGGGGGTTATAGACAACCTTGTCTTATCCCAGATTTTAGTGGAAATACTTTAAGTTTCTCTCCATTTAATTTGATGTTGGCTATTGGTTTGTTGTATATTGCCTTCATTGTGTTTAGGCATGCACAGTGTATCCCTGTTCTCTCCAAGACTTTTAATCATAAAGCACCCCTTGGATTTTGTCAAACGCTTTGTTGGCATCTAGTAAGATGATCTTGAGGGTTTTTTTCTTTTAGTTGGTTTATATGATAGAGTACATTAATGAATTTTTATATATTGAATCACCCCTGCATCCCTTCAATGAAGCCTACTTGATAATGTTGGATGATGTGTTTGATGTATTCTTGAATTCAGTTTGCAGGTATTTTATTGAGTATTTTTGCATCAATGTTCATAAGGGAAATTGGTCTGAAATTCTCTTTGTTGAGTCTTTGTGCAGTTTAGGTGTCAGGGTGACAGTGGCCTCATAGAAATAGTTTGGCAGTCTCCCTTCTGTTTCTATTTTGTGGAGTAGTTTGAGAAATATTGGCTCTAGCTCTTCTTTGAAAATCTAGTAGAATTCTGCACTAAAACCTTCAGGATCCGGGCTTTTTGTTGTTGTTGTTGTTGCTGCTGCTGCTGCTGCTGCTGTTGGAAGACTTTCAGTGTCTGCTTTTATTTCCATAAAAGTTATAGAGGGGGTTATAGAACCGTTCAGATAGGTTACCTGATCTTGGTTTAGCTTTGGAATTCATATCTGCTGTCTGAAAAATCATTTATTTCATATAGATTTTCCAGTTTTGTGGAGTACAGGCTTTTGAAGTAAGACCTAATGATTCCTTGAATTTACTCAGTGTCTCTTGTTGTTTCTTATGTTTAATTTTTAATTTTGTTAATTTGAGTACAGTGTTTCTGCCGTTTTGTTAGTTTGGCTAAAGGATTATCTATCTTCTTAATTTTGTCAAAGAACCAGCTCTTGGTTTCATTGATTCTTTGTATTTGTTGTCTTCATTTCTAACTTATTGATTTCAGCCCTGAGTTTGTTTATTTCCTGCCATCTACTCCTCCTAGGTATATTTGCTGCTTCTTTCTTTCTAGAGATTTCAGATGTACTTTTAGTTTATTAGTATGAGAACTCTTCAATTTCTTTATGAGAGCTCTTTATGAATATTCCTCTTAGCACTACTTTCATAGTGTCTCATAAGTTTTGTACGTTGTACTCTAATAATCATTGAATTCTAGAAAGTCTAATTTCTTTCTTTATTTCTTCCCGTGATCATTGCGTAGAGAATGTTTGGTTTTTATGAATATGTAGGCTTTCTGTTGTTTCTGTTGTTTTTGAAGTTCAGCTTTAATCTATGACAGACCTATCATAATTATACCAAATTTCTCATCTGAGACTCTAAAAGCTAGAAGGGCCTGGGCAGAGGTCTTGCAAATCCTAAGAAACCACAGATGTCAGGCCAGACTCCTATACTCAGCAAAATTTTCAAACACTATAGATGGAGAAACCAAGATATTCCATGACAAAACCAAATTTAAGCAATACTTTTCCACTAACCCAGCCCTACAGAGGACAATAGAAGTTAAACTCCAACACAATGAGGCTAACTACACTCAAGAAAACATAAGAATAAAGTATTTTCACATCCTTAAAACCAATAGAAGAGAAACACACACACACATTCAATCACCAGCAACATCAAAATCACAGGAAGCAATAATCTTGGTCATAAATATCTCTCAACATCAATGGGTTCAATTTCCCAATAAAAAGACACTGGCTAACAGAATAGATATATAAACAGAATAAACAGAATCCACCATTCTGCTGTATGTGAGAAACACATCTCAGCAACAATGATAGTCATTATCTCAGTATAAAGGATTAGAAAAAGCTTTACAAGCAAATGGAACCACAAAACAAGCTTGAGTGGCCTTTCTAATATCTAATAAAGTAGATTTTCAACATAAAGTAATCAAAAGAGATAGGGACAAAAGGACACTTCATATTCATCAAAGGAAAAATCCACCAAGAAGACACCTCAGTTCTGAACATTTATGCCCCAAATGCAAGGGAACTCACACTGTAAAACAAACATTTCTAAAGCTTAAATCACATCAAACTCCACACATTAATTGTGGGAGACTTCAACATGCCACTCTCACCAATAGATAGGTCATCGAGACAGAACATAAACAGAGAAATAATACAACTCACAGAGGTTATGATTCAAATGTACCTAATAGATATCTACAGAACATTTTACCCAAACACAAAAGAATATACCTTTTCTCTTGACATCAAATAACCTTCTCCAAAATTGACTATATAACTAATTGATCACAAAGCAAGCCTTAACAAATACAAGAAGATTGAAATAACTTCATGCATTTTATCAGATATTCATGCATTAAATATAGATTTCCATTTTTATTTTAAATTTGACGGCAGTATATTTTTATTGAAAATATATTTTCTTCAATTTCTGATTCTTTAACAAGTCTATTCAAATTCCACTCATATCTCCACCCATCCAAATACTCACCCTTTCTTTCTCTCTTTCATTAGGATACAAACAAGCATATAAAATAATGATGATGATGATGATGATGGTGATGATGGTGGTGGTGGCTATGATGATGATGATGATGATGATGATGATAAAAGAAAAATAGGTTAAAATAAAAGCAAGCAAACCATAAGAGGAAAACAAACAAACAAAAAGCCTAAGAAAAAGGCACAAGAAATTCAGGCAGATGCAGACACACACACACATTTACACACACAGAAATTCCATAAAACCACAAAACCAGAATCCATACTATATATGCAAGGACCTGTGAGGTAAACAAACAAACAAAAAAGTTACAAAGCATTATAAGGCAAAGAACATACAAAACTGTGATTACGTTCTCTACATGTTAGCCATCTACTATTGGTCATGTAGCCTGGCATTGAGAATATACCTAGTGAACTTTGTTGGAGAAAACTAAATCGTAAACAGTTATCAATTAGAAATAACTTCTGGGTTAGGAATGGGGACTCATGTTCACTTTCCCTCTCCAAACTGGGACCACATCTTATACAGACCTCTGCAGGTCCTATGTGCTGCCTCAGTTTCTATGAGTTCAAAAAAGTGCTTTGATCATGTTGATTTAGAAGGCATTGTTTCCTTCATGTCCCTGTCCTCTATTTCCTCCATTTCCTCCATTTCCTCTGGTTCTTACATTCTTTTGATATCTTTTTCTGCAGGATTCCCCAAGCTCTGAAGTGAGAGATTTGATGGGGATGTCCCCTTTAGAACTAAGTCTTCTAAGGTCTCTCACTCTCTGTATATTGACTAGCTGGGAGTCTTTGTATTTACTCCCATCTACATGAAGAGGAAGCTTTTCTATTGATACTGAGCAAAATACTGACATATAAGTATAGCAGAATATTGTTAAGGGTCATTTTTCCTATGATCTTTCAACAGAACCATAGTATTTTGTATTACCCTAGGTTCCTGGGTTATCTAGTCTCAGATTCTTGGCCACTTGAACAGTATCAGGGTTGGGTTTCACCTAATGGAATGAGCCTTAAGTTCAGCCAAATATTGTTTGATTAGTGCCACGAGCTTTGTGCGACTGTTACACTAACACATGTTTCAGGCGGGTCACCAATATAGATGAAAGTGTTTGTGGCTGAGTTGATATTTACCTTTATCCTTTAGTAACATGCAAAGTATTTCTAGTACTATGGACACCCGTCAATAGGGTAGGCATCAGCTCAACTTCTCTGTGTTCAATGTGCTGTATGTGTGTTGCCTTCAGTTTTCTATTTGTGTAGAGCAACCAATAGCTTTGGCAATAGCTTAGCAGTCCCCATGGGACCCATTTGGCCAACAACTCAATTGATATAAACCATTCCCAGAACTAGCGGCTTCATTTAGTGATGAAAGGTCTCCAATTTTGGCTCTGTCTTCCCAGTCATTTGACTATTCAAATTAGATTACCTTCATATATTCGTGCAGTATAATTGGACTATGTTTTTCCCCTCCTCCAAATCATCCAAGATCCTTCACACCTCTCACACCTCTCTACCCACCATTCTTGTCTTCTCTCTCTTTCTCTGTCTCAAGAGAAGAAAAGCCCATAAAAATAAAAATCAAAACAAATAATAAATCCAGTAAGACAAAAAAAAATATGCCAAAAGAAAGTAACCCAAAAAGTCCACAAAGACACCATGGAGTTCATTTTGTGTTCACTAACTGTTCATGGGCATGGAGCCTACCCTGGAGTATGGTTAATATACTCAGTGACATTCCATTTGAAAAAAAAATAGACTTGACATTTCATAGCAGGTATAAATTGCCAATAGTTTCTTGGCTAAGTGTGGACATTATGTTTATTTCCCTTTCTCAATGCTAGGATTTTGTCTGGCTTGAACCTGTACAGATCTTGTACATGCTGCCACAGTCTTTATGAATTTGTATGTGCTTAAGTCCTGATGTGTCTGGAAAGCATTGCTTCCAGGGTATCATCCATCCCCTCTAGTGGAACAAAGGTTATGGGAGGAACTAATCACAAGTTGATTGGATTTAAGGACCACCCATTGAGATGATATCCGTACCTGATTAAAGTTGCCAAGAACTTTAGATGAGAAAGTCCATGGACCTAGGAGGAAATACACTACTATTAATCTACTAAAGGAAATAAAAACATTTCTAATTAAAATTTTTAAATAAATGTAATTGAATAATCTCAAGCCTAGCCATACATTAAACTCCTGTGGGGAATTTTAATTGCTATTTTACTATGAGTAGAGTAAAACAATGAGAACTTCTTTTTAATTGGGCTATGAAAGCTCTAAGGACAGGATTATCAGTTCTCCTGACAAGGGAGAGTTCAAAAGTCGGGGGGTGGGGGGGGGGAGAACACACAGGAATACTACAAAAATCTGTTTGCATGCTAGTGAATATTTTTTTTATCCCGTGAATGTTTTAAGGTTAACAAAGATATCAAAATGTCTTTTCTATTCTTAAATATTAGGGGATTGCTATATATTTTTCATAAATTATGCAAATTCATGGAGGACTTTTATTTTTGTTTGCTTGTAAGGGGTAGAGAAAAAATTCAGATTGGGTTGTCTTTTATTTCTAAGAACTCACATAAATAACTTGTTTAGGTAGGGCTGTGAGTGACTTCTTTATATAGTTAGCTCAGGGTTGTACCCAGGAAGATCTAAAGGATAAATAAGGTGAACAGCCATAGAAATCTTCATGTGTCTGATCCTACACTGCATGTCTGAAGGTGTTTTATGTATGACCGTCAGCTAAAGGGCCTCCTCCAGCTTCCCCCAACTAATCTCAAACCCCACCAATATGTTTGTCTCCTAACTTTGTATCCTCTTCGCTTTTATAAAATAAGTGAATGTATTGGTTACTTATTTGTGGTTTTGATGAAGCACTTTGACCAAGGGAAATTATGGAAGAAATAATTTGGGCTTATGCTTCCAGAGGGTTAGAGTCCATAGGAAACAACATGGCAACTGAGAGAAGCAACAACAGTCAGATGCTGAGAGTTTGCCGCTTAAGACACAAACACAGAGCAGAGACAGTGAACATCCAAGTAGGGTGAGCCTTTAATCTCTCAAAGCACACCACAGTGACATTCTTCTTCCAGGAAGGGCACAATCCCTAAACCTCTCCAAAGGGTGCCACAACTGGGGACCAAGCGTTTATAGACAGGAGCCTATGAGAGACATTTTTTTTTTAAGAGACATTTTTTTATTCAAACTAGCTTGCAGCTTATATTGAATTCACTTAGTGTTTCCCATGTCTGCCTGGCTATGGAGGCATCCATTAGACCATGGAAAACCTACTGGTAGCCACAGCCCAGAGAAGAATGACATTCCACCCAAGTAGTTCTTAAGTTAGGGGTAGAGTCTTTTTAAGATTTTCCTCTCTTGAAAAGAAAAGTTCCTGAGTATGCTTTGGGATGTAGATAACCTAGAGGAAAGAACTGTGATGGTTCGAACAAGAAATGTCACCCACAGACTCATATATTAGAATGTTCTGTCCTAAGTCTGAGGTACTGTTTGGTGGGGGGTGGGGTTGGTGGGCGATGTTTGGGCCCCTTAGGAGCCTTCTGGAGAAAATGTGTCTCTGGAGACAGTCTTTGAGAGTTTATAGTCTCTCTCTCTCATTCCTGTGACTGAAGATGTGATCACTCAGCTTTTGCCTCCAGCTCCCTCTTACCATCCATCATCCCCTGACATTATGGACTTTCCTAGAACTACAAGCCAAAACAAACTCTTTTCTTCCCATAAATTGCTCCTGATCATGGTGTTTTACCACAGTATCAGAAACATAACTAATGTACTCACTGTTTCTGGTTTCCAGCACATTTGAGTAGTAATTTTGCACATTCAAAAGACACATTTCTCACAGCCTCCTCCTTGCCTGGCAAAAAAAAAAAAAAGACACTCTGCAAATATTTTGGGACTCAATTATACAACAACACTTGAGTTAAAGGTAAAAAAGCCTTCTCTAGAAAATGCCTTAAAAAACTGACTGATTTTAAGTGAGAAAAAAAAAAAGGAATTTAATTTAATTAACTTGGTCATCTTGGGCCACCTGAAAATATAAAGCATCAAGTGAGAGAAATTCAGGTATTTCTGGGTTAAAAGCCAATGTTGAAAATGTTTATACTTTGTTCTGTACAATATATGCAAAGTTTATCTGTTTTCCAGAATATTTTATTAAAGTACAGGAAAACATCTAACATATATTTAAAAAGATGTAGCTTAAACAATTAAGCAGCTTAAATAATTTTGTAGATAAACTGCCTCTATTATAAAAGTATAATTGTGGGTCACAGCTCTTTTTTTCTGATGATATTCTGAACAAAATATAAACCCTTATATAGATATATAGATGTACATGTATATATGTACTATATATATATATATATATATATATATATATAGAGAGAGAGAGAGAGAGAGAGAGAGAGAGAGAGAGAGAAAGAAAAGGAGAGAGAGGATTTTAACTGAGAACTTTGTATTCATCAGAATGTTGAATGTTACTAGAAGATGAAAAAATACACATAAACAAATTTATGTTCCTCTTCTTCCTCTAGGTTTAGAATTCCTTGATGGAAAAATCCTAGGAATTTTTCCCACTACTTTCTCAGTCTGCATCTGTTGTGAGAACAGAAACCTTCTTGGTGGGATATACCAGGAAGTTCAGTTGAAAAGATGAAAAGATCCTATTTATTCATTTTTCTTTATTTCTACATTTCATCAATAATAGAGGAACTAAGCTAATCTCATGCAAAATAGCAGGCTAGTATTATTTGAACCAGAAGATTTGTTAGTAAACATAATCTGAATGCATGCACATGGATATATCTATATCTAGATCTATATCTAGGATCTATATCTAGATCTATATAGATATATATAGATATATAGATGTAGGTATAGATCTAGATCTAGATATAGATCTAGATCTAGATATAGATATAGATAGATATAGATATAGATATAACTCTTCCATGGGAATTTGAGTGGGAGTATGAGTATGGCATGCCCACACTTAGAATCATTCAGCATATAATTCTGATAAGAACAGAAAAAAACAGTTAATAACCTGAGTTATTTGATTTTACCTTTTCTATTTTATATTATTTAAATTTTTCTTACAATATATTTTGATCATATTTTCCCTCCCCCAGATCTCTCAGATACTTTCCAGCTTCCTATCGACCCAACTTCATGTTTGTGTTCTCCTTCTAAATAAATTAAAATAAAAATAGGACAAAAATAGTAAAAACACTAAAATAAAACAAAACCAAAAGCACACACACACACACACACACACACACACACACACACACACACACACGCACAAATTGTGGAGTCTTTTCTTCTCGAACAACTAACTACTCTTGACCATGAGTCCTGCACAGGAGTGAGGTTGAAAGATCCAATGACACTCCTCTAGAAGAAAGTGGATTTTCTCTTTCTCAGTACTCATTAGTTGCAAAAAGCTTCTTGGTTAGGAGTGGAACATTCCCTTCTCAGTGCTGGGATTTTGCCTACCTTCATCTTGTGTATGGCTCGTGTATGCTGTCACTGTCTCTATAAGCTTATATGTGCATAAGTCCTGCTGTATCTGGAAGAGTCATTCACTATCTCTGGCTCTCTCAGTGTTTCTGTCTCTCTTTTCACATAGAACTCTGAGCCATGAGGGGGATGGTTTTGATGAAAACAAAGCATTTAGCCTGAGTGTCCAATCATCTCTTACTCCCTGCCTAATGTCCATTATGTTGGTATGTTGGTTAATTGTTGTCTATCACAAGTAATTTTTTTGAGGAGGGTTGAGTGATACATTGATTTATGGATATACTGATTCAAATCCAACCCACAACTAGGATTTCAGGCCCTGTAAGTTCCTATCAATGGTTTCTGGTTCCCATGAAACTCCATTGTATTCGAAATAATTCAAGTTCTGCAAGATGTCACCACTGTTCCCTGTAACCAAATATTCCTTGAAGGTCTTTCCAAGAATTTACCACGGTGACTATGTGACCCAACATTTCATAGGGCTATGGATGCTTGCTCCATTTCACATGTACTTCTAAAGTAGCTCATCCTCTGTGTGGACTCATTGCTGTCACAGAATTTTGACTGCAAGCCCATCCCCTATCCCTTCGGTGTCCTCAATTTCTCCTCCCAGTCTGAACCATTATGATACTTTCTACTCCTTACAATATTCTCAGAGAAAAAAGAATAAATCATGCAAGTGAATCCTTTTAAAGTGTACTTCGAAGCATTTAAGTCTTGCCATAGTAGTTGTCCCTGCACATCTATTCCTTCTTTAAGTATTTATTAAGACTTTAAAATTTCCACTGAATTATAAAAAATTATAAAAATTATAAAAATTATAAAAATGGCCATACAGGATGAAGAACTATGACGGGATTCTAAGGATGGTAAACATACAAAGGTAAATAAAAATAGTAAGATCATGTCTTACCTAAACTAGATGAGTGGGAGGGTGTGTATGATTATATCAAGTGCTTGCTCTTATGAATTACTTCTAGATGACTCTCATTTTGAAGTTTGATAACAATTCCATCTCTACTTCAAAGTTTTATGACTATATCTATAGGCTTCTTTGAGGTGTACATTCAATAAATCCAGTTAATAGCTAATAATTCTCTAAGCTCACTTGATTGCTAAAGAAGATGGTCCACGCTAAGTATTTATTTGCAGGCACTGAAGGAAATTACTACATTTTTATCTCATATAGGTAGAGGTTGAAATTAGTAAAGACTTTAAACCCATTACTAATCTATTTCACAATCAATAACCACATTTTAATCCCCTTATTAAAGAGGTAAAATGGCTATTTTGATGTATTAAAAAGTAAAAATTTGACATAAAAATAGTTATAATCCAGCTTGGGGAGAAAATGTGTGTATGTGTGTGTGTGTGTGTATGTGTGTGTGTGTGTGTGTGTGTGTGTGAAAAATCCAACATGCCTATGTTTTAAAATAACATACTATGATCTACATGAATATTTTGATAAAAAATATGGAGTTATATACACAGAGACATGTGTGTGGGGTGTGTGTGTGATGCTGATTCAAGAGTTTAACCCTCTAACTAATAGCTGTCTGATATCAATCATGTAGGCTTTATCCTTTGTCATAAAAATTGTATGTAGTTTAGAAAACTGACTAGTTATAATCTTGTCATTTGTGCATGAACTTCATTATGTTTGAGCATGGTTCCTTTGAAATTCATTCCACCTGTCTTTTGAATAGGTAAAAAAATATATGCACTTAGTTATTCTTTTTCAAAAGTAAAATATACGAACAATGAAATCTAAACCCTCTTCTCTCAAATCATCATTGTCTCCTCTGAGTCAACTTTTTCACTAGTTTCCCATACATTTTCTAAAGAAACATTGTGTGTGTGTGTATGTGTGTGTGTGTGTGTGTGTGTGTGTGTGTGTCTGTGTTTATTCATCACTGAATATATATACTCCCGCATATCTGTTATTTCCATTGAAGATTTTGTTAAACATATATTCATG
Source organism: Rhabdomys pumilio (assembly GCA_030674055.1). Classification (NCBI taxonomy): domain Eukaryota; kingdom Metazoa; phylum Chordata; class Mammalia; order Rodentia; family Muridae; genus Rhabdomys; species Rhabdomys pumilio. The sequence continues at coordinate 31,783,071 of JANHMN010000016.1, read as the reverse complement.
TCATGCTATAGAAAAGTAGATATGGCCAGGTGGTGGTGGCGCACGCCTTTAATCCCAACACTTGGGAGGCAGAGGCAGGCAGATTTCTGAGTTCGAGGCCAGCCTGGTCTACAGAGTGAGTTCCAGGACAGCCAGGGCTACACAGAGAAACCCTGTCCTAAAAAACAAAAACAAAAACAAACACACAAAAAAAGTAGATATGACATTTATTTAATCAGTAACCCACTGAAGGAAATTTATTTTCCAAATTTCGCTAGTATAAAATTTTAAGTGAATGGTTTTTTTTTAATTTCCATAATTTCAGTTTTAGAGTTGGGAGGGCATAATCCTATAGATCCTCAACATACATACATTAAACACATTTTATACTCTCCGTACACTGTCTTCATGTGGTTCCTGACTATACATATAAAATCATTCATTGAAGAAGAAAAGGGAAGGGGAAGTGAAGGGATGCAGCCTAAGGTATATTGTAATGAAAGCATACTAGATCCTGGAAGACCTTAATAGGATGTTTTTTTTATCTTCCAAACTAAACTTCACTAAATGATGGTCTGTGTCAACCGGCCATCAGAACTGATACAGGTACACAGTCCATGAACTACATGTATCTGCAGTAGCTGGAAAGACTATAAAAGACTCTGAGCAGGTCAGGTCAGTCTGGGTATGTACTGAGGACCTATGACTCCCAATAAACACACAAATTTCTATGTTATAAGGGACATAGAGGTAGATGACTCTAGATGGTGGGAGGGGTTTGTTATAAACCTTTTAAGCCAGGGAATTATATTCAGTTTAGAAGGATCATGGGGAACAGAGTATTTTGCAGAAGTTCATACAAAAGGTATTAAAGGTTTAAAGGCCAGATATGAAGGTCAGAGCTGATAGCCGGAAAGTGGAAGTTTGACTCTATAGTTTTGTTTTATTGACTAAGAAAGTAATAACGGCTTTACCGAGTTTAATAAAGGGAACTTTTGAAAAAAATGAGATAAATTTTGGGTTCCCATGCCAGCAAGACATGTGATGCACATGAAACATCAGTTCAAATATCAAATATTACCATTGGATAAAGGGCTACTTTAAGTAGCAGAAGGCATAGATATTATAATTTTTCTAGTTTGGCTAGAAATTGCTCTGACTGTGAAATCAAGTGTGTACCAAGGTAGATTAAAAAGGCAGGAATCATTTTCTATGAAAAACAACCAGTCTACAGTTGGATGTTCTAGGGTTTGATGCATCCACTTTAGGACATGACAGCTATTTTCAGCATCCCTGATTTCCCATTCCACTAACTTGCCCAGTTGTTTCCAATCGTAAGGTCACTACCAGGCTATGAGATGGCTATTGTAGTTCTAGTCAAAGCATACACATTCAGGAATAAAGAATAAGGAATAATGAAGGACAGCCCACACATGCTGATTCTTTATTCCCTCTGTGAAGTTTTCCACAGAGGAGTCTGAGATGGCTCTAGCTTATGTGTTTTTGTTTGCACACTGCCATCCTTACAAAACCAAAACTTTGACAGAAGAAGAAGATAAAACACCAAAGATACGATTAGTCTCTTTTTTATTCAAAATACATGAATTCATTCGAAGGCTGATTACTCCATAATTAACCTAAATATGTTCAGAATGTTCAAAGCCCACTTTTTTTTTTATTAGCCAATTTGGTGTTCATAGCAATCAACTGAGCTCATGGAAAGAGCAACACCAGAAAAAAAAATGGTGCATACTAAAAATAGCACTCAGAAGCAAACTCTATAAGATCGAGGCCTTGATATCATGGTTATAAGCAGTAAGACTGATTACATTTTCACTGAACTGACAGAATACTTTTAGTTTTATGTAGGCGATTTCTTCACCCTCCATAAACTACAGGAAATTAGAGCACTTTATTTCCAACTTACTATCAGAAAAGAATCTATAATATGCCTAAATTATTAAAAAACCAACAGTGCTATGAGTCTCCAAATCTCTACAAAGAGCTAGTGATCAAATGTGTTTTGGGTTTGGAGAGGTCGGAAGTACAGGTGGGTAGGCAGATTCTCTCTTCTCTCCTCTATTTCCATATATTTCCTAATGCGAGGTGTTGTTGTATGATATTTAATAACTCCGTTAGTTCTTATTATGAACTAATAAGACCCCAATAATCAAGACATAGTCTTTACCAGTTTACTTAATCAGCTTTACCACAAATATTGGGTGATTGCCCCTAAACTGTTTTTCTACACAAGACTATTTCCCAGCTGTTTTTCCCAAACTTCTTGCCAATACCCTTCCTCTTTGTGTTGGATTCACTCCACTAGGCCATTTCATCTTCCCATGCCCCACTTGCCTTGTGATTCCTACCTTCAGTTCCCAGCCCAGGAAACCAAAAACCCACCTACCTCTGTTCGGCTAAGTAATTGGCTGTCAACCACTTTTATTAAACCAGTCAGAGAATAAAAACAAGCAACATTTATACAATATCATTTGGTGTACATGAGAAAGAGCTCATCAGACTACAATCCAGATTTAAAGTCAGTATGTAGCAATTTAATACATAGCAGCACCAGACCAACCCCCAACAGCAAGTAGACAAGTCTTTGGTAAGACAGAGGCCATTTCTGTTGCTTTATAATATGTTGTCATAAGATACAAACTGAATGTAGACATTAAGATGATCCATTCTTCAATCCCTAGAAGAAGGAAACCTCTTACTTTGACAGACAGCAATATAACAATATGACTGACTATGGGGCTGTCAATCACCAGTGTATTAGGGGCCTTGAAACTTGTCTCTAGAATTGAGCTGTCTTGTATTAATGATGTCATCACCATGGAGAGCACAAAGGAACATCAAGAGGCCAGAGAAATGAGGTATCTTATAGAAGCTGACTCAAGAGAGAAGCAACTTGGTTTTAAAAGTAGTTTCAGTCACTCATGGAGTGGAGTTTTAAACTACCCACTTACATTTGAACCAGTTCTTTGTGAATGTTATTTTTTCTCATAGTAGAATAAAATTCATTTATAAATATTATGATCAGGATAGAAAATCATCAATCAAAGCAAAACAACAAAATTTTAAAGCTAGCCTTCAAATATTCAAATCGTAAAATGTCTAGCATTTTTTCATTCATATTTACCAATGCTTCCTTTTACAGTATTATGCTTCATATAAGAACACGAATACTGTTAAAAGTATACACACACACACACAGCCATGAAGATGCTTTTAAAAGAACACATTTTCTTGAAAAACAGGGTGGGGAAGAATGTATTACCATCTTTACCAATGCCAAGATGTGGGTTGGTTTGGGCTTACCACATGTCAATAATATTATTCTTCAGGTCTATGCTTATAGGCATATTTTCATGCTACCCCTAAGATTAGATGTCTTTTTTTAGTGACAAATAGTTTAAATATCTTGGAATAGCTAGAAGACATCTTTTTAAAAAAAAAAAAAAAACATGAGTTAAACTCATTACAACTTAAGTATTAACAAAATGAGTAATAAAACCGTGAACACTGCCTGCTCTCCATCCATTTCTAGATTTGTTTTCAAAGTTAGAGAAAACAGAGAGAACTATTGCTTGGAAGATTTTTTGATTTCTTTCTGTTTTGTTTTTGTTTGCTTATTTGTTTTGGAACAAAACAACAAGTAACAGACTCAACCTCTTTCCTCTGATGCTCTGGCTATATTTTCTTACTTGAGGTATAATTTGTGTGTATGTGTGTGTGATAAATGTGTTTCATAAATGAATTCTTTTGGTTTGGACTTTGACTTAGTTCACTGTCAAATGTTCATGCAATGTCAAAATACGCTAAATATTGCATTTAACTCTAGACAACCTTTTTCATAGTCTTTGCCCATTGTATGAAAACAATTTGTTATACCGTGAGTATTATATAAAGAGATTAACTTTTTGACATTCCTGGTTTAAAAACAGCCAATCACCCTATTCCTTTCAACACTTCTGCTGGGACACATCCATTTCCTTTTTTGTTGCAATTCTTTTTATCTTTTAACTAATGCTGAGTTAAAATGTAAGTGCTATGATAATGTTATGTAAATTACCCCCATAAAACCTTCAGGAACTTTATTTTCCATTAATTTTTGCTTCTTGTAAACCACAGCTTACCAACCAACCAACCTACACCACCCTTCCCCCCCCCCCCCCCCGCAAAAAATCAATTAGGAAGCAAAAGAAATTTAGCAATTTAGGAAGTAAACGTGGTGAAAGTGCTTGCTTTTACCTGACCCACCCTGTCTGAGCTGGTCTCATTTGATTGGCCAGTTGAGCAGGTCACATCCTAGGTCATCTTCATCTTATAGTTCTTTATAATGATGTCTGCCTTTAAGAAGTGACAAATGTTCTTGGCACTTCAGGTAACTTACATATATTATTTCTTTTTTTTGGTAGGAGTTAGATCTTTTTTTGGGGGGGGGGGCTTATCTGTTTCTTTTGCCTTCTATTTTCTTCTCCAGCTTCCTACAGCCAGGAAATATAGAATGTGGCTTTTACTTTCATTCTCAAACTTTCAGTCTTTCTCACAAAGTAAAAAAGTATCTGAAGTTAATGAAAGGCAATTTTTCCTTCACCCACTGGGGAAATTGAAAATATGACCTTTCTGAGAGACATCCTGAGAGGCAGGCTTAAAGTATGGTGAAAATCTATGTCAAATTAAACGGTCTCCTCCCCACCCTATAATCACTCATCAAGTAAGTTAGTGTACTAAGTCAGGATTACTAGGCAGCGGTTCCATCTTGTACAATTTACAAATACTCCTGGCCTGTGAATTATACCTTCTTTTAGCCTCATTACTTCTTTCTGTCATCTTTCAGTTTCCACCCATTTGCTGACTAAATGACACATCAGACATCAGTAACCTTGAGCAGAAATTCCGAGCACAGTAAGTTGAAATGAAGAAGCTCCTAGCTATATTCCCTCTACCTAAAGGAAAAACAAAGAACAAAACAAAAAGCACATCCACTTTTGTGCCAAGAAAACACTGTGTCCTATTCCAGGTTTAGGTCTGACTAATAATTTAGCTAGAAATAATGATGGATGAGTAATCCTTTTAGAGGGGAATGTAGAGGGAGCACATTAGGTAAGATCAATAAAAAGATTTGTAGTAGAAACGGTGACAGCAAATATGTGATTGTCTAGATTTTTAAATGGTGCAAAAGGCTTTATATATGTTTTTACTCTGGTTTGACTCCATAACAAACTCCCAAGGAAGACAGCTAACAGGTATTAATTGGGTAGTGTGTGTGTGTGTGTGTGTGTGTGTGTGTGTGTGTGTGTGTGTGTGTATTTTACTTTGTTGGGGCTTTTTGAGACAAGATCTAAGAAGTCCTGGCTGGCCTGGAACTACCACAGAGAGAACCAATCAACCTCGGCTTCCCAAGTTCTGAGATTAAAAAAAGTGAACTGATATGCCCAACAGAATTTTCTTTTTAAAGATTTATTTCTTTTATGTATGTGAGTACACTGTAGCTGTCTTCAGACACACCAGAAGAAGGCATCAATTCCCGTTACAGAAGGTTGAGGGTCACCATGTAGTTGCTGAGAATTGAACTCAGGACCTCTGGAAGAGCAGCCAGTGCTCTTATATTCTGAGCCATCTCTCCAGGTCCCACCCAACAATTTTAAAGCACTTACGTCAAAAGAAATTGATTGACGGGAATTGAACCAGATTATAATCTTATAAATTAAAACTTTAATGTGCCATGCTTATCTTTATTCATAATACACTACTGTTCCATACCCTGAGAAACAAACTCTTAAAATCAGTACTGTCTCTGAATGAATAAACAAATACATAGACAATAAATAAACAATAGAGACGAAGCAGCAACCAGTATTTCTTACAAAGACTTCCCAATCTTTGATCAGAAAACAAAATGTACTTGGGAAGGAAATGTCACCTAGTCTTCAAAATAGTCAGCCTCTATCATGCTCGGAGTGTAGAACCCAGAGCCCATAACCAGCCCCTCTGCAGGACAGATATTACTTTGAAATCAATTTGTACACAGTCTGACTGCTTCAATGTCTTTCAGCATTTTTATTGAAAACATTATTTTCAATATTCTCAATTTAACCATTTTTAAGAGAAAAGTGAGCAGGAAGCTCTGGATACAAAGAAAGAGAATTGTGTTCCAGGTACTGTCTACCATTTAATACTTGCTAAGGCGATCAAATAACATTGTATGTGTTTATACTGGTGAAAGGTCTTTTCTCAAAAGAGCCAGGCAGACAACAAAGTTTGATGTTAGTTCAGTTTCCTGAGAAACTGATGTCAATATTGGATTAAAAGTGCATGAGATGAAGTAAGGGAAATGCCCATGTGAAAGAAAAGAGGGAACTGAAGAAGGCTAGGAGGCACTGAGTGGAGAGCCTCACTTGGCACGCAAAAGGGAGCAAGGAAAGGCTGATGTGTGTTCCAGGGTACTGTGAAATCTCAGGCAAGTCTGAAAAATTCACTACAGACCAAAGTCAGCAAAGAAAAAGTCCATTGCCTCCCGAGGCACAATCACACCACAGCTCACTCATACATATGAGAGAAGGAGAATCTGCACAAACACATCTTTAGGGTCCTGGGTAATATACCTTATGGATTAGGAGGTCTAGAGGCATATTGCAGACTTGCCATTTGCAACATGCTTTGTGTAAACTGAGCTTCTTGCAGGTAGTAGGAGTATATGTCTTTCTGCAGAAAACACACACACACACACACACACACACACACACACAAGGGAAATGATATGGAGTAGAGCCTCCAACACAAAAAATGATCTGAGTATTTTCCTTTTGTCCCTCAACTTTTCTTCCTGATCCTTTTTGGCTTTGGGATTTCCCAGGGCTATGACCCATGTTACCATGTTAAGGTTCTCAATATTTGTTAATTGTGCCATGTTCATTCATAGCTATAGTAGGAAAAGCACATGGCCAGAAAACACTCTGATAATATCATGTGAATTCCCTGTGCAGGATCTCCCACCCCTGTTATATAAAACTAGCACTACCTGTTATAGTGACTATGGTCAATCACCTCAGCAATATAACTATTCTTTTTACCTGAGGATCCACAGACACCAAGTCAAAAATACCCAAAGACAGTCATTTTTTTTAAAATTTCTATTAGACCCTTAATGAATATTTTTATAAAGTATGTACTCTTTGAAGATTCAAATGACTAATCCTGAAGGACCTAGAGTAACAGTAGTAAAAACCATAAAACACTGCAGTGGCTAGGATTTCTGCATGCCTTGGTTCCCAGACCCACCTATCTTCCCCTTTGTTGATGTGTTTAATGTCTTGTGATCCAATCATCTCTAATAAACGCCTCCAATTTGGTGAATGAGTTCCATCAGGAAGGTCAGAATTTATGCTTTCAGAGTATTATCCCAAGACTGAATTTCAAGTCTGTATTTGAAGGTCTGTTTTTAATCACCCTCATTGTATAAGATATGACAATTATCTTATAACCATAAGATAGATACCATGGTGATGGGCCAGTTCCTGTATCATCTTCACTCTAAAAGTAGGTTTCCTGCGTAAATGCTGTAATGTGTGGAATTCCATGAACCCCATAGCCTCTATAAAGCGGTACCAAGTAAGGTTTTGCAGGTGGGAAAGTCAAACCTGTGTCAAATAATTTATACCATGCCTGTTAATGGGGAGTGGAACACTAACCCTTATAGGGAGAAAGAAGGACAATATACTCAACTTGCTAACAAGTGACAGCCAGTTGGTCTTCTCAAAGGGTAGTGTTATATCATCTGTCTTTTTCTCTGTTGCTGATCATGTGGACATTTGGAGGCTGCAGTAGTTAAATCAGCTACATACACATGCGTGAATGCATGCCTCTGGTTCCATTGCTCACCTCTGTCTCTGTCTCCATGGCTGTCCCACTCACATGTTTATCACTGGTGGACTATACTGAATATTAATGAAGACTCGAAACATCAATGTGTTCAGTTATTTTGTCATTTGGCTTTTTCACACAGTGAATGATTTCTGATTCACATTAATATGTGATATAAAACCTTAATATTTTGTACACTCACATGCTGCCACCCATATACCTGTATCCTGAATGCCTTATGCTCAGTTTTCTGCTCATTTTATTTTGATTCCTTTCCACATAGCCATGAAATTGATTTTTTTATAGAAATTTAGAAATAGTACCATTTTTCACATTAGTAAGCTTTTCCTGGCTATGACAAAATACATGATATGCTTAAAAGAAAAAAAGATGTATCTTGACTCATGTATGCAGAGGTCCAAGTTTGACTGGTTCCTTTGCTTTGGACCTAGTGTGAGGCAGAATGTTTTGATGTCATAAAATGCTGCTTACCTCATCAGAGACAAGGAAAAGTAAGAATGAGTATGCCCAAGATGATGATGATGATGATGATGATGATGATGATGATGATGATAAAGTCAGAGAGACAGAGAGACAGAGAGACAGAGAGACAGACACAGAGACAGAGAGAGAGAGGAGAGTGAACAAGATATACAATTCAAAAACATGTTCCATGGTGATCTACTTCCTACAACCATATACCCCCTCCTAATATCATGGTCATTATGAATTCACCAATGTATTAATCTATTTTCAAGATTAATGTCTTGTGATCCAATCATCTCTCAATAGTTCCAACAGCTACAGACCAACCTTCAACATAGCCTTTGGGCTTATCTTTTATCCAAAGCACAAAAGTCTTCCATTTTCTTTCCTTTTTCTGCACAGTAGATGACTAACTATACTCTCTATACTTTCACTTGAGTGTATTTCTTTTTCCAGTGGTCTTTAACATCTGGAATGAGGCTGCAATTCAGACACAGTCTTTTTCTGGTTTGTACACATACACTAAGTCTGCCTGTGTATAACTCATGGTTGGACTTTTTAAATCTTTAAAAATTATTTTTATTTTGAGATTATAATATAATCATATCATTTCCTTTCTTCCCTTTCCTCCAAGCTGTCAAATTCATTTCTCTTTACTCTTTCAAATTTATGGTCTGATTTTTCATTAATTGTTATATAAATACATACATATATATGTATATACATAATGTTACTTGCATGTATGTTTTCTTTGTTTTGTTTTGTTTTCTTTTATTTTGTTTTGTTTTTCAAGACAGGATTTCTCTGTATAACCCTGGCTGTCCTGGAACTCACTCTGTAGACCAGGCTGGCCTCGAACTCAGAAATCCACCTGCCTCTTCCTCCCAAATGCTGGGATTAAAGGCATGTGCCACCACTGCCCGGCGTATGTGTTTTCAAAGCTGACCATTTGGCATTGGAAAGCCATATGGCACAATCTTTCCTGGGAAAGACTATTTCTCCTGCTGAGCATTCTTGAGTTACCCACAGTTCTTTATAGGACTGATGCCCCACAGTCTTTCCTCTATCCACTACAGCATATTGTTGATTGTGTTCCACTCACGTTTAGGAGTCATGTTCCACAATTTATGCGACCAGTGAAAAGGGGAAATCTGACAACAGAGAATCTCTTAAAATGATCAGTGGAGGTCATTTGTAAAAGCGATAGATTTGATGAAGGTCATGTGTACTCACGTATAGCCTCATGATCTCTGAGTCTACTAAATTGACGTGAGGAACCATTGCCATATTTCTGTGGAATACCAGTGAGCTCCCTGAACAGACGACAACTCCTTTTTTGTTTGTTTGTTTTTTAAATTGGATATTTTATTTATTTACATTTCAATGTCATCCCCTTTCCCCATTTCCCCTCCCTAAAACCCCCATCCCATCCCCCCTTCTCCTTTTTGCTTTTATACCATTTTAATTGCATGTAAGTATTAAGGTCAGTTCTAGGTTGAGGGACTAGCAATGCAATAGTTGCAAATAGTCAAGGAACAAACAAGACAATAAACACAAATAGTCAAAGAACAAGCAAGGCAATAAACAAAATTCCCTGAACACCCCCACGATCATTGTTTCTAAGGGCTTGTCAGGATGACCAAAATATCTGAGCCTACTTCCCTGTCCTAGCCCAAAGTCGTTTTTATGTCTGAAGCCTACTTTCTTGTTCTGGCCTAAAATTTAAATTCCTACAGATGACAACTCTTAATAGAAAGTTCCAGAAATAATGGTCACTTGCTTGGTTAAGCATTCAACATTCAGCAGCAACTAGCCTCATGCCAAGAGTTCTTTTTCAAATGACATAAAATTTCTTTGGCCAGGTGATATGACACCGAACTAGACTATCAGATGTCTTTAATGTGGTTTTCCATATGTATTAATTCCATGAGTTGCTGGCTACATCCTTTCTTGTTCTGTCATCGTGATATCTGCTGGATTTCTCAGTCTAAATAGTAATGAATATCCCAGGGAGGCCTTTTATGCTGTGGCTCCTTTAATAGAGCAACTTTCTGTTTCCAGGTATATTCAACAAGACAATATTCCTAAGAATAGGATATGTGTCCTTTGCAGGACTTTTGTTGTTTATTTCCTTCTAGGAAAATTTATTCTCCATCTCTACAATGACTTTGATGGCCATATGATTACTGCAGTCTCCTGGCTTCAGATCATTAAGCAGCACCTAACCTCTATTACAGTGTGGCTCCATCATTTGCGCAGATGGCAGGATACCTTAACAATGGCTGCCCTACTGTCTTCCTGTCTCTACATTTAACTTCTTTTTATTGTTTTTCCCTTTATTGAAAATGGATTGTTTTCTCACACAATGTATCCTGATTATGGTTTCCCTCCCTCAACTCCTCCCAACTTCTTCCCACCTCTCCTTCCATCTGGATCTACCCCCTTTCTGTGTCTTCTTAGAAAACAAACAGGTTCCTAAGGATAATAATACACTAAAATAAAACAAAAACACATCATTTATACTCTGGATGCTCTTCAGTCTGCACAAACCATTTACCTTTTACCTACAAGTTTTTAATGAGGACTGTACCTCATCACTGTATTCACAGTGACCCTGAGAAAGGCATGTTCTTTTGGGCTGTATTTTGTTCCAAATGCTCTTTTTGGGTCTTTTAGTTACAGAGAATATGTCCATTCCACTATAACAATCCCCTTCTGTCTTTTTTTGTTTCTTCCTTTCCCATTTGCCATGTGACAGGTAAATTTATTGTCCTACGAGAAATGATTTCTCTCATATCCTGCTTTATCAGTCAAACGTTATCAAACGTTCATTCCAAATTAGCATCTTGTCCAATCTTCATCTTAGTCTTCCTCCAACAGCTATAGAAATAGATGGGGAGAGTCACACCTAAACATTAGGCAGGTCTCGGGTCTCAGGTCAGGGAACCCCTCAGAAGAGGGTAGGAAGGATTATAGGAGTCAGATGAGTCACAGACACAATCACCTAAGCAGGGTTTGTAGAGGTTCCCGAAGACAAAAGCAACAACAATGCAACAATGGCAGAGCTCACAGAGCCTGCATGGGTCTGTGCTGGTTTAGCCTGGTTGTTGTTGGTTTGTTATATGTTTTTGTTTTTTTGTTTGTTTGTTTGGTTGGTTGGTTATTTTTTTGTTTGTTTGTTTGGTTTGGTTTTGGTTGGGTGTGTGGGTAGGAATGTTTGTTTGCTTGCTTTTGTTTTTTTGTGGAACTTCTAACAGTGAGAGTCAGGATGTTTCTGGCTCTTTTGCCTGCTCTTTTCTTCCTACTGGTTTGCCTCATCCAGCCTTGATTATGAGGGTTAGTGCCTAGTCTTATTATAGCTTGCTTTTCTGTGTTAGGTTGATAGCTCTAGGAGGCCTGTTCTTTTCCGAAGGCAAATGGAGGAGGGGTGGATCTGTGGCAGAGGAGAGGTGGAGGGAGACTGGGAGGAGAGGAGAGGGTGGAGGCTGTGGCCAGAATATATTGTACGAGAGAAGAATAAATAAAATGAAAAATGAAAAAATTATATGTAATTTTCAAAATTTGTACTTTCTATATGTCAAAAGCCTGTATGTAAAGAGAACATTTGATTTTTATATAAATTGTATGTATAAAGCCCATTTAATATTCTTTTCTATGTTTTTCTGATTTTTTTTTAGTTTTACCATTTCTTTGAGAATGTCATACATGTGTTTTGATTATATTTATTTCCTCTCTTTCTTCTCCAAGACACAACTCCTAGTCTTATTATTCTTTAATTATTCTCAGTTGCTAATAATTTCTTCAAAAGAAATTTGACAATGTCCAAAAATACTTTTGTTTGATACAACTAAGGCTATTACTGCTGGTACCTTCTGGACAGTGACCAAATAGGATAGTAGACATTCTACAATAGATGAATCAGTGCCCACACACATATTTGAATCTATTCAGTATGTACTTCAAGAATGATAGCCACAGGGTTGCAGAGATGACTCAGCGGTTAAGAGCATTCATTGGCTGCATTTATGGAAGAGCTCAGTTTGATTCTTAGTATCCACAGATGCTTCACAGCTATTTGTACCTCTGGTCTCAGAAGATCTGACATTCTCTTCTCTCCTCTGCAGGTGTCAGACATCACATGGTACACAGACGTACATGTAAACAGAACATCGACACACATAAAAATAAATATTATGTTTTAAAAGAATGCCAGCCAGCCAATAGCTTGATAATCTCTGCTTCTTGACTTATTCCTTCCTGTTCACATATAGCATGTCTCAGAAAGATGATGCTGAGATTCAGCCCCGATAGTTACTCTGGCAACCACAAAAGGAGGTGATTAAAACTTTTTAGGAACACTTGTTGATTTGTATGAAGAAAAGAAGGGAGAGGTTTTCTGAAGAATCTCTTAACAAAGCAATGAAATTCACTCAGGAAGTCAATCACCAACTCACATCACATATTGTGTATGGACCACCTGTCAATCAATGGGTCATCCTCCTCATCTGCTGGTGTTGACTGCCTATTTTCTTAGACTGCTCTTTTTATCCCATTTTTGCCAACCTGGTTTCCCCTAAGAAACAGATGCTAAGACAGGATTAGAAATCCAAATTTCTAATTAAAGGAAAACCCATGTGAGAGGAAGGAGAAAGGCATCAGACCATGATACAAACCAGAAGACTAGAAAAGAAGGCAGTAATTTTCACTAAATTTGTGAACTTGACAAGCTACAGTTGACCAGTAGAAAGAAATCATATGTCTTTCCCCACAAATGTCTCCACTTCACTTGTCAGTGTTATGAAGCAGTCCATGGAGCCAGGCTTCTGCATAGATGCAATGCTATATCTTAGTGTGTCACAATATCTGAGGCCCTCAACCAATGACATTTTCTTCCTGTTATAGAGTATCTGTGGGGTCACTTTTGCAGGCTTCAATTAGCCAATGCATTATCCTGCAACTGCTTTAATGTGGGAAATTGTATTTTCACATAGAGAGTGCTAATAGGCAATCATCATAGCCAGTCAGAGCCCTGGTCTCTTACTTTATATGAAGAAAGGATGGTTTAGGGACAGAAACATTCTTTTTTGGTCCTCCTGGATCGTGACATTGAATCGCAATGGAGGATAAGCTCACTGAAAGGTGAGGATTCTCAAAAGAATTTGAGGGGGCTACATCATCCCTTTTACAATATATTGTAATTTATCACCCCTAGAAACAAGCACAGACCTTGGTGCAACTAAATTAACCAACATAATTTATCAATTGATAACTTTTCCCCAAGGGAAAGTACCCAAAATAACCTATTAATTATGTGATAAATATCAAAGAGGTTTTGAGGTCTACTGAAGGAAGTTTCTTTAAAGATTTTTCAAAAACATACTGCAATCTGCCCAAGATACCATGCTCTAGAAATAGAAATGTCACTTCTGAATGTGGGCTCTATTCCATCATTTGAAGGTTTTTGACTACCAATGGGATATTAATGAATTTCCTCTACTTTATACAGCATGAAATAATGCCTGTAAGTCGAATTACTTATTTGGCATATGCTTACATCTCAAAACATAAAGCTATAATAAACATAACTTGGTTGTGCTACTTCCCTACGAGTTATAAAGTAGATTAAAAGCATTTCTATCTTGAGATGTGTTAAGGGTGTATAAAGATATTTCAAAAGGCATAGAGTATAATTCTAGAACTAAGAACCAGAATCACAGTTTATAATATGAATGCTTGATGCTATCCTGGAAATTAAGTTATTTGACACTTTTCTTATTTGTATAAACATACCATTTCTATATACAGATGCTTTCAAAGTTAAATGGTCATAATAAGTATATTTCAAATGTCTCTCCTATACTTAGCACACAGTTGGCACATAGAAACTACTAGTTACTATCAATTGCTTTCTGTTATAAATGTGGCCCTTCTTCTGGGTTCCCTGAGGGACAAACCTGACTGCATAGGGGTTGATTTCAAAAGTATCCCCTCTACAGGAAAAATACATCGGGATGGGTATGGCCCTCATGCCTCACTGAACAACGACAGGAGGACCGGAGCCATTACAATGTCCCCTTTAATTACTGGAGGTCAGGCTTCTATTCCCGCCTTTGCAAGATTGGAATCACCATGGTCCTTTTATACTTGGAGAAGGGAGATGTCAGGGGCAGCCTTGCTTATACACTGAAGGTCTAAAATCAGCCATAGGCCTAAGTCAGCCTGCTAACACAAAGCCTTGGTCTCTGTGTAAAAACACTGAAACAGATAGCTATAAGATATTGTAAACAGGCAGCTTTGGTGGAAATTTACCAGCCTGGATAAGAAGTAATAGCCATAGACCTTGTGGATAGATAACCTTGGTGGATAGTACCAGCTTAGATAAGAAACAAGTGATTCATAGACAGAGTCATAGTGATATGTTCCCTGAACTTTCACCCAGCCAATACTCTGTTCTGGAAGATATCTGTACTCCCCCTGAACACCTATGCTCCTGTGTCATCCTCTTCCCCACATCCTGCCTTTTTGTGTTTATAACCCCTGTGTGAAAAAGTAAAAATCACGGTTTGATTAAATAAATAAATAAATAAATAAATAAATAAATAAATAAATAAATAAAAATAAATGTGGCCCTTCATGGTGGAAAAATTCATTATTGACATTTATTCCTCAAGAAAATTTTTAAAACTCATTATCCCCCCAAATCCCATCATCCTTTTCAAGTATATGTTATTTAGTGTCTAATCTTTTTTCCTGTTTCTTATTCATCACCCAGATACTAATCATCCACACATTGAAATTCATCATCCACAACAAATTTTTTAAAGAACACAGTATGTTTATTAATAAATGATGATAAAACTTAGAATCATAATATAAAGTTTTTTAAAAAAAGCTTCTTGGTGTTTTCAAATTACTGGCATACTACTCTTTGAAATTCGAGTACAAATAAGACAGTTTCCCAAGACAGTCTCAGAGTTTTCAAGATTATGGTATTTTAAACATCGTTATGCTAATAATCACATTCTATAACTTTGAAGCAGTTTCATTCCTCCTGTCTTAGCTTTCACATCTAATTGACTAGGTTCCTTATGCTCAATTTTGAGCTGGTGGCTTATAAAACAAGAATACATATCTTATGAATAAGAGTTTGAGAAAATCTTCTCATTCAAATGAATGAGATATAGCACCAAGCTTCCGGGAGATGCATTTTATCCCACTGTGTCTCTGCACCTTCTTCCAAATGACACATTTTCCCAAAAAGAGAGCTTGGTCACTGTTGCTAACTGCAGTCCTTGCAAATATAAGATGTCAATAAATGGTTTCTAACTTTATACCTTGTAAATAATTTTATGTAATAAATTTGGCTCCCTTAACACTGTGGATTCTCCTTTTTAGTCCATCATTATTTATCCATTATTTTATTTCAATCACTGCATATATCTGGTCATGTGTTTTAATGCCTTTGTTTTTTCTATCTCCTGTATCAGCAGAAAGAAATGCAGAACACCCTGCTTGTCTTGTGGCATCCTCTATGAGGACCCACTCCTGCATCTGGTTAAAAAAGCACAGGCATATTGCTTTGCTTTTAGTTGTGGCACACATTCAATACCTCTCTGCTAATTTGTATTTAAGAAGCTTTCTGCAGTTATGTCTGTATGTAGTATTTTGAGCACTTCACTTTCCTTCTTTTCCAGGTGGCATTTAATGTAAAACAAAAACTGATCAGGGGTTTAGAATTATCCTTGGCTTATTGCGTTTCCATAGTTACAGGTCTGTGTTGTTCATCCTCCTAAGTCAGCCTCAGTGACTTGCCCTGCCTTTGTGACCCATACTTATTAAGTCTTGATTACTATCTTCCACTGGAGATGGCCTCCTCTTTACAAACTACAATCACTTACAAAGCAGACATTCTTCTTACATTGTGATTGAAGCTTTGGAGCAAAACCACCACTTTTTCAATATTTCTCACCCCACATGATAAAAAGTCCAACCTAAAATAAACGGTTCTTTTTCATGGTATTCTTTGTGGAAGCAAAATATTTTTTTTTAACTTCTTTTCGGTTTGTCAAGGTTTTCCCTTTATTCTTTAGACTGGGATTAATCATTCACTTTCTACCTTTTCATCTAAAAAAGCAATTATTTCCTTGGAGACTTTTGGTACCACAATAATGAATGAAGATAATAAAGATATAAACCAATGAGACTGTGCTGATAAGTAGAACAGAATATGAATCAATAAAACATATTTTGAAAATGAAAAATGCAATTCAAATAATTTGCCTGTTGCCTTCTGTGGGTGAAATTTGGAAATCTTAGGCCAGTCTAGAAATAAAATAGGGAAAAATGAACAAAATTATTGAGGAATGTAATGGAAAAGCATTCTCTTGGTGAGAGTTGGACACAGCTGCACGTGGCACTAGCAATAACAACAGCAAGAAAAATAACAGAAAAATGACATAGTTTATTTTCCTCAAAAGGAATCTGAAAGCAAGCAGATCATAAAGAGATGCTACAGTGTCATCTGTGTCCAGACCTTAGGTCACAGAATCTTTAGTGGTCTGATTTGTGATCGAGTATGGCTCCTCTTATATCAACATTCCAGGACACAAGAGAAAAAAATTAAAAAGGAATAGTCTTTTAAAGTCTTCATGAGGTGTGCTTATAGCTCATTGGCCATAACAGTAATAGGTTCCCATGTTGTTGCAAAGAGGCTAGAAAAGGAAAACTCTTTAATGAACCATAAGGTAAGTAGCTCTGCTATAGGAGAAAAATAGAGCTACTATGATCAACTATCAACGTCTCTTACAAGTATTCAATCAATCAAGATGGTGAATGGATAAATAGTAGGCAGTACAAAGTCAATCACACTGAAATAAATGCCGTAGCACATCACACATTCGTGAGCATGTGCATGTATACACACACACACACACACACACACACACACACACACACACAGATATTTCAAACTTTCCCCACCCATTTCAAATTATCATTAGTAGTAAAGGACATTTGACACATGGAAAGCTAATCTCTTCCCTCTTCTCATTCCTCATAGTACCAGTGGTATTTTCTGTAGACAATTTGATAATGAAATAATTAACCATTATTAAGGTTTAGGCAAATGGATGATTGATTCAACAATTTTTTTTTATTCTCTAACCTAAAATTTTGAAATAAAACTATATTTTGAATTCAATTATATTCCCATTTTACAGAGAGCTTCCCCAAGAAGGGAAGTTTAATAAGTCTGGGAAACACCGCCCTTCTAAGAAACTAGGGTTGATTCCATGGGATACTAAGTTACTTATTGGGAAAATAAGTTCTTAGGATGCTCCTCCCTGTCTTCTTACCTACTGCTTGCCTGGGCCTGGCTTGCTCTGTTTGTGATACTGGCAGTGTGATAACATCTGCCATGGAATGAAGCTAAGCAAATCTCTCACCAAGCCAGGACCATGCTGTGGGAATGTGCAGTGCCCAAATTGTGAGTTAAATAAGCCTCTTTTCTTCAGAAATTATGTAGCCTTAGCTATTCTATTACAACAGAAAATAGACAAACTTCACCTTCACTAAGGTCTCGAAGAGCAAAGTGGTGAGTACAGGATTCCAAACCAGTTGATAGGACCAATCCTTTTTTAAAAAGTCAGTTCTCACTAAACCACAACTCTCTTCACTTACTATGATTGTTTTTTTATGAGTTTTAATATATATTTAAATATTATATATGTATGTATAATACACACACACACACACACACACACACACACATATATATATGTATATATATATATATATATATATATATATATATATTTCCTTTATTATATGCTTTTAATATTTGACTACATTTCCCCTATCTGTTTCCCAACTAGCACCAGGTAAATAACGTAGCCTTCTTATTTAGCAGCAGTCTGGAACTTGTGTGTTCAGTATTTTAGCTTCTACCATATTCTTATATATAAATTAGATGCTGGATAATGAATAAAGAGAAGAATAAAAGAACATATTGTCGATGCACTGGCAAGTGTTTCTGTTGAGTAGTTTCAGACCAAAGGCAGAAGCAGAAATCATTCCTGAAGTGTAAACAGAAATGAAAAGCATAAACGTTGGTGGAGTTTATACCCCTGAGTCTTTCATTATAATCTTGAAGGTTAAATAAAGGCTGTAAGTATTAACAAGGTTCTATGCAATTTTGTTTTTGATTATTTGGTTTTGTTTGTTCTGATTTTATCATCCAGGATTATGAGAATGAGTCAGAATATAAAAAAAAAAGCCTGAGGAAATAATGAGAGAAATGGTGTTTACAAAGAAGACAAACTGTAAAAATAATCTCAGAGGAGGTAGAAAGGGTGAGATGGAGGAGCGACAAAGATCAGAGCGGTAGCAAAGAGAGTTCAATTTTTTAAGAGCCATATGAAGAAAAGGGAGGTAGAGACTATTAACCTCTAACCTCTTTTTAGGCCTAGTTTAGATCTATTGCTAGCTTAGGAATTGAGGGTAGATCAACATATATGAGTGAAAGGGAATAATAGGTTTGTGTCCTGCAAGAGGTGACCTGTGTCTGTGGGCTAGTCATATGGTATCAGGCACAGAACAAAAAAATCAAGAATTGTGTGGGGGATGGAGGAAATAAAAATGGGGAAAGAACAGAAGTCATGGGTGAACAGAAAGGATGCTACTCTGGTAAGGAACACGTGGCATGTGGAAGATGAAGGGGTACCAGGAATAGACTCCTGATGTCTGAAGGTGAAGACTGAATAAGTGGGAGAGAAAAGGGCAGACATCCTTCTGTGATAAGCAGTCCTTATTCAGGCCGTGGCATTCTAAGGTAACTTTTAAAAATGTGCTATTTTAGCACATGACAACAGAAAGAAAAAAGAAGAAGAACATCCTGTGCAAATTTCATCTTTGGGCATATTCAAAGCAACAGCATATTGTTTATTATCATATTTCATAATCACAGAGTCATTATGCCCAACTGACATTCTTCTCAAGTGCTCTCATTTTCCTTACCACCACTAAATGTTACTTGGGTGACACATTCATAAACACTTAGCTTTGATGGAACTACATCTTGCTCTACGACATAATGAATGAACTACTTATACTCTAGACACAAAAGCACACAAAAATAGCCAACTTTTGGCTTTGTTAACACAGACGGTGAAATTTTCCATGAACACATCCCTGGTTTTCTGTCCTATCGTAGTCCTCAAATCTAATCATTTCCTTAACATGTACAGATTCTCATCATCTATCAACTGTCTTGTCTGGTCCCCTCCTATTAATGAATCATTACTCCCAAGAATTAATAAATATGCTTAATATTATGATGGTGGTTTTGTTCTTTTTTTTTTTTTTTTTGCAAAATTCAGTAAAATATTTGCCAGATCTTTCTTATATCTCAGATACTTTGTGGACAGTAAGGAAATAGTGGTACTCAAAGCCAAATCCTTCCCCTCATGCCCCATCTATTCTGGTGCAGAAAGTAGAGCATGAAATGGATAATCCAGCATGTGAGATGGCAAATGATAATAAATCCCATGGGCAAAATGAAGGAAAGAAAGGTAGGGTGAAATGGGCATAGAGCTAGAGCAAATAAAGTCTAAAATGGTATGAAAACTCAAGTTCCCTTATGATGATACTATTCATGTGTAGATTAAGAATGATTACAGTAAACTAGACATTTGGTTAAGTGGGAGACCCTGAGGTTGTTAACTTGCATAGCCAGAGAAGCCATGATTTACTTTAGGAAAGAAAGGGTTTAGAATGCCACATAAGCAATTTACCTTGGTAAACCACTAGAGGGTTTTATGTGAAGGGTTGACACTACTGGGCTTTGAGATCAGAGATAAAAATCGTTTGCTCCAGGACATTCAGAAGTTAAAAGTGTAAGGTTGCTTGTATGTTTTGAACATCTATATTTGCAACAGATGGGACGTGGAACATGAAAGAAGGCACTGGAAGTGACTAGAAGAGGAGCAGAAGACTGGTGCTTTCCTGAAAATAGAGCAATATGCTGTTAATCATAAGAAACTCCAGGATAATGAGCTGAATGTAAAAAAAAAAGAATACCACATATTTTCATAGATGCTGTGAGTTACCAAGGAGAATAGGTTGTTGAGGAATACTCTAAAATTCAGTAGAATACTCATTAAATTAAATTCAAATTCACATATTTAAGGCAAAAGTCAATTTATTCTGTAGCATAGTACAAAGTAGGAGGGAATGGCTCAACTTCCAAAATATTTGACTGTCATTTGTGGGTTACAAGTTTCCCTTTAATCAAGGCCCTGAGTGGAACAATGAGTATGTAATCAGACCTTTCTCTTTTAGAGGAATTTGGTTATGGTTAAGTTCAACAATATTTTTATGGCCAAGTGTATATAGTGAGTCAACAAAAATTTAAACTAGAGCTCAAAATTTTATTGAATTGATGGTGTATGCAGGTCTTTGTGTAAAACTCGTTTCCCTCTCTTGCTTCAATGTGTTTATGTCATAAATGGCAGACTGGGTGGGTGTTTGCTCTGTGGAGATGGAACTATATAACAAGCAAAGATGGTTGTTACCTTGCTGTCACTAATACCAGGCTCTCCAGTGTCTATGGGCCTATTAGGTGGATGAATTCCAAGGCTCATGATTTTCAGAAAACTACAGACTTACAGCTCCCAACTCTTACAGCAAGAGACTTATATCTCTAGGGGGTCAGTCTAGATCTAGCAAGGATTCTAGTTGGCTAGCAGCCCAATATCCAGTGGATTCCAGCAATAGATAACATTGGCATTAGCATGTTCTGTCTAGGATTATGGTCCCTGAATTGGTCATCGGGGTCCTTGACTCCTAACAGAACAGCTGCCAGCACTGGCAGCAGTCAGCAGTGTCTAGTGTTCTTGCTTTAACTTCTGGATAAAATACTCTCAGCTTACAATGCTTGGCAGCTCCCTGAAAATCTTCCAATAACCAGAGCCTAATAAAGTTTTTTTAACCTTGACTGTTTCCAGTTTTTGCGTTAGAAATATGCACTCCCCAGTGTCTCTTTGTGTTCTCAGTACTTCAGCTGAGCCTGATTTTCTCATAAACTATAGTCCTTTCCCATTTTTAATCAATAAAAATTAGAAACCAATACAAAGAAATAGAAAATTTTCAGTCCTAAAATTGTGTGTGTGTGTGTGTGTAAAACATATGGACTGAGCAGGTTGTATTTCTATATTTAGGAATACATACACACATATTTATATGTAATAACAATTAATGAAAAATTGGTCTTTAAGAGAGTAGGCAGATACATGGAGATTTTTAAGGGAGGTCAGGGAGGGGAGGAATAATATAATTATAGTCCTCCAAAATAAAAAAAAATATCAAAAAAATATAAAAATATGTTTCAGTCATAGGTAGAAACAATAAATCAAACTGTTCTGAAAAAGTTCTGGTGGCAGTTATATTAGGTGCTTAAAGAACACAGTAAAGCTGTAAAAACAAACAATGTGTAGACAAGCTAGAAACATTAAGAAGGTAGAATGCCTAAAAGGAAATACAAGAGAACTTTTCAGGTTGAAAAATAGAATTGTAGTTTAAAAATGAAACATATTCAAATATAGATTTAAGTTGATATGAGAAAATGTTAATAACTTGAAGACAAGATAATGAACATTTCTATGTCTGAGGAATAGAAAGAAAATTAAAATTAAAGAAAAACACCCAGCTCCTAAGAGATGAATAAAACATCCCTGACTAGAGCAGAGCAACATGGGTGGGCCAGAAGAAAAAGAGTAATTAATGATGGTTGAAACTTCCTAAGCTTTGTGAAGGACATGATACCAAACATCAGAACACTCAAAAGCATCAAGTAAGATAAACCCAAAGGGAGAACTTGAAAGGAGCAAAACGACAAACGACCACACGGGAGGTCTTTATTAACACCACCAGCAGAGTTGTCACCAGAAAGACTAACAAATGTCAATGGAAAATCTTATATCCATCGTACCATTGTTTAAAAGCGAAGGAAAATGAAGACAACCCCAGGTAATGAAGACGAGGCAGGTGGACACCATTAAGTATTTCTTATAAGAAGTGTGTAAGGTCTTGCAGGGTAAGATGAGAGGAGCATAAAGAGTAGCTTAAAGCTGTGTGTATTTTTAAAAAGGTCTCAATAAGGGTAAACAGATGTGCAATCATGAAACTTTATTTTTATTGTGATGATGATGATGATGATGATGATGATGATGATGATGATGATTGGAGCATGCTTCATATCCACAGGAAGGAGCCATGGATAATATATCACAAAGGCTCCACCTTCATTGTCCTATTTCTTCCTTGTAGACTCCATCTCTGACAAATTATACTTCCTCTGTAAATAATATCCCTACCTGGGAAAAAATTCACACCAAGAGCCTGTTGCAGACAATTTCTATGCAAACACAACATCACACAACAGTGTCATCATAGTTTTTATTTTAATATACCAAGAGTTTTCCATGATAGATTGTATTTTAGAAATTAGGTCCCTGTGGCTCTTTAAAAGACAAACATTTTACAAAGCATCATTTCTGATCACAATGGGATTAAATTAGAAATCAACAACAGAAGTGAAACAGGAAGATTCATTAATCTTTAGAAATTCAATAATGGGCTTTTAAATAGCTAATATATCAAAGACAAAAAAAAAATCTCAAACTAACTTTAGAAAATATTTGGAGAAAAATGATGATGAAAATATAGCATGACAAAATGTTGAAGATACAGTGATAGGACTGAGGGAGAGACCTGCAGCACTATGCACTTAGGTTAAATATATATA
>JANHMN010000016.1:31730941-31757717 GCA_030674055.1 Rhabdomys pumilio | reverse complement strand
TGTGTGTGTGTGTGTGTGTGTGTGTGTCTGTGTGTGTGCGTGTCTGTCTGTCTCTTTCAGATCTAGATCATTCTCATTTTATATTTTTATTTGCACATTTAAAAATGGCTCCCCTTCAGGAAGTAATCATATCTGTTTCCTTGTAGCTGTTTCCACTTCCTCTCCTCAAGTTTTTTCTCATAGGACTTCCAGTAGAACTATTACACATTTCATTACTTTTCTAGGACAGTTTAAATATGTTGTATTAGTTTGTTAGAACTGACACAAAAAAGTACTAGAGGTTGTCTAGATTAAATAACAGATGTTGATTCCCTCATAGTTCTGAGAGCTGGAACTATGGGAGGAATAGAATAGCATTTTCCAAAACATTCTTCTCCCTGATAACTGTTTTCTGGGATCTTGTCTCTCTATAGGTGTCCATATGTGTCTAGATTTTCTCTTTTTGTGAAGACATTAGTCAATGAATCAAGGCTTAATCTAATTGATTAATTTTAACTTAATGTTATTTCCAAATAGCCTGTCTACAAATACAGTCAGGTACATTCTGGATGGCGTGAATGGGTAGCACTCAAATATGCAAACTTTAAGGGAACTTTCACCCTGTAATGCATGCTTTCCAATAAACTCCGTGTTGCTAAAATGTAACAGTTAATTTTCAGTGACTACTTGAATGCATCTATCTGTCACCATAGATACGGCTGGCTGATAACTGTGACTTCTCTGAAAATTTCTTCATTTTGACCTTGCTGCTTTTTCTTTTTCTGGACTTTATTGCCAGTTCCTCCTCAACAGGACTGCTAAAGTTTAGAGTTCTGGTTGTAATTGTCATCACTTATTCTGTGCTTAGTCCTTAGAGCTTATGTGCACACTCATTCTTTAGGTGATATCACAAAATTCCAAATTTTAGGTAACATCCATAAGTGCTTAACCATCTTAGCTTTATACAAAAACCCAGACTTTATCCTTGAACTCCTGATATTTGTATTCAACTATGCACCCCCTGCTCTAAAACAATGTCTAAAGTAGACACTTCTTACTTAGTGTGCACAGACTTCTTTCTCCCCTAGCCTCCATTATGAGGGGCGTGACTTAGACTCATGATATATATTTGCTAAGTGAGTAAGTGATGACAATTACAACCATCACAGTTGGTCTTATGGAGACATTTTCTCACTTGTTATTTAGGGTATGGCTTGCCAAACTGTTTTTGTTTGCATTGCTACAACTGGAATAAGAGAAGAGAATACTGTCTTTCTTTCTTTTTTATTTTTATTTATTTTTTTTTGCAACTAAATTGCTTATATGAATCCTCTGGTTAAGCCTGGAATGCAGTCTTCTAAAGAAGAAATTTGAAAATTGAATTTCTGGTGTTTTCATTTTATCAAGTTAGTTTCTGCCAGTGTGAAGTGTGTAACCTGAATGTGGTTGTTTCAGTATTTATGGTAGAAGACATCCTTAACTCCTTTTAGTCTGATCTTTATCAAGGTCTGCTGAAAGGTGTGATGTTAGTATTAAATTCTAGTTCATGTATTTTCTATAATTTTCAATTTTCCAGTTGACTGTATACATGCTCCCAGAGTTACAAGAATGCATTCACTGAATATGTTGGAGACTAAAAAAAAATTAGTGCGGTAGATTTTTATTTAAAGGATGAGATAGAGAGCAAATAAAACTTGACTCTTTTTGGACCATGCAACTGACAAGCAGAATTAGGAAGGGCAAGGAAGTTGTACCATGATGCTGTACCTGGGACTCCTTGCCTTTCAGTCACTAGTAAATATTCTTTTCAGTGGCAAACTTTTTTCAAGTCCACATGAAAAGGATGAATTCTGATTGTTAATGCATCTGGTAACAAAGGTTACTAAATATAAATATCTACAGATTAAAAGGTAAGTAATTGTGCAGTTTGGCCACCAGATTCTTTTTTTATTGGATATTTTATTTGTTTACAATACAGATGTCATCCCCTTTCCCCATTTCCCCTCTCTATCCTATAGCCCCTCTTCCTTTATGCTTGTATACCATATTAATTAATGCATGTATTAAGGTCATGTATTAGGTTGAGGGTCCAGCAATACAATAGATGCAAACAGTCGAGGAACAAGCAATACAATAAACACAAATAGTCAAAGATAAAACAAGGTATTAAACCCAATTACATGAACACTCCTGTGATCACTGTTTCTAAAGGCTTCTTACATTGTTTTCCTACCTCTGCCATAACAAACCACCAAATGACAAATCAATAATCTCACAGTTCGTGTCTGCAAAAGTCTATTTCGCCACAACACATAATGCATTCACATGTCTGGGCATTAGGATGTGGAATTTTGAAGGGCTCTGTCTTATCACAACAGTATGGGCTAACTGGTGTCATGCTATGTCAGTTTGGGGCGGGTCATGGTTTTTGGTTCCACTGTCCTAAGTACTCATTGGTAATGCATAGTCATATCACTGAAAATCTTGGGAGCCATGCTCACCACAATGTCATATATGATATATATGGATTTATGAACAGTGTTTCTTTCATCTGGCTTCTCCATAAAAAGTAACTAACAATTTGGTTACTCATGTTTTAGCATCTGTGCTAATTTCTTGTTAGAATGATATAGAATTATCATCTTATTCATATAACATATCTGTTTACAGTTAGTCTATCGGAGAGCCATGGTAGTCACTGGTGTGGCTCACAATCAGGTCTGTTTTATAGTGCTTTGAAGTTTCCTTAAGTGCTGCATAAAATGAGTGTTTGTAGGTCTCTTGACTCAGCAACCAAAACACTATATTTCTCTCTTACCCTCTATTTCTCTGCTTGACATTAGCCCACAGTCCCAATCTTCTCAGTGGCTTAAACTACAGGGATAAACTCTGCACCCAAAATAGTATTTCAGAGTTAGTTCAAGCCAAAGTTATTAAACATCTTGCAACAATATGAGCTTTTGTGTCCTTGCATGTGTGTGTGTCTGCTTCCTCTGATTTCCCCTTAGGGCTGTAGCTCTCCTCAGCATCACATGTAATTTTGAATAATGCAGGATGAAAAGAAGGGCCTGTGCATTATTGTCAAAGAGGAATATTCCCATAGAACATCTCAACAGGCTTCTCTCTGGACCCTATGCCCAGAATTGATTTTCATGCCCAGACTCAATATGCAAAGGAGACATTAAACCAAGTCTGGAATTTAAAACTTCTCCAGTAAGAGGCTCTGCCACCAAGAATCAAGTGTAGTAAACCAGTTTGGAGGAAGGCAAATAAAAGTCTGTGTTGTTTTATGGCTTCATATAAATGTGCCAAACTTTATCTCTTACTCAGCTGCTGGCCGTTTACGCAGTTTCTAGTCCATAGGTATTATGAGAATTTCTGAAAGAGACTTGTAAACATCTCCTTTGTCACAAACACATAAGAGTTTCTCTATAACATACACCCAAGAAGTTATCTCCTATTAATAGAAACAAATTGCTCTTCAGTGTAGCACCATTAATTTACATTCCTTCCAGAAGGGTATACAGCTTTCTGCTATCCCATAGTTTCCAATTCAAGTTAATATGACCAAAACTGTATTTTGTTTCTGAGATGAGAATGTTAAAAAAAAGCATACTTTTGTGAGATTATTGGTTATTATTGTTTGCCTTCTGTTAATTGAATGTTCTTAATTTTTCCTTTTTCGATACTTTACAAAGTAAATATGCATACAAGCACATACATATATCAAAAAAGAGATTACTTTTCTAATGAAAGAGAAGATAAGAGAGTAAGAAAAGATGTGGATTCGGTTGGTGGGGAGATGTAGCAGATCTAGGAGGAGTTGAAGGAGGTGAAACTCTAATCAGAATATATCATATGAACAGAATCTATTTTCAATAAGGAGATTAGTGCCTAGGACTGCGTGTGTCTAGTTTAACACTAGTAAAATCCATAACTGAGCAAATTTTTCATACCAAACTTACAAGTAAAGCAGTTAGGTAGTTTTAGATGACACTAGGTTATTCCCTTGGGAACCAGAAGTGACACATACAAAACCTTTAAGGGTCAATAATATATCCCTGAGGAAAGAATAGAAACATCTAGGAAACAAGCTAGTGGACCTTTGCTCTATCTAAGGAGAAAGAGTACTGGAAAGAGCAGGCAGCCTGCAGATCCTACACTCCAGTCCATAAACTTCAGAAGGCTAGAAAGCTCAATGGCCAGAAGCACTAGTTACCAAGTTCACAAACTAAATGTGATTCCCAAGATCTCCATGGTAAAAAGAGAGAATCCTGATTTCCACAAGTTGTCCTCTGACCTCTCTACAACTAGGTTGTAGCATGCATGTTATACACACAGACATAGGTACACACACACACACACACACACACACACACACACACACAATGAGTGAATGAATAAATAAATAAAGGCAGCACAACCTTTTGTGCTGGGGACAGCATACAATGACAGGGACTGCCTGCAGTAGGCCGGGACGAACACATCTCAGAAGCCCACAGCAGCTCCTTGTAAAGAGGACGGTGTCTGGGATCCTGAGAAGCAGGATATACATCCCTCTAGGAAACCCTCCATCTGAAATAAGGGACTGCCTGCAGTAAGCCAGGATGGAGACATCTCAGTAGCCCTCAGCAGCTCTTTGTAAAAAACAGTTGTTCCCATTTCTCCTAACCTTAGCCCTGGACAACGGCTGTATAGATTTCATTTGTGTGTGATTGTTTTTCAGTTGGCCTTGGAGTGCATAATTATTCTATCTGACTTTTTTACTTCTTTCTCCTTCTGCTCTGGTGAATCCTGTGAAACTAGATGTTCCTTGATGTAATGATTCTTAAACAATTAAAAATTGAGGCATGGGCACAGCACAGCACAGTCCTAATGGCCCAGGTGCGTGCTGTGTGTTCTCATCTCGGAAACAACGCAATAACTGCACAATGGTAGTTCCAGATTAATGCTTGACTTGTAAAGAAAGTTTGAAGAAATTATTATAAAATGAGATAGAGCCAACACTGGGACTCCAAGAAAGGCAAAATCTATTGACAATATGAAAGAAGTTTTACACAACATTGAAGAATTGTCCCTTGGTAAGGAGGTACAGAATACATAAAATCTTATACTAGTAAAACTAAGTCAAAACACTGGAACTCTTAGGAGAGTCATTGTGTGTAATGTATATAAGTAGAAAGCTAGTGGAACTACTGAGTTAAAGGTTAACTTGATTCTTCCTGGCCACTGTCTGGCAGCTTTGCCCATGTCATTTATCATTAGAGCTGCACAGGAAAATGTAAATAGCTGACCTCAGAGCTCTGAGCTCTGAAGTGTAATAAGTCAAAAGTTAAAGTTTAAATAATGATAAGTTTGCAATTATTATTATTTTGACTACAGGCCTGGGAATAGGGAATCTTGAAACTTTGGGGAATAATTGTAATTCTTAATTCTTTGTGGGCTGTGGTTATTCTTTTGAATTTGATTTGGCAATGACTATAAAATGTCTTTTTTTTCTATCTGCCTTTGGAGTATCAATAAAAGACTGGGGCAAGAAAAAGGTGAGAGAACATGAGAAGAGCATGCGAAGAGTGAGTGAAGAGAGAATGTGAGGTGTGTATGGGGAGTGTATGTGTAAGTGAAAGGAGAGTGCATGTGGTGTGTGTGAGATGTGTGTGAAGAGTGTGTGTGAGAGTGAGAGGGGAATGCACAGAGGTGTGTAGGAGTGTGGGAGTTCAAGGAAAAAAGCGCACAGGAGAAAAGCAGAGTACGCAGGAGAATGCAGAGTGCGTGCAGCCTCTAGCTGCGGGCGAATGAGCGAGAAAGAAAGGAGAGAGTGAGAGAGAAGAGAGAGAAACTTTAAGCCTTGAAAGATTGCCTGTCAGCTTGTACCCAAAAAGTAGGCTGTGTATATTTATTATGTTCATTCCAGATCTCCCTGCTTCCAGTTAAGAACTCCAATCCTGTGTCGAGTCTGGACAGTTTTATTTGTTTTGTTCTGTTTGTGGAGTTTTGTGTTTTGAGGTTGAGGTAGTTTTTTTTTTTTTTTAATAATTGAGGATGCCACATGGATGAAAAGATCTCTGCAGAAAGCTGGGTTCTGTCAACTTGTCACTACTGGTTAATAGGCAATAATTTTCAGGGATATGAAAAAGGATATAGGGGGTTGCTAAAGGAGAGTGGCAGAGGGCAGACCCCACTACAGTGCTGAGAGAAGAGATATGGCCATACCACAGAAGGGCTGGT
Organism: Rhabdomys pumilio; assembly: GCA_030674055.1. NCBI lineage: Eukaryota > Metazoa > Chordata > Mammalia > Rodentia > Muridae > Rhabdomys > Rhabdomys pumilio. Next base: position 31,751,510 of record JANHMN010000016.1, on the reverse strand, counting down.
CATTGAAGTTCTAACCCTAACTCACTTTGTGTACCTCAGTCAAATTCTTCCCAAAGGGAATACTGAGGAGATTTAATTTCCATGCCCACAGAAAGAACGCCCTGTGAGAGAGGGCAGCGTCAGGTGTCCCTTCAGCTGTAGTCTACATACAAACAGCAGCTGGGACATTTATTTCTAATAAAACTCTTGTAGCTATGTCCTGAGGGATGCGACACGATGTTGTAATTGAACAGTTCTTTTGATGGAGGCTTGAAACATCACAATGTTTGTAAGGTCACTGTGTGTAGGAAGGAGCGTTGTTTCCCCGACCAGGATACAAAGCAAATGTCATTGCTGCCACTGTAGATTTCTCTAAAGACATTTCACATTTTATCTCCCTGTCCCACTGTGTGCAGAACCCACACTTCAATCAATCCATCCTTTAATTACAAGCTATTGTTTCACTATTTCGTTTCCTACTTTTTTTTTTAAATTTTTATTAAAACTCCAAAGCAGATGTTTTCTAATTGTAATCCTACGTGTAGGTAGAATTTTAAAAACTATATACTATTTTTCTTTGCTTTTAGTGGGTATTGAAGGGTGATGCTTAATAATTGAACATTTAATGTTAGCCCACTCATGCTTTCCCAGATCTAGAATAATTAAATGTCCATCCAGGCTTGGAATTCATAGAGTTAACAGCTTTTGCTTTGTTTCTCTCACGAGCTATCAATTACTAGGATCTGTCTGTCACTCTTGAAACCACTAATTAAATAGTTGGTGCTTATTTAAATAGTGCCCCATGTCAAGAGAAAATGTATTTCTTCTCTAGCCTTCTTGCATATCTTTGAAAGGTTTCACACTTTTAGAAGTAGCGTGCTTTACTATTGGAGACATGATTCTCTTCTAATTCATCTGGGAAAAGTGAATATAAGAACCTAGCCATGGAAGGAGAGACAGAAGCAATATAAATGAAACAAGAACAATTTCCAAAACATAGAAAAGCATGTAGTAAAAGCATTGGAATTAGCAAATGAGTAGTAAAGAAGCAAGAATACTTCATCTCCATTGGGAGATCAAGAAGACTGTGTGTCGGTTTTGCTGCAATTTGTCATCTGAGTTGGAAGATTCAGCACACACTTTAAAGATTGAGCTTCCATGGATGAGGCTGGAAGGCCTGAGCTTTAGGAATGATGAGTGAAATTTTCAAGCAAAGACTCCTCACATTTCAGGTATAGGGCTAACATCCCCAGCTTTTGAAGTGCCCGAAAAGGGGATTCCAAGGCTGGCATTAGTATGTCATTTGACAGAATGAAAACCTTGCCCAGGATATTAAGGCACAGTAAAGGATTCATTTTTTTCTAGTGCTCAGATTTTGAATTCGTATATTTTTAGGGACATTATTTTAAAAAGATGGAGAGATACCCAAAGAGCGACTTGAGGCAAAGGAGAAAAAACAACATGCATATATAATGGATTTCTTTTTTATGAAAATAATCAAATGATCTTCGGATCAAAAATCAACACCCAAACAAGATTTTCATGTATCCCTGTCTGAATTTAACCCAACAAGCAAAGCAGAGACAAATCCTGCAGATAGGGAAATGTCTATGTCAAATGTGAGTGAAGAGGATTTGCATCTGTGAAGAGGTGCTCTCTTATACTGAGAGTGGTCCGAACACATACCTGTTTCATATTTGGAAAGTGGTAGAGAGCTGCTGAGTCTGTGGCCAGGAAGAGACTTCAGAATAGAAGCATGGTGCCAGCCCAAGTCACCATCTTCTCCATCATCATGTATGTGCTTGAGTCCTTAATAATAATTGTGCAAAGTTGCACAACGGTTGCCGTGCTGATCAGAGAGTGGATACACTTTCAAAGACTGTCGCCAGTAGAAATGATTCTCATCAGCCTGGGCATTTCACACTTCTGTCTACAGTGGACATCGATGCTGTACAACTTTGGTACCTTTTCTAGGCCTGTCATTTTACTTTGGAAGGTATCAGTCGTCTGGGAGTTCATGAACGTTTTGACATTCTGGCTAACCAGTTTGCTTGCTGTCCTCTACTGTGTCAAAGTCTCTTCCTTCACTCACCCCGTCTTCCTCTGGCTGAGGTTGAAAATTTTGAAACTGGTTCTCTGGTTGATATTGGGTGCTCTGATAGCTTCTTGTTTGTCAATCATCCCTTCAGTAGTTAAATTTCACATCCAGATGGAATTAGACACCCTAAATCATTTACCCAGAAACAATTCTTTGATTCTAAGACTGCAAATGTCTAAATGGTATTTTTCTAATCCTTTCAAAATGATCGGCTTTTGTGTTCCTTTCCTTGTGTTCTTGGCTTCCATCATCTTACTCACAGTCTCACTGGTCAAGCACTGGGGTCAGATGAAACACTACAGCAGCAACAACTCCAGCCTGAAAGCTCAGCTCACTGTTCTGAGGTCTCTTGCTACCTTCTTCATGTTCTTCACGTCCTATTTTCTGACTATAGTCGTCGCCTTTGTTGGCACGGTATTTGATAAGAAATCGTGGTTTTGGGTCTGCGAAGCTATCATCTATGGTTTAGTCTGCATTCACTTTACCTCACTAATGATGAGCAACCCTGCATTGAAAAAAGCACTGAAGCTGCAGTTCTGGAGCCCCGAGCCTTCCTGAGGCATGAAATACAGTAAAGCCTCTGGGGTAAGGAGACTTTGCATTGGCACAGTCCTTATAACGGAATGCAAACTTGAACACAAACTTCATTCCTTTTCGTGTCCACACATGGCTGCATTTATACATCCTCACCAGTCTTCCCTGTATTCTGACTCATTCTCTTCCTGTCCTATCCATAGTCCCCAGGTGGGTTTTGATTTTTCTCACGATTACACCAACTCTTCTTAGCTTTAGCCACCACTGCAATATTAAACATGGGATGTTCTATACATTACACTCAGTCATTCTCACAATTGTTGATTGCTTCACAAATTCATATAAATTCCCCTTCCTGTGAGGAATTTATTGTCAGTGCATTTAATGCTCACCATCCTAAGCCATTAATTCCCCTTCCTAACTTGAGTTTAAGAAGGAGAATGTCTTATCATTGCCCACATCCTGTTCTGCTGCTTCTGAACTTTTCTGCTGTGATCTACACACACTCACGTGCCTCTCTCCAAATACTGACCCTTTACTCCTTTAGAAGTCTAGTAGAAAATTAACTCTTCTTTATTTCATTGACCAAGACATTGTATCATTCCCTAGAATATCATTTACCCACTCTAGTCTCATCTGTGATATCCCTAAGTATCAATGATTTCAGTGTGTAAAAACAAGTCATTGCCTTGATTCTTGATTCAATAGTACTGTAACTTAGAGCAAATATTCTTAAACATTCCCTATATTAATTTGTAACTACTTCTTTTAATTTGTTTATTTATTGCCCTATGTAACACAGAAAGCTAAGAATCCGTCTTAACAACACAAGGAGCGATGTCAACCTACATTTTCTGTACCTTATTGTTCTGTGCTTGTAATAACCCCAAATTCTCCCCAGTTGGGTAAGAATATAGGAACCACAGAGAAATCCATCTTGAAATCACCCAGAATACATCATTGTTCAATATGCATTGCTTTAAGCTTCCTCTAACAAGTATCAGATCTTTGTCTTTATGGGGTCTGGTCTTACCACACCATGACATATTTTCTCTATATCTCTTTCTTTTCACTGTCTCTCTAACAACCAAATATCTCAGTAATAACTAACTCTAGGTACTTATTTCTCAGCCTTAATCTATCTCAGACACTCTCAGTATATTTCTGCTAAACACAGTCATATCTCTTTCTGTGTTCTGTTGACAAGGTAGTGAACACAACTTTCCAACTTTTATACATGGTAAATATATTTGGTGAACTGAACTTCTGGCTCTTTTTTTATTATTATTATTAGAAGACTGATACTACTCCTGAAAGCAAACTTTCCAATGGAGACATGGATATAGGTAACTCATGACTGATTGTAAAAGCAAATTTTGGTGCCTGGAAAGAAATGGATATTCTTTTCCTTTTGAGCGTGTGACTCTCTCATATTTTCCACGTTAAATTCATATTTGATACTGAGAGCATGAAAGGCCTAAAAGACTATTCCAAAAAGTCCATTCAGCTTTTCTCAGCAGCATCCCTTATATTGCATAGGAAAGAAAAACATGCCGCCCTACTTGAAGATGAACATGTTCCATGCAATGTGAATATCTCCCAGGCTACATTGGCTCAACTGCAGCTGAAGGTGGAATGGAAAATGGTATACTTGGTAATGTCTGCTGAACAGAGTCTCACCTGAAGGGATTCTGAGTAGAATGAATTTTAACAATGTGGCCAAGGTCTCCTAGGAGTGGTTTGTAAGCTTGTAAGGAGTTAGGTTGTAAGAATTTGGGATCCTTTCAGAGTGGGTTGAGCAAGTGCCAGGGAAACTTGGATTATACCTTTGTTATTTGTGTCTATATCCAGAAGGGTCTTTGCATGTTCCAAAATCTCAGATAGCTAGAAGGAAGGACTGTTCTCTTTACAAATATATAAATAGAGAATGAGCTAAAAGAACCCCCTCAACCCCCACCATCACACACAGGGATACTATTCCAGAAACTAGGGAGTATTTTTAGTGTTCTCACTATTCTCCTTTGAAAAAAAGTGCAATGGAAAACTTATCCATGACATACATGAGGTTGGAGTGTTAAAAACAGCTGAAGGATGAGGAAGTCTGAAAAAAAAAATAGAAACAGAAATGGTACTTGTCCTATATATCTGTGACACCCAAAAGTTCCCAAGGAAATCTTCCATCCATTATCTCATTTCAAGCTGGAAGGACAAATCAAGATCACCCAAGCAACCCAGCTGGAAAACAGACCTAAGAATTTTAAATCCATATTGATGATTACTTCTTGCTCTAAAACCAATGAAAATGGATAGCAAACGAAGGAATGCTTTTTTAAAGGGCCAATGGGTTTTAATCTAGAAAAAAAGAAAAAAAGACAAAATGGGAGATGCTACAGAAAAACAATAGAGAGAATGCGGCCGAGAACAAGAAAAATCTTCCATTAGCTTGGCACTAAAGGACTCATGTGTTTCTGTTGTTCAGTCTTCAATACTAGATTGTATGTTAGGCTCACTGTGCTTTAGCAGTGAGTGTGTTGTGCTTACTGGGATTGAGAAAGGTATGTCTCTAGATTTCCGGCACAAATGTTTAGAAGCCCATTGGTAGCATCAGTGAAATTAGAAAAAGCCCTATGAGCACTGCAGGCTGGCACCTGCAAAATCATTCACTATGTACATATCAAAGTATTAGCAACTTGAAAGTAACTCTGCCCTTTATACAGTGTCCCCATGTTCATGGTAAATGACTTGTAATACTTTGGGGACTGGCAACAATGATAAACTCCCAATAACACTTATCGTAGAGTCTATTCATAATTAGACTCACCCAGATTTTATTTGCTAGGTAAGTCTTTCCCCTTTACTCACATTCCAAAGTAGGGGTTCAGAAACTCCCACTGCATCGTTTGACTCTTCCTGGTAGTCAAGAGAGTCCATCAGCGGTCTCTGAAACACTTGCCAAGTCTTAACTCCCAATAATCTACAATGTAAACTTCAATGTTTGCATGAGGTTTATGTATCTCCTCACCATTTCCTGAATGTCAGTACCCATGCACAGGATATTTGCATAGGCTGCCTCCAAGCCTGGGAAACACTCTCCTCACATTTCCTGGGTTTCACCTTTCCTATTCGGTGTGCCCTTTTTAAAGGTACTGCCTTTCAAGTCTACCACTATTGTTGCTTATGCATGAATGTCAAATCTACCACAGGCGTTTGCCCTTCAGAATTATTCCTCTTTCTACTATGTGACGTGGTATCAATGAGAGCTTTGTCACATTGTCAAATTGTACCTTTATTTTAAAGTGTGCCTTTGTCATAGTTTTCTGTGCACAGAAATTAAATTACAATGAGATGGGTGACAACTCTGAATTCTAAAATTTAGAATTAAATAAATATTATGTAATATTATGACATTATACTATCAATCTACTGTACTCTACTGGGAAGGCAAAGACAGACAGCAGTGTGATCAGCGTATGCTGATTAAGGTGTGGATGCTGCTGATGACGGTCACAGTATCTCTGACCATTTTTGCTTTTGAGAAGGCGCAATCGGGGCTGGGATGTTTCATAGCAGGTCCACAGTAGACACATGTTTAGAGGAAAGCTGCCTTTATCTCCCTTCCTAGAGAATAGTAAAAGCAGAAAAGGCCCTTGTGTTCTAAAGAACAGGAAATAGCCTGCATTTCAACTACCTCTTACAAGGAGGGCACCTATAAACACCACCAAACAAGACACCCCTTAACTTTCTCCTGATTCCTTAAATTTGATGATCATTTGGAAATAAAAGAAAGAAAAAGATGTGGTAAACTAATTAGAAGCAATCTCGTCTATCCCCCTTGCAAGCGCTCAGCTTCTTGATCAGACCAAAATAGATGAAGAATTTAATTTTTAATTGGGTATGAGAATAATGTTTAGGTTGATAATCTTAAAAATCTTAGCATAAAAACATTCCTATAGACCCTGAAATTTATAATATTATCTGTGGTTAAGGAAGGCTAGTTATAGACAAATATTTAGAATCAGAATATTTTGAGGGTCTTTTGTGAGTTTGGCCTAATGTTATCAGAAGTATAAAAGTTGGTAAACTATAGAAGGTCTTGACATTTTTTTTCTAGGTTGAGTGTCAAGTACTCTGCATTATATTTAGATCCTGCTTAAAATTATTTCAAGATAACACCACTTCTCTGGAGCTAAGCCAAGGGCCCCTTGCAGATTACCTTAGTTATCTGTTACCTGAGTCATCATGGCTTATACATCAGAATCCTGCTGAAGCATCATGAAATCTAAGGCTTTACAACAGAATCTGTCCACCCCTAGTAGAAAACTTGTAACATAGGGTTTTATTCTCATGCCATTCTGATGTTCATGTTTAAATTTTATGCATTTTTTCATATGTACTTGCATTTCTATTGTAAATTACAATGATGTATTTTTAAATGTTTGATTACTTTAAAAGGAGACAAAAGAGATAGACTGTGTGTGTGGGTGGGGGGAGAGACAAAGAGGCCTGATAGCTTCAATAAAGATGCTTTAGAAAGTATTTTAGCAATAAAATATTTATAATATAATTGTAACTGTTAAGCATTTTTAAAAATATTTTACAATTTCACTTTTGTTTCAGAAATGTATATTAAGAGAAATAATCTGAGGAACATTCTTCTCATAGACTGTGGAAGAATATACACAATTAGTAAGGTATAACACGTTTCAGTGATTCAAAATAAAAACGAAAGCTTCCAAACAGGAAAAGATGTACATTGTAGGCTTTCTACATGGAGCTGCTAGTAGGACCCAGGACTTGTTTATCATTCACTTGCCAAATCCCCCAAACTCAGGGCAATACATCTCTGAGACAGTTTCCTCTATTTTAATGAAACTTCCAAAATTCATCCTGAGTGTGAATTGGCTAGCTTTAATGGCAACCACTGGATAAACAATTTCAATGCCAAGTTTCGCTAAGTTGATATTTTTGATCATATGTATTAAAATGTCAGGCTATCCATCGATTGGATTATATACATTCTTTAGGAATCCATTCTTTTCTTTAAATTTGACTTTAAATGTGGATTCTTTTCCACAATAAATAAGTAAATGAGCATTTATTTTAAAACTATGTTAGACAGAACTGAATTACAGCCAAGCTAGTCAAAAATGACTGAGAATAATCACTTACATATTTACAAGGAAAAGTGACTCTTCAGATTTAAGTTTAAAATTAGAAGAAAGATAAATTTCACAAGCTTTCACTCCTAGGGCTAAAGATAGGCTGTGTAGGTAGTTATTTCTGAGCACGTTGGCACATCACCACTGTCAGTACTTGAGGGTTTGAATGAGGCTCACTCAAAGAACTTGGAAAGAAGGTGATCTTCTGATATCAATAGAGAAATCCGTTTTCCTCCCTGCTTCCTTCCTAAATGCAACAATCTATGAATTATCCACAAGATGGATGGCTCAAGGATTCTTCAGTCAAATTCAAGATTTCTATCAAAGCATACTTTATACTACACTGAAAAAGAAGTGGGTAGGTCTTAAAAAGAAAAGGAAAAATTAAAAAAAAAATTCACAACCAAACAAAAAAATGGCACACATTTAAGTTAGGTCTGTTTGGTCAGTTACACCTGGAGGAGGGGAACATTTGATCTGCTCAGTTGAACACCATCAAGTTCCTCTACCAATTAAACTAAGATCATCTCAATTTCCCCAGGTTTTGCTCTGCTCACACATTCACTTCCTCTGCTGATTGCTAGTTTTGTCACATGTTAGATCTTATTTAAAATTATTCCAAGATAATATCACCCAGGAACTAAACCAAGGGCCCCTTTCAGATTACCTTAGTTTTCTATCACCATAGTCACCGTGGTTCATACACCTGAATTCTGATGGAGGCTGTATCCAGGCAAATAAGTAGCCATGAGTGAAAAATTCTATATCCTGTAAAAAGTAAATACAAGATAAATAGCATAAGGTGCAAGGAGGCACCATCAGATTTTGTGTTCAGTCTTAGGATACTGGGATTGATGTTTGTTCCTTGCACTGATTGATTTAACATCCTTTTTTATCATAATGAGAACATCTCAACAAAATGCAGAACCCAAAAAGCAGTACCACTCACTATACCTCTGTGGGATAGCTCATTCTGGTGATTAGTAAACATTAATAGAGTGTTATATGGTGTTATTTTCTGCCCTCTTCACTCTCAATGAATTCTCTTGATACACACTTTAGATCACATGTCTTGAATTTAAGTAGAAATTTTCCTGCACCCCTTCATCTTAAAATGTGTCCATTCTGGCCTTATCTTGTTCTCATTTTCTTCAGTTCCCCTTCCTCAACCTGCCTCCCTAGGTAAGTAATAAGAATAGTCATTTTCTTCCTAGAATTTAGAAGCAGAACTTAAAATGTAACAGAATATGCCTACCTCATTGAGATTTTATTTGGGGAATAATCCTGGCAGTGGTTTAAACTGATAATTTTTGTTGTCTGGATCACTGTTCTTAGTTATAGGCAATAAAATCCTTTCTCCTTGATTTGGTGAGGGAGGAATTGTAACAATTCTTTGGATAGCATATAAGGTTTCAGGGACTGCTAGGAAAGTAGACTTCTGTTTAGAAGCAAGGTATCCAAAAGAAATAATTAACCATACCTCAGCTTGTTATACCAGCCTTGCCTGCCATCCCACATCCATGATGTTATGGACCAGAAGGCACAGTTCACATGGCAGCTGTTAAGAAGCATCTAATTCCTCTCTCTTGAGATTAAATATCACTTAAATTGCCTCCATTCTATATTATTCTCTTCCTGAGTCTGCAGTTCTGATGGGCACCTTTATTTGGCTTAGGCTGGGTCACACATACCCTCCACTGCTTAAGGCTATTCTATGGTTTGGGCAATGTCCTAATTAGCTTTCTAGAATCCAGTGAAGGGTCACAGTAATGAACAAAAGGGCTGTAGACTAATATAAAAATAAATCTTTTCCCAGTTTTCTTATTCAAATGCATGCACTCTATAATTTAAATACCCATGTACTTCTCATATCTGTCATTATTGTTCAATAACAGATGTGTAACACTTACGTACCCGAAGTGGCTATGAAAATAAATCATGGAAATTCTCAAACAATTTATAACTCTTGGAAATATAAAAAGACAATCATAATGGCATATGACTACCCTAGAAATTATTATAATCAAGGTCCTAAGGTCTACAAATTTCAAGGTTGTGACTCAAGTATGTATTAGGATGGCAGGTTTGATGTTACAGGCTGTCCTACCACTCTGACATTGTTTAAATTTAATGGTGAGGAGGAAGCAATCATCACCTATAGCAGATGGACTTGTTTCTCTGCCATGAACCACGTCACTACCTCAGTACATTTATTTTCAGGCTCTTGCCAGTATTAGCTGATAAAAGTTCATGGGTGCCCCTCCCTTGAGAGATTTGACAATGAACAATTTCAACTGGAAGATTACTCTCAGCCCAGAGTACTTCTGTCTACAGATAATGGTGATAATATGAAAGTATGTACAAGCTCAGCTTCTTTGGGCCAAGCTAACTCTGTGGTACACTCCCTACTCAGAGCAGAAAGCTATTAAATTTGATGCTGTTCTCCAGTAGAGACCATGTCCTTGTCTTTTGGCTCTACTCAGTATCCTTCATTCATTTTTCTCCAGACAACATTCTTTTGACAGAATCCCGTTGAAAAATCTGCTCAAAAATTTCTTGTTTCAAGAAACTGGAAACAAAAGACATTAGTCCATCTTAGCTACACTGTAATAGAAAGCATATGGAAAAGCACAAAGGAAAGGATTTTAAATATCCCTTTTCCAGGAAGGGAAGCTTAACTCCCCACTCTTCTGCTAAGGACTGATTTAATGACTATTCTAAAGCCGTTATTCTCAACCTGTAGATTGCAACCCCTGGGGTCATTTATATCAGATAATTACATTGCAATTCATAACAGTAGCAAAATTATAGTTATGAAGTAGCAACAAAAATAATTTGATGGTTGAGGTCACCACAACATAAGAAAGTATATTAAAGGGTCACAGCCTTAGGTGGATTGAGAACGACTATGTTAGAGTTTAATATGCAAGAGTAGGGGAAATATTATTCAGCTGTAGAGAATCCCAGGAGAATCATCAGGTCTACCTTTCTCAGGGTGCTATCATACTTGACCGTATGCTATCTTAGCAGAACATAAGAATGGCACCTTACCTCTCCATTTTCATCCTGAAAGTCAGTCTACCCAGAGCAAGAATATTTTAAAAATTCAATCTGTGGGCATTTTACTGGATACCTGGCCTTTGAAATTTCTCCAGTTTATGGCATGTCTGGAAAACCATCACAAACTGGAATAGTATCAAAAGAACATTGATCATATGCAGTATGATGCCTTGAATAGGAACCTAGAGAAAAAGACACTAAGGAAAAGGGAAAGGAATCCAAATGAATATCAGCCTTAGTTAATAGTCACATGTCAATGTATCTGTAGTAGTGACAACACAGTCATGAATGTCAGTGCATAGAGGCAGAAAACAAATGTTGCTGCTTTTGTGTTTTCTTTGCAATTTTTTCTATCAATCCAACTGATTCTAAAATGTAAAACATATTTTAAAAGAGTGCCCTTAATTATTGAAATACATGGGAAATTTTGTCTCCTGAAAATGTTTGTTTTTTTCCCCTGTGGGTGTTTAGTAATTGTTGGTTAACGTCAGACACTTTATGTGGAAGAGTGTGGGGGATGTGGAGATAAAGCTGATAGAGGAAGAAGTGAGACAGAAAATGAGGAGCCTCAGGCTCCTGCAACTCCTTAAAGAATCTTGATCCACTGTACACAGTGTATGATCTGACATGGTGTCCAGTATACTGGTGAGACTACACAAAGGACCCAAAGTCAGGGCAGTGGCTTCTTCTCTCTCTAGGGGCTATTGGACCCTCCCCTATAGGCTTATGGACAGGTGAGTCAGATTCTGCTAAACAATGCCTGTTACACCCGGATTTGCACTTGAAGACATAATTGGCTAAAATGTTATATACAAGCTCTTGTAATAAACAATAATTTAGATCTGCACTCTGATGCTGTTCTCTGGAGTCTGAACCCCAGGCACCGTGGGCTCTATCTGCACTTTCACTACACTTTATGATCCCTATTCCCACAGAAGAGTAGAAGATGGCATAAACTACATTTGTGCCTAAAGATTTGATGCCATTTCTTCCATATGGGTGACACCTTTTTCACTTCTGCTGCACCATAAGAGGTCACTTTTCAGGACCCATCTTTCTTGGAAGGATTTTGCTCCCTTCTGTTTACCAGACTTCCCAGTTGTTCTGGGTCCTTAACTGTGATAAATTCAGGAATGTTGTGTCTTCTTTCATTTATTAAAGTCATTTTCACTGAGGGATAAAAGTGAATACTCTTTAGCATCCCATATTCTAGGACTAAACACCAATGTCACCCTGTTTTTTTTCCCTTCAATTCTGCATATCTGCATTATCTAAGCTTCTAGCACATGAAGTAGAGAGGAAAAAATAGAGGGAAGTGATTAGACTAAGATATTTTAGAAGATGAATTTCTGAGTGTGTGAAAACTCACAGAATCTTAATCTCAGAAGAAATATCAAAAGACATCTATCTTAGTCTTAAGATCTCCAAACCCTGTCCTCTTTTGCTAAAATTAAATCTTAGTCCTCATGTTCCTTCCTAGGGACATGCTTTCATCTAAATCAGTATGGCTTCTGCAATGCCCTACCAGTCAAGAGAGATTGGGTTTTATTGTTCTTGTTGCTTGGTTTGCTTTGGTTTCCTGGAATCATGAAAAAGCACATATGTAGTTTTTTTTTTTTTTTATTGAACAAATAAATACAATGATACTGGGAATGTTTTCATATTATATACCCCTTTTCTTGTGCTTCTTAAAATGCCATATGGATACAGGGAGATGGAACGAAGTATTTACTGTTCAAGCGTAAATACTGAAATTCAGATTCCCCAAACCTGTGTAAAAGCTGGACCAGAATGGTAGCTGTTTATAATCCCAGCACTGAGAAGACAAAAGCAGTGGATTGTTGAAGAAGAAGGCTAGGTAAACTGCTGAAATTGATGAGCTCCAGATTCAATGAAACACTCTGCATTGATTAAAAAAAAAATAAAATCAAGTAGAAAAAAATTAAAAAGACACCTGTTGTCAATTTCAGGCTTCCACAAAAATACACACACATACCACACACAGAGACAAAAATAGTACTAATAATGAAACACTATATGAAATCACTCTTTTCGCTAGTTTGAATGTATAGCAAGAACCCCAAAATATCCAACAAATAGTTGAATTTTCATTTGTATATGTATAGAGGGAAATCTATTATACATCAAATTGTATAAACAACTTACACATTCTTACAGATCTTGAATATCAATGGATTAGTTGTAATCATGGGAAGATAAATAAAGGCAGACTCAGAGACATTAGGCCGAAGCATCCTTCATGAGGAAAAGGTTAAAAGATGGACTGCATCAAACAGATTGCTAGTCCTCTAAGGGTTCAAGATACCCAAGTCAAAGAGGCTAAGCACTAAAGAGACAAAGAGTTTAAACAAGTGTAAATCATATACCTCTCCTCTTTTACCAGAGGCAAATGCATGTGAAGAAGAATTAAAGAGCATCTGCAACAAGTTCTAAAGAGCACAGCCCACTTCGTTTCTGTAATTCTTAAACATGAAAGGGGAAAAAGCAAGACCTAAGATGATTTCCCCTGGCAGTGAAATCCAGCCTGGCCACAGGACTAGCTAGAATCCCCTTGTTTCGAGAATTATTTGGCTTTCAATTTGGAAAAGTTTAAAAAAAAAAAAAAGACACATACGAAGGAATATTTTATCAAAATGTGTATTTTGTTTTGTTTTGGTTTATTTGCCTCATTGATGATATTCACCAGAGGGCTGTTGAACGTGAAATAAGCACAGTTGCCCTAAGCCTGAGCCGGTTCCTTAACCCAGAACAGTGATCAGCTATAACTAATGTGCATTTCTGTGTGTGTGTGTGTGTGTGTGTGTGTGTGTGTGTGTGTGTGTGTGTGTTTCTCAGTATCCAACTTTCTGTGTATGTGATAGGTATGTCTATAATGCATGTGTGTGATATGTTTGTGTGATATGTGTGTATGATTTGTGTGTGATGAATATGTATGTTGTGTATGTTAACATAGCCCCACGTTCTAGAGCATGTCTGTGGAGGTCAGAGGACAACTTCTGGAGTTGTGTTTTGCCTTCCACCATGCTTGAGTCAGGGTCTCTGTGGTGCTTTGAATAAGAATGTTCCCCCGTAGGTTCATATATTTGAATGCTTAGGTAGTTCATATATTTGAAAGGATTAGGAGGTGTGACCTTGTTAGAAGAAGTGTGTTAATGAGGTGAGTGTTAGAGTGTCAGACGCCCAAAACCAGGCCCAGTGTCTCTCTCTTTCTTCCTGCTGCCTGCAGATCCAGATATAGAATTCTGTTACCCTCCAGCATCATGTCTGACTGCATGTAGCCATGCTCCCACCATAAGGAAAATGAACTAAACCTCTGAAATGGTAAGCAAGTCACAATTAAGTACTTTCTTTTATAAAAGTTACCATGGTCGTGGTGTCTCTTCACAATAGAACACTGACTAAGACAGTCTGCCTTGCTGTTTCTGCTGCTTTGTGTGCTCTAGGCTAGATTGCCTGTGAGACACTTGGGTATTCTCTCCCCCACCACCCGCCACAGCCCCATCTCAGCATCCATCTCCCAGTAGCAGGGTTAGGATCCCAAATAGATGCTACAGCTTCCAACTTTGAATGTGGGTGTTAAGAGTCTGAACTTCGCTAATTAGTAATGTTCTGAAAGCAACTTTACCCACTAAGCCATTTTCCTGATTCACAGAATGTAAATTTAAAAAAAAAAAAAAAAGGCTTATGGCACTCTCTTAGTCAAAATTGCTTGAGAAACATCTTAGAATGTCAATTTTATAGTCTCCCCAAACATAATGTTCATAGTATTAACTAATCATTTATGATGATGAAGTCATAATAATTCTGATATTTGACGCTTAGATACTAAACACAAGGAGCTCTGTATGTGGCTTCTTAAGCTGTAATTTCCTTTCTTAAGGTATAAACAAAAGAAAAATCAACATTTAATTGACTTAAAGTAAGTAGATTTTAGTGAGAAGATGACATCAAGTTAGGTACATTAGTTGTTTTTGTTGGAAAAATGTCTTCAAGAAAATTAGTCATGGATAAGAGTTTTCCTTTAAAAACAAATCATTCTAACACATATAAAATTATATGAGAAGAAGCAAGTAAATGTACTCACGAGTACATGACTGATGTACAGTAGACTGAGTGTTCCAAACCTTTTCCTTTTGAGATACATCTCAAGTTACTTTTAGTTTGAGATTCCCTTTTATGCTTCACTGGAACTGTAATATATATATATATACATATATATATATATTATATATTAATGAGAAGATTGTATTATGGGAAAACAAAAGATAAAGAGGTTTGGTTTTAATTGAAGAGAAAATAATAAAGATACCCAAACCAACTCTTTGAATAATCTAACCCATTCTTTTGATTTTATTGATGGGTTCAAGTAGTATTCCACAGTGTTTACCTCTAGATTATCTGGATCAAAAAATGATAATAAAAGTTCCAACAGATTTTCTGAAATTAATAATTCAGGTGGAAGGCACAATGCCATGATTTCTTACATTTCCACATGATTTGAACAGTGAAGCAGTAGAGTGTCCCTGTAGAGTGAAAAAATTATAAAGACCATTTTATAAAATATATACAGGCTCATTAGTTCCAGGAAGGCGGAACTGAATGTAGGATTTCAGGCCTTCACTGCCCCATACATTCCTCAAGCCTCAGGAAAGAAAATCCACCTGTGGGTGGGGTAGGCCCAAAGCAGGAAGACACATTCCTGGCCACAAAGAAAAGTAAAAAGGCATGCCCAGACAAGTCCTAACTAGCCATCCTGCCGCCTCTGCAAGTTGCTGATATTTGAAATAACCAATCATGTGTAACCGCACGAAAATTCCTTCCTTTCCCTACCCCCTACTATAAAAGGTTCCTTAGCCTACCACGCGGGGTCAAACTGTACTCTTGCACGAGTATGCAGTTTGAACGCTGGCTGCCAGCTCTCTTCCCTAATAAACCTCTGCTAATTGCATCCAGGTACAGTCTTGGAGTTTGTGGGTGTTCGCGACTTCCTGAGACTTGAGTAAGGGTCTCCCGAATTTGGGAGTCTTCATCCCAAGCAAGAGTCAGAAATCTTTCTATGGAAAAGGTAAATGCTATTTCTTGCAGTCTTCTTGAACTATGTATGGTCCAGAGACTAGAACCAAGCGTTATGATGGAAAAGCAGCCATCGAAAATGTCTAACAATAAGGATGACTGCATTCTATTGAAATGTTGCAAAACTCCAGCAATGTGCTACATTTTCTCCATTGGCAGCAGTCTGGTAACTCCTTCCCTAAAGTGTGACATTTGTGTTCATTGTTGACCTGCCACTTTTCTGCTGAAAACATTAAGACCAAGGCAATTTGTAGATTAAAGAGTTTATTTTGGCTCATGTTCCAGAGGGCTAGACTTCACATTAGCAAGGCAGTGGCAGCAGGAAGTCATGGTTAGCTAGAGCAGAATGCTTTGAATTCACATCTCACCCACAAGCACAAAACAGAGAGAGTCACCTGGGAGTAAGGTGCTAAAGCTCTCAGATCAAGTGTCTAGTGATGTACTTCCTCCACCAAGGCTACTCCTCCCAAACCTTCCCAAACAACCTACTAGCTGAGGACCAGCTATTCAAAAGCCTGAGACAATGAGGAATACTTCTCATTCAAATCACTACCACACTAAAGTGTCCTAAAAGGGAATCAAAGAAAAGCTGCACCAGATAGCACTATTGAAGGTTGGAAGAAATGAAAGAGCTGTAAAACTGCCCTTTCCTAACAACTTAGGATGCTCTACCTGCTGTAGCTCTTCAGAAAAAGGGGTCTTGATCACGATGCTTAACTTAGTTAAGCTAGCATGTAATCTAACATGTAACCTAGTTATCTTTTTAATTAAAAAGCAACCACCAGCAGCATAATGTAAATAAACCCATACCCCATCTTTCCAATAAGCAAAGAAGAGGAGACAGAAGAATTCGATTTACAGCACCTCACTTCCCTAGGAGCTACGTTATAGAACCAGCCTATGTATCCAGAAACAGAGGGTTGGATAAAGAAAATGTATATTTATATAACTGAATTGTTACTAAAGAATAATAAAGTAATGTCATTTGTACAAAAGAGGGTCTACCTGGAAATAATCATATTAAGCTAATTAAGGCTATATCTAAAATAAAATTACATATTTTTCTCTCATCATATTACCAGGATTTTATAAATATCAAAAAAATCATGTATGTATATGCCATGAAGAATGAAACTATAGAAGAATAAAAGGAAGGACTGAGGGGGAGGAACAGAAATGAGAGAATGGGCAGTGTGGGATATTCTCAGCATACAATACTTATTGTATAAAATACTTTTATATAGCACAATACCATGTACAATGTGCATATTAATAGAAATTTTAAAATATAAAAATTAAAGTATAGAAATGTAAATTATGATGACACATAAAGTTAATAAGTTTTATTTTATTGAAATGAAAACAAAACAATTTCCTATTTTTCCTTTTTAGAAGACAGGAAAAAATCCTTACCTTTCTTCTCCGTACTGAATTATCACAAAACAGAAATAGAACCTCTCTGTATTTAGTAAAATTAAAGT
The DNA here is from genome assembly GCA_030674055.1 of Rhabdomys pumilio. Lineage (NCBI taxonomy): Eukaryota > Metazoa > Chordata > Mammalia > Rodentia > Muridae > Rhabdomys > Rhabdomys pumilio. The sequence continues at coordinate 31,734,105 of JANHMN010000016.1, read as the reverse complement.
ACAGTTATATGACTCTTTAAATGTATGTAGCTAGGAGGTTGGGAAAGTGTTCAGTCAGTAGAGTTCCTATTGCACAAGCATGAGCTCCTGAGCTCAGGTTGCCAGCAGCCATGTAAAAGCTTATGAGGCAGCATATGCCTGTAACCCCAGCTCTTTGGATTGTGGTAGAGACAGAGACTGGAAGATCCCTTGTTCTTGCCAGCAGTTTGTATAGTCAACTGGTTCAACAAGAAATTTTGTATCAATAAATAAAGAGAAGAGTTATAGAGGCCAACACTGGATATCTAACTCTGACACACACACACACACACACACACACACACACACACACACACAATGCATGAACACTTATGCACATAAAGTTATATAAACAAAAGATTCAGAAATGTAATGACAATTTGACTTAGGTAAGACTGAATGGCAAGAAATACGTTTCAGCAAAAGCTCATGGAATCCAGAATGCAGCATATTTTTAAATCAACACATACGGAAAAGAAACTGGAGCTTATGAGCTACCATTAGATGACTCCCTAATAAATATCTCTAAATATCTGATTACTTTTGATTTTAAAAGTCTAAGTCCAGAGAAGCTCCTGCATTGAGTAACAACATTTGCAAGTTCAGAGTATTATGCCTGTTTCTCTCACACACTGATCTTTCTATAAAAGGGAAATCCAGATAGAATCTTGAGTATTCAACAACAAAAGACCATGTATAGAAACTAATATCGACCATAGCAGAAACACAAAATTAAAATTAAATTAGTACTGACGAAGAAGATATTACAGCAGAGGTCTCAACAGAGAAGATTAAGATTATGATCAAATACATTTCCAAAACCTCAAATTAAACCCTCAAAATATGCTCTGTTGGATAAAAATCAAAGCTGGTACTTACTCGGACTTCTAGTACTAGGGAAGTAGGGCGGAAGATGAAAAGTTCAAGTCTAGCTTTGGCTGCAAAGCAAGTTTGAGGCCAGGCTGTGCTACACAAGACTCTTTTAAAAGTGAAGAATAAAAATGCAATTAAAAGATATAAGAAATCATAGAGTAAGGTGAAATTAAGCCTGAATGTGAAAGAAGACAGTTAAGCTACCATGTTTATGATAGAAGCAACTAAGAAGATTTTTTTTTTTAATTCCTGAATTCAAACTAAGAAATGTGCCAAACAGATTTAAGGTCAAGAAGCAAAGTGAAATGTTAAAGATTAAATTTAGGATAGGAGTTGCTTTGGAGAAGTAAAAGAAGCAGGATTAAGGGTATTAGTAATTGTCTGGCTCTTGAAACAGATGGTCTACATGTTCAGTGTCTTTAATTATTGAGTGTACTACAGTTATAGCTTTTATTTTCCTTTTGTGGGTTTTTGCTATAATTCAAAACAAATTAAAAGTAAATAGAGATAGAATAACAGCAATTAGTGGAAAACCAACATATGCATTATTGGTGCTTCCTTAGGAAAATATAGAAGAGTCACCAAGTACCAGAGGATGCAATGTAGGCTGTTGGGGGAGAACAGGCACCAATGGTCTCACCCAGCAATAGACTATACAAACTATACTACCAACTCATATGCCCACATGTGCAATAGTGGCATGACTGTTTGGGAGGTAACCACTGCTTTATGATTGGGTTTGAGGCCTTCTCCAACTGTGTACCTTATTATACACTTGACTTGACCAAAAACCCTATGGATAGACGAATATGGGCTCAACTGGAATATACTCTTTTTTCCCTTTATGAACATGTCAAACTGCCTTCTAAATATTTACATTTATATCTCTATATAACTTACAATGTGGAAGAGAGAAAAAGCCCCTTTTCATGGAAGGTGACCATGAATGCAAAAACTCATATTTATGCAAGTGCCGAGAAGAGTAACTGATGAGTATGTAGCCTTTAGTAAGACATTTTTATCACCCTGACCATAAGGTCTTGGGAACATCACAGGGGAGAGGGAAGAAATAATCTAAAAGCTGAAAATGAGTAAGAGTGTCATGAGACACTGCTATTAGATATGACACTGTTGTTGAAACCATGATGATATGGTAGCTATGGATACCTGCACCAGAATGAGCCATCCTGCTTTCCACCATGGATAGAGAATCAAATAGTGATGGGTAATGGTTATTGGTTATTAGTGGAGGAGAAATTATTTTCTATAATGGTGAAGCTACTGAGGGACTAGGTAGGAAAAAGAAGGAGTTCAAAGAAAGGAAGGGTATAATATATATATATATATTTTTTAAAAATAGTGAAAAAATTTCCTAAAATTAGAGAAATATAAAACTAAAACTTGCAGGAGAATAAACACAAAACTCTCAACAATCAGATATATTCCAAAAATATTTGTGAATTTCATGTAAAAAGAAAAGTTGCTAAAAGAGAGTATTACCTCCCCAAAGTATCCATCTACAAACAACAATCCTGAGAATAATGGGTGAACAGTGATGTGCGTGTGTTGAACTCTGATAATATAGAGACAAGACCATAACCAATGCAGTTTAGATCTAATAGAATAAGAATTAAATTAAACACACACACACACACACACACACACACACAAGCACGCACAAATAATACATAACGTTACAACAAAAATAACTACTATAACTGTGTACTTGTTGTTTGCAAATTATCATTTATAAAATGCATTTACAAAATCAAGAACAGTCCTAAAGATAAAAATAAATAGCAAGGCTGGAGAGATGACTCAACAGTTAAGAGCACTGACTGCTCATCCAGGAATCCTTAGTTCAATTCCCAGCAATCATATGGTGGCTCACAACCATCTTTAATAGAATCCAATGCCTTCTTCTGGTATGTCTGAAGAAAGCTACAGTGTACTCAGATAAATAAAATAAATAAATCTTTTTTTTAAAAGAAAGAAAAGCAAAAGATATATTAAAATATAATTCTTGAGGAAAATAGAAATAAACTCAACTGTATTGATTGTTTTAACAAATTAAAAAAATAACATTCAAAGAAAAAGTTTCTCATTTTGGAGCATAAAACAAAATGTAACTGTGCTATAAATCAAGAGAAGCAAAGATTTAAAATTAAGTAAACAATGAGGGTTATAGTTAAAAGAAGAAAAATGTCTTTTGTAGTAATCTATAATTCACTTGGTATAATATTAAGTAGATAAAATAGTTAATAAAACAGAAT
>JANHMN010000016.1:31678266-31723037 GCA_030674055.1 Rhabdomys pumilio | reverse complement strand
AGAGAGAGAGAGAGAGAGAGAGAGAGAGAGAGAGAGAGAGAGAGAGAGAGAGAGAGAGAGAACTCTATTGGAACTCTATTAGGGAAGAAGAAACTTTGGGCCAAGAACAGAGAGCAGAGGCAGACTTGTCTTGATTCCTCAGGGACTTCTGCTGAGAGTCCAGTGTTTAGGGTAGTTGTAGATTCCAGTTGAAAACCACACTTCCTAGAGTTCTTTTTTTTCTAGAATAAGTTTGTGAAACAACCTTGTCAGTATGAAAATAAAGGAACTGCTTGCCAGCCATTCACCTTCATTGACTGAGTGTTACAGTGGTCAGGTATGCCTCTCCTGAAGAAAACTGTAAGACTAGTTTCTAGCAGAAGAAGCATCATCCAGTCTTGGGAAAACAAGGACTGTCCTTTCCTCTAGAAGAAATGCAAGCTGTATAGTAATTGTCCTAGAGATGTTTTCTATTAATGTGATAAAGCACCGTGGCCAAAAGCAGCTTGGGGAAGAGTTTATTGCCTCATATTTTCAAGTAGCACTTGAAAAATGAAAAGAAGGTAGTGCAGGAGTTCAGGTAAAGCAGGAACCTGGAGGTAGGAGCTAATCCAGAGACCATGAAGAAGTATGATTTACTGTATACCCCTTGGGTCTTGCTCAGCTTGCTTCTTTATATTACCTAGGACTATACTGTGGCTTGGGCCCGGCCAAAAGTCAGTCATCTGTCAATCAAGAAAATACATCAAAGGCTTGCTCACATGTAAATGTTGTAGAAGTATTTTCTCATTTGAGGCTCTCTCTTACTAAATTAATCAATTATGTCATGTTGATATAAAAACTAGCAAAGATGGGCTGGAGAGATGGCTCAGCAGTTAAGAGAACTGATTGCTCTTCTAGAGGTCCTGAGTTCAATTCCCAGCAACCACATGGTGGCTCACAACTATATGTATTAGGATCTAATGCCCTCTTCTGGTGTGTCTGAAGAGAGAAACAGTGTATCACATACATAAAATAAATAAATAAATCTTTTTTAAAAACTAGCAAAGACAATAATGTAATAAACTAATGACTTTCCAGAAATAATCTTACTCATTATTTATTGTAAACAAACCTATAAAATACCATAAATTCTTATATTTGATATTTTGGTTATTATATAGGGTCAGAGAACAATTCCATTATGGCTTTCATTTCTACTACCAATATGTCTCCAGAAAGATTAAATAAGTTTATAATCCCTTAACGAGTTTATTAAAGTACTATTTTACTAATCTTTCCCCAACTAAAAATCATATGTTTTCAGTGCAGTCCCTATTTTGACAAAGAAAATATAGTATCTTACCAATATTTAATTAATATTTCTTTCATTATTGATCAAAATGCATATATTGTTTTAGAAACTATTTGTTGCATAAAGCAAATTGTTTGTTTATGGCCTCGTTTCACTTGCTGTTTGTATGACGGAGTATTTTGATTCTGAAGAGCTCTGTAGTAGTCACTTTTTTGCTGCTGGAACAAATTACCTGGCAAAAGCAATTTTGGGAAGGATTTTCTTTTGCTTCCAGTTTCGGGGTGCAGAAAATTACAGCAGAGAAGCGTTCTGGTAGGAGTTTGAGGCAGCTAGACACCCATCTGTCCTCTAGAAGTAGAGAGCTCCTCTAATTTGTATCCTGTCCAGGATGGATTATGCCATCCATTTAGGGTAAAAACCTCAATTAGTCTAATCTAGAAACTCACTCACAGACATATCCAGAAGTTAGTTTCCATGGTGATTCTAAATCTCATGAGGTTGACAATTAAGATTAATGAGCACAACTGTACATTTGTCAACCTGACACTCAAACACTCACTGTTAAACTTTTACCTCTTATTCTTTGTTCCCATAGACTCATGGCTATGCCATAATGAAAATTGTGTTTATTACTATAAAAAACCCAACACTTTGAAAATCATTTAAACTGTTTAAAAGTTGAAAGTCCAAGTTTCATCTAAGACTTAAGGCATTCTCTTGACTATAAGCACCTAAAAACAAAAACAAAATAAATTCCAAATTTCTAATGTATAGTGACACAGAATAAACATTCTTATTCCAAAACAGGGATGGGGTCATAGCAAGGAAAACTCCGCCCAAACAAAATTGAAACTCAACAGAGCAAACATCAAATTTTTCATCTCATTGTCCATATGAATAGAATCATATGGACTCCAAAGAGCTTGGGGAGACTGCCTGCTTGAGTTCTATTGACCCGAGCAAATACAGTCTTTCTCTTATCCAGAGCTCCACTCTATACATGCAGCATTACTCAGTAGTGGGGTACCGTGGTCCTGTATCCCATGGTTCTGGCATGTGCAATATCCTGGGGTATCTACTGAAATTCAGGCTTCACCTTCACAACTTCACACAACGACATATCAGGGCCTCCATGTAATTTATCTGAATCTACTTTACATTGTCTAGACTTAGCATCTCTTTGGAGCTACATGGCACAAGATTCTGGGAACTTCCTGTCTTAGTTACTTTTGTACTTCTATGACAAAATACCATGACTAAGGCAAGTTATAAAATTAAAATGTTTAATTTGGGGTTCACAGTTCTAAGGGTTAGTATCCATGAACATCCTGGCAGGGAGTATGACGGCAGACAGGCTGGAACAGTAGCTGAAAGCTTATGTGGTTTTCAGCTGATAGAAGCCAGAGAGAGCTAATCAGGAATGGCTTTGACTTCTGAAACTTCAAAATCCAAGTGATACATCTCTAACAAAGCCACAGCTCCTTCTTCCTGTCCTAGTTAGGGTTTCTATTCTTGTAAAGAGATACCATGACCATGGCAATTCTTATAAAGGAAAGAATTTAACTGAGGCTGGCTTACACTTCAGAGGTTTAGTACATTGTCATCATGGCAGGAAGCATGGCAAGACACAGGCAGACATGGTGCTGGAGAGGCAGCTGAGAGTTCTGCATTCAAATCAGCAGGTGGTAGGAAGACCAAATGACATTGGATCTGACTTGAGCTTCTGAAAACTTCAAAGCCCACCTACTGTGACACACTTCCTCCAAGGCCACACCCCCAATAATGCCACTCCTTATGCATCTAGTGGGGACATATTCACTCAAACCACTGCACTTCCTGAACAGTTCCACCAACTGGGAGCAGAGCACTCTAATATGTGAGCCCATGGGACTGTTCTCATTTAAACCATCACACCCTTGAATAGCTCATCTTTCTTGACTACAAAACTAGTACTTTATGGATAATTCTCTGAACCTCTGCTGCCAGCTCTTTATGGTGCCTGGGCACACTTAATCATGACTATGTGGCCTTTACAAGCTCTGTGGACTGAATCTTCAAAATTAACTTTTAGGCAGTAGTTCTTAATCAGTGATGGGTACCCTTGTGCTCACAGATTGGGCATGATCTTCACAAACGAGTTTGCATTTTTATAAGTCTGCACCTTTGATGGGTTCAGTCTTACCCCAGGCACCTTTCCTATTGCTTCTCTCTAATCATTAATATTTTTTTTCCACTGTACTAATCTTAAGTACAGGTTTAAACGTGTTCTTGCTCGTTGACAATCTGTACATTTTTATACCCTTCCTTCCCATTTGCTCTTTTTCACTTTTGACGTGGAAAATGCAGCAGTCTGAATACTATTGTGCCTTGAAATTTCCTCTGTCGAACACATTTGTTCATTACTTGAGAACTCATTCAGGTTCTCAAGACGTAGGCAGAATGCAACCAGATTCTTTGATAGGACATAACCAACAAGGACTCTAGCTCAGTTTCCAATGAAGCCTTTGTTCTCAGAAACACCATGAGCTCAGCCTTTAGTATCTGTGATTTCCCTAGGCCTCTGGCCTTCCAAACTCTCAGCAGAGCAGTACGTGAAGCTCTGTTTAAATATTGTAGTATTTCTCTAGAATTCCAAACTCTTCTACTTTAGTACCATAAACTAGTTCCCAAAGCCAAAGAATCACATGATCAGATTTATCATAGCAACAGCCCTACTTCTCAGTACTAGTTTTCTGTAGTAATTGTTTTTCTCATTACTGGGATGAAATAACTGACAGAAAAGATTAAGGTAAGAAGGCTTTTTTTGTTTTGTTTTGTTTTTGTTTTTGTTTTTTTTTGTTTTTTGTTTTTTTTGGGTTTTTTGGCTTACAGTTCCAGGGTCCACTCAATCTGGAAGGGGAGTCCTGCCAGGAGGAGCTTGAGGTGGCTAGACATCCTTGTGTCTCAGGACAAGGGAGCTGGTCAGGATGCCACTCAGATCCTTTCTCCTGTCCATTCAGTTTCAGCCAATGGAGGAAGCATTTAAGGAAGGTTCTTGCTTTCTCTCTTAATCTAATCTTGAATCTCTTCCCAGACATTCCCAGAAGTTGTTTCTAAGGTGATTCTAAATCCCAGCAACTGTCTCACTATCATGATTTTTCCCCTGCCTTCACCATTCCCATCCCTCAGTCATTCCACATTCACCTGGTACATACATTCCCACATTCCAGCATGCTGCACATACTCTTACTTCCTAGACATCACAATACCGGTAGGTAACTTAACCTTTGCCTACTTACTAGTCTGATGTTTGCACAGAGAAACAATGAGGGAACAGAAAATGGTGGACAAGATATTAGGAATAGTAAGAAGTGAATTAAATATTTGCTTAAGAGAGGGAAGCCATATATAAATCTTGATCTTTATGATCTTGGAAAACAGATGGCAAGGTTCTGTTGGTGTAAAATGTGAGAAATAGGAATCTCTGGATCTTCTAGGTTTTCGTTACCATACACAGTAAAGGGACAGTACCATACATTAGGGTACCTGCCTAAGAACTCAGATAGCTGTTGATGAATCTAACATTAGAACTTATATTTAATTAAGATGCTATTCTCCCTATGCATGCTTTAACAGTTTATTAACCCTACTACATGTAACACAAGACCAGTGCTTTCAGAATTTCTATTCCATGATCATCATCTCTATACTATGAAGATTAAGCAGTCACTATTGTTAGAATATCGAAACCTTGTTATATTTCGCTTGCACTGGAAATACAGCTAATTGATCCATTAACGGTCAATGTATCTGAAGAGAAGTAAATGAAATAGTTAGCAGTAATGATTGTCACAGAGCTCTGGAATATAAATACAAAACAGTTCTAGTGACTTCATTTCTAGTCCCAAACAGCAATAGCCATACCTCTCCTACTGCAACATCCCAATGTACCGCAGACTTGGATAACTTCTGTGAGAGCTAAAAGTACGTTAAGAGAAGTATTTTTAAAATGCCTCTAATCTCCAAGTTTGACTTGCCCAAGGACAGATAACTTCCTAGAATGCTGGGGGTGGGGGTGGGGGTTTGTTTGCAGAAGACAAGCCATCTCTTAACTTTTCACTTTTATAAACAACATCGGCTGTCCAAACTATAAGCAAGGTTGGTTGTCCCAACTATAAACAAGATTGGTTGTCTCAACTATAAACAAGATTTATAATATACTATAAACTACACAGGATGTGCTTAGTCACAGGTAGGTAGGAGGTATGTAGACAGGAAGTATATTGGGATATAACCTCCAGTTAGACAAATGAGGGAATTATATAGCATTATGGAGTTTGCCTTTATAAGCACCTGACTAACATAATACTCAGCCATTCTCTGGGAATCCCAGGTATAGATGTGGCCACTGTCCATTTTCCTGGCCAGTATTTAATAAAGCTTGCTTCAAATTTGGATCAAAGATTATGTTAATGGTCTTTTCTCATCCAGTGGGGATTAATTCTTCCTTGATGCTCTTGTTTTTCTAGTCCTTACTTAGCCAGATGGATACTAGTAAGTAGCCATTGAGGATGTTTAAGTTTTAAATTAGCATGTGAAAAGGCAGAGCCTTTTGTGAGGCTACTACCTCCACAGATCGCATGCTGCCTTTTACTTTGTCTGCTAACTAAAGAATCACATCTACATTCTACCATTGACCCTTCAAGGAAATCTGACATTCTAAACTTCCCAAAGCATTTCATATGACTGTCTCCTCCCTTTAAGGGTTAATCCAACAGGGCTGATCAACCACCTAGACAGGAGTTCCTCTCTCATTCTCCCATCCCCCACTGCCACAGGAAATCTTATTTGCCTAAAGACTTGCTAAGGAGAGAGAAGAGCTAATTATCCCCTTAATGAGATAATAAGCTTATTTTTCCCAGAAGTCCCTCCCTTGGGGCAGATACTTTCAGTGCTTCTATTAGGCAGCATTGTAGAGCCAGAGTGGACTCAGAAAAGCATAACTTCTTTTTCTTCTATCCTTTTCCTTTGGACACTGAACAAAAGCCTTAGCATGCTTTCCCAGACATTCAGATCTTTTTTTTATGCGCATTCTCCGAAGCCTTGCTCCCTCTTTCATTTGGGCGATTGTTGACGTCCACTGCAAAAGGCATGCCTTTCTCTCTTCCTCTTCTCCATCTCCCTCCTCTTCTCCATCTCCCCCCTCTTCTCCATCTCCCTCCTCTTCTCATATCTCCTGACTTTTCCTTTTGCCTGTAACTGAAAATGAGGACATGACTGCTCCTAAGAATGGATAAGGAAAAGGCTTTTATTGTAGATATGAGGGATAGCACAGCCAGAAGCATCTGGAAGATTCCAGATAGAACTGGACCATGAGAGGACAGAGCCGAGGGGTGAGGTTGGGGTGGAGGCACCTCAGTTACCCATTTGTCTGAGGTTTCTTTGAGACACAGCAGCCTACCCTGTTGATTTTTTACTGAACTCTGATAAAACTGTCTTTGAGCTTTCTTCTCTGTGAATTCTTAAATTCTTTTATGGAAGAGATTAAGAACCAAAGTTTGTAACCCTACGTTCCCTAGTAACACAATCCTTTGTGTGTGTGTGTGTGTGTGTGTGTGCTTTTTTTTTCTGTGTATGTATGCTCATGTTTCATTTCTGTTTGATATGATAAACATCCCTAAGGGAGGAGGGAATAGGCAAGAAAGAGTTTACTTCAGCTTATAGTTTCTGATTACAGCCCATCATAGTGGAAAGAAAAGGCAGGAACTTAACGCCTCTAATCATATCACACCCAGTATCAAGGACAGAGAGAAATCAATGCATGTGTGATCATTTGTATTCAGTCTTCTTTCTACACTCATGCAGTCCTGGACCCAAACCCAGAGAATAATGCTACCCACAAAGGGTGGCCTCCTTACTTTAGTTAATCAAGACTGTCCTAATGACATACCTGTGGGCCAACTTGATCTACATGGTTACTCATTGAAACTCTTAGCAAGTGATTCTACTTTGTATCCAAGTTGACAATGGAAACAAATTATATCCAGTGTCTGCCATCAACTTGGGAAAATTGGAGTTATAATTCAATATGGAACAATGTATACATACAAAAGCACTTGTATGTGACTGTTTCAAATGCCATGATATAACTAACCCACACATTTGATTTCTTTGAGTGAGGTACTGTCGTGGTTTGTATAGGAATGGCCCCCATAGATTCATGTGTTCAAATACTTGGCCCACTATTAGGAGGTGTGGCCTTATTTTAGTAGGTGTGGACTTGTTGGGGCAAGTTTTAAGGTCTCCTATGTGGAAAGCTAAATGTAGTGACACAGTTTCTTTTTGCTGCCTTTGGATCAAGATGTAGAACTTTCAGCTCCTCCAGCACCATGTCTGCCTGTATGCTACCATGCCTCTCACTATGATAATGGACTAAATCTCTGGAACTGTAAGCCAACCCCAATCAAATTCTTTCCTTTGTAGGAGTCGCCATGGTCATGGTTTCACTTAACAGCAATGAAACCCTAAGACAGGTACTCCTTGCTTTAACTAGCAGGGCAAGAATAATGTCACAAAGCACTGCATTATGACCTGGTGAATCTATAATAGAGGTGATTCGTTCAGTAGCACCACAGTACCCAGAAGAGTCATTGTAATAGCAAATATCACATATTTGAGATTGAAAAACATATACACTGTGAATGAATATCCTTATACATATGTGCAATAACCTTAAAGCAGATTGTTCTGATTGAAACTGCATACCCAAAGTCACTGTTTTCCTCTTGAAATCACATTACCATTACATGGAGAATGAAGCATTAAAGCAAAGGAAAAGAAGAATATACCACAAAACCAACATTTGGGGAGCTGGGAGGCAACATGCAGATGCAGCTTTCCTGGAAAGCTGAATCCTAAGTTAGCAATATGCCAAGCCAGGCAGCCCACCATTTGACGTGAGACTTTGATGGAGCATGCTGAAGTGCTGGGATGCAGTCCTGCAGTCTGTGGCATTTAGAGGATGCCTGAATGAGGGACTCTGGTGTGACAGAGACAGATCATCGTAGGAAAACTGCCTTTCATCAAAACCCACGGTAAAGAGTACCATCAGCTGAGTTCATAGCTGTCAGACAAGAAAAGCAGTAGTGCTTTCTGGGACATTCTGACCATCAGACAAATGCCTCAGGCAGGTCTTCCTGCAGTGAATCTCGAATTTCTCCACACAACACACAGAACTTCCAGTCTACCTCCTACCTAGTCCTATACCCCAGACTACCACCTGGAAGTATTTTCGGACATTTGCCCAATCTCCACGTGTTTAAACAAAGCTCTAACAGGGGATGAAAAGAAGGAGGTCACAGGAAATATCAACATAAATATCAGAAAACAAAACATTAAAAAAGATCCTAATAAATCAGAGTTCTTTGTGCTCATGACCCTCTCCATGGTCCATGGAACTATGCGAACTGATCAAACTTGGGGTGTCAAAACATGTGTATCATCCTGGTGCCCTCAGATCTTGTCCTCTTAGACCCCAGAAACTGCCCAGGCAACTTAATGGAATCATGAGAAATGGAATCATGACTTTAAATCACTCAGTTTGACAAGTGTCTGTTTTAAGATTACATAAAAGTTTTAGTGTTCTCATTTTTTAAAACTATAACTTAGTAACGGCCACTTCTCAACAAATGATGCCTAAAACAGAAAAAGGTTGAAAAAGCCAAACAATCATTTTACTTATAGCCATGTGAGCTGATATCAAAAGAACTCATTAAAGCTAGAAATAATTTTTTAACATACTTTATAGGACTATTGTTCTCTTAAACTCTTATACATGTATAAGTTGGATGAAAAAAAATAAAACTATACATTGGGTTATAAAAGCCAAAGGAAAAAGATTAAGAAGAAAATGTATTCACTTGTTCATAATGGTATTGTTCTCTGAATGGTAGGTTGCAAATTATTTTCATTTTTCCTGTTGGACATTTCTACATTTTCCATGGTTTTGATAATGAACACATAGTACTCACAAAGTCTGAAGGAGCTGAGGGAGAGCTTAGGGAAATAGCAAAAAAAAAAAAAAAAAAAAAAAAAACCAGTAAAAACAGAAAGAAAGGTTTCTTGAGCAAGTTTAATTTCCAAGCTCCCCCAGGCCTGCATTCTTCCTTGTTATCCTCAATTATCTCTCCCTGTGTTCGATTCTCTCCTTGTTTATAGCTGATGGGACTACACACTCTGCTCTGCTACAACAGTGGCATTCCTTTCACATTCTTGCTGCTTCCTAAACACAGACTTCCCAGAAAATACACTGGCCTGTATAGTTCAGCTTGCATTGATTTCTAGCAATCTTCTGTATAGCTCTATAACCTTATGTCTCTTCTTGATTCCTAAGGCCTCCAGACTCTGTCTACCAGACCTGCTCTCCTTCTCAACTAAGACATATAAAGCTCAGATTCTCAATGCTCATGATTTTAAAAACAGGTAAAATAGGATCTTAATATATTATGCAGAGTTAATAATCTACTCTTCCCTGGCTGTTTACCTTACGGTCTATGCTCATGTTAGCCAAAAGAGTGAAAGAAGTTTCAATGCCTCTGGTTAAGGGCAGGTGTCACAAAGAACACCACCATCCAGCTCATGTAATGCCACAGGCTTTCCTTGTTGTGGGCTACAGGTGGATCTAGCCGAGGCTCATAATCTCTAGGAGCCTAAGAACTGGCACAGCCAGTCACTTAAAGAGACAAAATTTGTAAAACACATAAAATATTAGGAGACCATTAGTTCTTTCAGTTTCTAAAGAGGATAATTTCAAAAATAAAGCCTTGTGGAAGCAAAAGCAGAGAAGGCAAGGAGGAAAGGTCAGGTAAAGATTTGCTTTTTGCTGAAACATAAATATTTCATATGAGGAAGCTGAGATGAGCTTTGGATGTTTGGGTTTTATTCTCCAGCTAGAATTTGCCTTTTCAAAGTGCAACAGGGGCATTATTAATGCAACAGCATTTGCTAATACCACACATCCCTCAACTATCATGGTTTACATCTTTAGACAGAACAGTGACACACACAGTTCACCATTAATATTTCAACCATATGCTTTACAAATTACATATCATATTTGTACTCTTAGTGGAACGAAAGAATCCTTAGTCATCCATCTCCATCTATATGGGGAAGGGCTCAGTGAGCAGAGGTGTGAAAAAATGATTATAAGCTGAGGTCAAGGTCATGAGAAAGAATGCATTCCCACCTGAAAATCTCAATTTCCGTCAATTGCTTGGTTAAACAACTCTAAGAACATAAGGGGGTTCTTGTAGTTATCTGGGTCACATCTTGTATTTATAGACAGTACAAGGTCTTGATGTTTAAACACTAGAAATAATTCAGTCTCTCCCTCAGGAAATAACACTCACTTCTTTTGTGCTGAGGGATTATGAAAGGGTCCTCAGAGTTCAAAACAAAACAAAACAAAAAACAAAAACAAACAAACAAAAAAAAACCAATCACCAAAAGAAAGGGAAAATAGAAGGAGAGGGAAGGAGGGGAAGACAGATAAGCTGTTAATTTAGACTGGATAAACACACTTGTGGATGAACCACAAGGAAATTAAAAAAAAAAAAAAACTGGCAACAAATTAAGATAATACTTTCAGCTTTTTCAGAGTGTGGAAATACAATTATTAGATTTCTAGTTGAATTGCACCCAAAAAGAAATGTTAATTTCTATTTGCTATTTGCTAGAAGTGTTTGTGTGTGTGTGTGTGTGTGTGTGTGTGTGTGTGTGTGTGTGTGTGTGTTTAAGGTAAAAACAAAGTCACTAAACTGAAAAAAGTATAACTGAGAAGTGCATCATCTTTGAGGGCACAGGAGGGACTGGAGCATACCGCCCAGCATTGACATCCTGGAAGGCAGATTTGGATTTGGATGAAGGTGGTCTTATTTGGAACTATGTGAGAGTAGGGGTGTTCTCTCTCTATTATTCCTAATTTATATTGTATATTGGTGGTGTGTACTCTCAGTTTTATAAAATAACGATGCTGTGCAGCACTGCAGCAAACAAAAAATAAAAATAGAGAAGGAAATGGAAGAGTGAAGGGGAGAAATGAGCAGGAGGAAATCAAAAAAGTGAAAAAAAAATGAACACAATAATGATGACAATGGTAAACGAGAAGCCACAAAGAGCAGAGGTGATCATGGCCACCTCCCCCTGTGGTTCATCAGTTTCTTAGATCCCACTGAATATTCAACCACTGTCTTCTTGAAATCCCCATCTATAATACCACTAAATGTAATACTTCTACTCTTTATGCCTTTCTCTTTCTTTCTCTCTTCCCTTTTAGTTTTCATGTCTCCTTTCCTAATAAGAAATACACAGCATAGAACAATGGAAGACATGATTTTTACAAGAGATGAGGAGATTTGGCAGAAATGTCTCAAATTATTCTGTTTTTCTGTGCTGGTTTGAATAGGAATGGCCCCCACAAACTCCTGTGCTTGAATACTTGGCTCATAAGGAGTGGCAATATTACGAGGTGTGACTTTGTTGGAGGAGCTGAGTCACTGTGGGGCATCTTTGAGGTCTCCTATGCCCAAGCTACCCCCAGTCTGGCACACAGCTTCCTTCTCCTGCTGCCTGTGGATCAAGATGTAGAACTCTAGACTCCTTCAGCACTATGCCTGCCTGCATATTGATAATGGAAAAACAACAACAACAACAAAAACAAACAAACAAACAAACAAACAAACTTCTGAAACTGTAAGGCAGAACGAATGAAAAGATTTTTTTTCCTAAGAGTTGCCATAGTCATGGTGTCTCTTCACAGCAATGAAACCCTAACTAAGACATCTTCTTTTCCTCTCTAAAAACAGGGTCAAAGAGGAGGAAGAAAATGAGAGTAGTTGAGAAATGAAAAAAAAAAAGTAGGTAAAAGAGAAATAAGTTGGGAGGATATGAAGAAGATAAGAGAGAAGGGTCACTGTGGGCATTCAGACCTGACACAGAGGCACCTAGGAGTGACTGTCAAGAGAGACTTGTCACACTCTTTCAGCACAGGAAGAAGGGGCTAGTATTACCTGTGAATACAAAATAAATAAAAAGAGTATAAATTGGGTTGTTGAAATCTATGATCCATGAGTTTAATTTAAAGTCAAAACTACAAAAATAGTTTAAACATTCACTTACTGTGTGTGTGTGTGTACAAATGTACAAGCATGTGAATATGTTTACATGCCCACAGCCCTTGTGTGAGCAACTTGTCAGTTCTATTCCTCCTCCATCTGGGTCCCAAGAATGCAACTCAAGTTGTTAGTCTTAGCAGTAGGTCCCTTTACCTGCTAAGCCATCTCTCTAGTCCTCACAGTATAAGAATATTTTATAAATATTTCTTTCCCAATGTTAGCAAATGACACACCAATAGGATGCTATAACCACAGTAAAGGCATTGCTCTAGAAAAAAAATATTCATAATAGTTAAAGTTATGTGACATATATACATTCTTAAATCCTTCCCACTCACAACTTTTAATAATTTAGTTTAATATATATAGCCACTAGTTCAGATAACTGGCTTCAGCACAGTTACTTAAATAATGAAAAACTCATTAATGGTAAAGGCTGGAAGTAGGCTAGAAGGGAAACATGTCAGGTTATTTCTTTTTCACATGTTCTTATATTAGATGCTAAAATCCTCTGAGTTTGAGCAAATATGAAATTTGCAACTTTTGGAACATAAAAAATACAGAAGTCTAAAAACACCAAACATTTATTTCAACCCAAGAAAATACCATACCACCAGGCTTCATAGTTTTGAAAGGAAAATTGTATGATTTTACTTCACACGTTGTGATTATTGTATATTTAATCACCTTGTTTTGTGAAATTATTAAAGAATAAAGGTTTTTAAAAAACAGAAATATGTTTGGGTAAGTCTTTGTTAAATAAAATATGTTAAATAAAATACATTCAGGCTATCCATAAACTTAATCTCTATTATGGAAAGGCAAACTAATCTGATGTTTGAAAAATAGTATACTTAAATAGGTTTAAAATACAGTCACTGAGTCTAATGTCTGAACATCATTCAAGATGAGGTGCTAGCAACTAAAATGGATCAAATACAATAAATGAAAAACACAAAAAGCAACAACCAAAAGCATGGAAAGATCACAAACCACATTTACTTTTACATCTGCTTTAACATTTGAACAGAATAACGAGATATAAAGACTGGGAAAAGCTGAAATATTAATAGAACAATCTGGAAAACTTGAGCAGAGAGACAAGAATAGGACTTCACAGGGCAAGAGAAGAGCTGTCATGGAATTTGAAAGAAGAGCAAGGTCACAGCCTTCTCCCTCACCCCCAAGCTTCTCCTCAGTACCAAGCTCAACTATACACCCCTCTGAGCTCCACCCATGACCCAATGAGACATAGCCCTTCCCCGAGACCAGACATGCAAAAGCTGTTCACTGCTTTATAAGAAAGGCTTCATAATTTCTGATTGTGTCTTCTCTGAGCACAAATTCTTTCTGCTCCTTCTTCAATTGCAATTGGAAGAGTTCCTTAACTGTCAACATTTTCAATCATTGTTACTTCTATTGTTTTCTTCTGAATCAGTTGCATTCTGATCACACTATTCAAAGATGGTGATTTTTTTTCTTTATAAGTCCTTTTAAAGATGACAAAGCACAATGGAATTGCAAGGTCTCCTACTCTCAAAAGCAAATTACATAAGCAATGATTTTAAAGTGATACATCTTTTGTAACCAAAGAGAAAAGGGAACTTCTGGGACTTTTGTATAGAAAATCTTATACATAGAAATTTTAAGTGCTACTGAGGGAAAAAAAGTATAACTAAATTCTAAGCGTTCTCCCTAATACTGTCACTGTAAGGCAGGTAGGCAGAAAGGGAAAAGCTGAGGATAAGGGCTTCAGTCATAGCTATAGATTTACTATAGGCACTCAAAGACTTAGTACAGACAGAAGATGTTAAAGAGGCCATTACTCAGGACTCAATTGCAAATTAGACAAGAATCTAAAGCCAGAAGCTATTGTAAGACTCCCACAAAGGGAGGACGTCACCCAAGTTTCAGGAATTCACAGCCACCAAATAACTCACAAGACACCGAACTCGATGCAATCAGCAAGAAGTACATTTTGATCAACATGTTGAGGTCAAGACCTGTAACCCACGCAGGGGCAGTGGGGTTTGACCCCCTAGCTTTGGAGGTGGAGGGAATTTAAAGATAAAAACCACAAGGAAAAAACCACAACCCAGGGGGGAAACCACAACCCAGAGGAAGTGAAAGGGAGTTATTGGAGAGTACCTGTGGAAAGTACCAACCCATTATTCAGTTTGTGACAGGGTTCAAGGAACAGTCATGGGGAACATTTTGTATAGGCTATTCTCAAGAGCCTATTCTTACCCAACCATCTATCTTGTGGTCAGCCAAGTTCCTGAAACACAGAGCTCATGACCAAGCTGATCTGCACTCTTGGTTCTGCTCAGCCTACTAGGAGTTTTTGAAAAATTTTATCCCTTTCACCATCATTGCATCTTTAATACATAGTAAGGTAATACACCATTTGAAGAATAAGATGAGACATTAACAAACTATCAAACAAACTTGACAATAAAGTCCTGTGAAGAAGGTTGCTACAGTTCCTCACACAGAAAAGAGGGCAAACATACACTCTGTGTTCAAAGACAAAGCAGTCTTAGGTAAGCGTGTCAAAATTCAAACAACCAACTTATGCTAAACTTCTAAACTGGTTATGGTGACATGAGCATATAATGCCAGCCTTTGGTAGGCTGAGGCAGGAGGATCTAGAGTTTAAGACCATCCTGGGTTACATGGCAAGACTATGTAATGAAATTGCCCACATTAGACAGGAACAAGATAGAGATTGAGGGAGAGAAAATGCAAGCATGTTAGAAGGAGACAAGAGGACATGCATAAAGAATGCAAAATCAGATAAACTTAACAGAAGAAAATATACAATAAGAGGCCAGCAGACCTATACTGAGCTATAAAGAACAGACTATGAACAAGAAGTCATATAACATGAGCCCATAGAAAAGATGATAAAACATTTCTACAAATCGTTTCTTAAAACATGACAATCAGTAAACCATTATTTCAGAGCTAATTAAAAGTATTGGAGTCAGAACTGACTGAAAACTTGTTTTAATGAAAATGCATTAATACGTACATTAAAAAACTGAGATAATGACAATGAACAAAGAAGAAAGGGATTAAGATAATTAGCTAAAACATAATTTATATGTTGGGCAGTGGTAAGCCAACCTATGTATAATTAGAAGAATTGTTTCTCTGGAATAAAATTGCAAATTCTTGGGCAAGCTGAAAACTGGAAGAAAGCCCATAATAACAAAAACAAGCATAAAAAAACAGCAGTGTCAAGTGTGTTATTATGTACATGTGTAATATGTATAATAATATACCTCAGTGAAAGTTTATTTATTCATTTATTTGTTTTGAGACAAAATGTCACTTTGTAGCCCTGGCTGGCATGGAACTCAATATATGGAGTGAACTGGCCTCAAACCCACACAGATAAATCTGCCCTTGCCTCCGAAGTGCTGAGATTAAGGACACGCAACACACACTACCAGGGTGATTCTTTCATTTATCTACTTTAAAGTTACCTAACTATTACATGGATTAACATTTGTCTAACAGCAAAATGTTAAAATGATTTTTGCTGGTAATCTTTCTAACATTTTCTTTGTTTTTCTGTATCAACTGAATATTTATCTATCTTCTTAAAAAGTACCTGGTTTATAGCATTATCATCTACAGCAGTCTCAGTCCTGTATTTTCAGTAGTATGGCCTATAATATTGAAGCTGTCAAACCACATAGTTGATTTATTTTATGCCAACATTCAAGACTGTGGAATGTCCAGCATACAACCACACCAACAAGATTAGTTGAGTGGGACTACTGCCCTCTAAAACTGGAGACAGCAAGGAGCAGAATCCTACAGGAGCTTCTTCAAGTACAGGTAAACAAATTCCTTTACAAACCACTAACTGTGCCATAGAGGATATTTCAGTCCCAGAATGTTCTACTGGTCCAGAGAAGATATAGAGCAATTAAAAACTTAGCGCCTCTATGTCAAAATTTTACTGCCAGAGGCTCAGTCAGAAATCAGAACTCATTTGGGGAAGTCTTCTCTGTCTGGTATCAGTTAAGGTTATACAACTGATCCAACAAAACTGATGTATGGAGTCAGGATGGGCGTGTTCACATAATCTGATACATTGGCAAGGACAAGCAGAAGGCTGGCTCCTCTGGGAACACATGATTAGTGTTTGGCTAGGGAGAGCTGTTCCACATAACCTTATGAGAGGACAGGAAATGTCGATCTAGTAAACCTATAGAAATGGCAATTATATCTTACAGTGTTTGTTCCAAAGGAACCCCATAAACACCCTAAGAACTTTTCTAACCTAGTCTCAGAAGTCCTCTTGCCAAACCTAAGGAGCTCACAAAAGGTTATCCTGAATTAACAGGAGGAGTTTTTCTCCTCAATCGGAGGTAAGATTGCAACACCATTTTAAATCTACTGTAGGTATTTACTTGCACAGCATCACTAAATACTAACTAAAGCTCATGCCTCATTACTATTCTGATGCACTTCAGAATACAGCTGCTGCTAATGACTTAGAAATGAACTTTGGAACGCACTTGCCTGAGTTCTGTCCTAATGATTAAATAAGTCAATGATGGTGAACAAATGACTTGAACTCTCTTCGTCTCCACCTTCCCACTTGTAACCTAGCGGTTGCATTCACATTTTGAAAAACATTCATCATTTTTCTTGAAATGATAAGATTTTCCCTCCGAGAGATGTGTGAAGCGTGGAAGCAGATTTTAGGAGGAACACTCTCCTTCCACCAGGCATGCTGTGTGTAGCTGGAATGTGTTTGTTCTGTACCACCCATATGAAGATCCCTCAAAGAGATACTGAGCTTAGATGGTCTCCAGTTCTGTCGCAGCTCAGCAGTCCTGAATGGACACCTGAAACGTTCTGTCATATAAAGTTGATTCAGTTTAGAGGAAAACACTCAAAATTGTGCGTTAACCCAAAAAAGTTCACTTCTTAATTTCTTAATAATAATGCCCAACAAGTGTCAGCAAAAGGAGGATTTGCTCCACAAAGTCATTCAGAGAACAGATATGGACATCATCTAGTCTCTACATTGCCTGGGAACTCATCACCATCATCTGAATTCCCCAAAACCACTGTGCTGATAGAAAGAAAGGAATCCAGAAAGATCACTCAGTTGCCCTTCAGAGACTCTGGGGGAGGAGGTGGATGACCAGAGACTCTGGGGGAGGAGGTGGATGACCCCATTCAGCACTTTGTTAGCCAGAGCTTGGTTACACCGGGGTGAGTGTTTAGACCTGTCAGTAAGCCAGGCACAAAAGCAAATACATTGTGGTGAATGTGCATCTGTCTAGCACATTGTCTGTTCTTTAAAGCTGGAAAACATCATGTATTCTTGCAAGTCCAAATGAATTTGAGAATGAAAACAGAGAAAAAGTATTTTTAATTTCCTTTGTGGGGGATGGATGTGTAATTCTAAGTGCTAAGTGAAGAACCTGAACAAACAAAGCTTTCATTTATTTGGTTTAAAAAAAAAAACAAAGAACAAAAGCCCTTTGTATGTGAGTATAGACCTTTCAGTCAAGTAGAAGAATCGTACTTATGGTGTACTGTAGGGGTCAAGCTGCCCAGAACATGATAAGGAGCCAGCTAATGACTAATTTATACGAATCCAATTAACCACCCTTCCTGATGGCCCAGTGAGCAAGAGAAGCACTGTGAGGAAGCCCCTATACCATCTGCCCACACCATGTTCTTTTTCACAGGCAGTACTAGTGCCTGGGCTTTTGTAGGCAGCACATTGGTTGACACACCTTTTCAACCGAACCATTGTGTTCCTGCAGTTTCCAAACAAGAATTAATCAAAGGCTTGGGAAGTGCACTGTAATCAGAAGCCATTCAAATTAAGCAAATCTGTATTTGCGTTGGTAATGACCCATTCACTCTTCATCTCGATCTTCATTGATGCTTATTATTCTTGCATCTAAGGTTAAATATCCATTCAAGCCTAACCAGTTTGCTCCTGATATTCATTTCACTTATAACACAATGATGTGAGTTTACTCTCAAGATCACAAATTGGTTAGCTTTTTTAAAATTTATTTCATGTCTATTGAGGAAAAAATGGAATGAAAAACATTATAAAATGAACCACAGGATGCTCACAGTGAAGGAGTTGACTGTTTTTTCATCTTCTCTCACAGATGGAACACAAGAACAGCAAAACTGATACTCACCAAAACCGGCAGTACCACGACTGACCCATACTTCATCTCCAACATTTTCTCTGATCATTACTATCTCTTACTAATGGAGAAAATAATCAAACAAGAATATTTCCTACGGAGCATGATGGGACTTCCTGACTGGTTTTAGGTTTCAAGAAGTATTGTGTAAAATTTAATTACAATTAAGATAGGAATTCCCCCCTTTAATTATCTCTCCAATGATGACACCATAAAGAAAGTCTCTGTTCTAGTGTGTTTCTGCTTTCAGTGCATTTATTTTTGTAACTGGGGATCTGTCTACTCGAAGCCATAGCAAATTTTCAAACAAATTATATAAAACCTACTTAAAGGAACTATTGAATGAGTACTGCTACAAGTAGCGATGGCCACAGCAAGAATTTTGAAGGTAGAACAAAGCTGCAGAGGCTTGAGAAATGCTGTGTGAGGGAATGATGCGCTGTAGACCTGTCCATTATATCTGTGGCTCTTCCTGCCATAAACAGCACAGAGAGTGAGGCAGTGCCCATTAGGGGTCATTTCCTGGTGCTAAAGTTTCTTGTTTCTGTTTTGTCCTGTTCCTCAATTACAAACTAAAGAAGAGTTATTTATGTGTATGAATCCATATTTAACTGGCTAGGATACAGGTTGCATTGCTGTGACTTGTGAACAAATTGGAAAGTAGCTTAAATATGTGTATTAACTTTTCATTATTGTAGAAAAAATAAAATAAAGAATAACAGGCCAAAAAAGAAAATGATAATATATCAATAAATAAATATAATATAACAATAAATAAATATAACAGGATTGGAATGAATCAACTTTATATATGCATTATACATATATTATATTACATATTAGATATAATATATATCATATATACTTTACATAACACATATCATAATACATCATATATTATATATCATATTTATATTATATATTATGTTTTACATTACATATTACATGCTATATATTATGTATTATATAGTGATTGTTATATTATATAGCATATAGCATATATTATATATTATACATTGTACATTATACATTGTGTATTATGTATAATACATAAAGTCTCACTCTTCATGTGTGTATAGTATATGATATGAAGTATGTGATATGTGGCATGTAGTATATGGTTATAGTATATGATACAGCATATATTGCACATCACATATTCCATAGTCCACATCCCACATCACATATCATTTATCTTATGTCATATATCATATCACATATCACATATTGTATGTCATATATTGTATATATATATATATACATATATATATATATATATATATGTTTGAATATATCTGAAGTCATAATTTATTACCTATGAAAAAGCAGCTTATCAATATGGAAAGTGCCTACTTGGCAAAGTAAAACCTTCCATTAATGAAAGGAAAAAAGAAAAAAGAAAAAAAAAGATCCTAGTTAGAGTCTCACTATTCTCTCAAAAAGATGCCCTGATAATCAAAGAACAGCCCATGTCTCACACCTAATAAAATTTCCATCATCTGCCAAAGTATTACGTTAGTGAGTAAGCCTTTAACTTGTAGGCTTCTAGAGGACAATCCAGATGTAAGTTATGGAAGTGTGGTAATATTTATTTCTTTATCCTGTAACAGTCCAGATGGTCCAAGAGGATTGTATGTCTCTTGTTGCTCTTCTCATGTCACTGGTTAAGGTATAGCCTAACGGATTCATTAGCATGTTGTTTTGCATATCTACATGCAAGGGGAGGAGACAATCCAAAAAGCATATATTTCTTTCAATTTAAAAAGTGTTGTCATTTCATACAGGCTCACATTTTTATGATCACATTGAAATAATAGCAGCCAGTTGTCACATCATTTATCAAAATATTCCTTTACTATAGTATAAGAAAGTGAATTCTGATGGGTGAATAATATTGGCCTGTTTAAAGATCAACGATGCCACAGAAAAGATAAAATTGTATTAAGTATAATTTTTAATGGCACCTTGCTGTTCTGTTGCATAATAAATTGAATGCAAACCTCTTGGGTTTGTAATGTTCATGCCCCTTCACAGTTGTCTACCCTGTAAGAGTGTCTCATTATATTAGCAGATATTTTGAAATTACAGCATACTTGAGATGCTTCTTTAAAAACTGTATATGGACTGAACTAATCTGGGCAAATCTGATAGATAGTTAAACAGATGGGAATATGAGCAATTAAGAGCAGTATTTAGATTTCATGTCTTGGAGAGTTTAACAGACACTAAAACCTAGAAAGATATTTACATCTATATAGCTCTGCTTAATGACCAGCCAGTCACAGAAGGTAAGCTTGAAGCTCCGATGCAAGAGGCTGACACTGACAAATGAAAATGAGGTTAAATAGAGTCATTATAAAAATCCCTCTGGTAACGCTTCAGAAGAACAGAAGTTAAAGCCAGATGTTACTGTAGCCCAGCTCATCCAATGTAAGTCTACTCAATCATCAAGAAAGTTCCTTTCTGAGATCTATAGCAACTGTTTAAGGTATTGGGAATGGAAGAAGGCCTGGCTGGTATTTTCCAAAGCCAGACCGCTTTGTAGGATGCTGCCAGGTCATCTAACCCGAGTTCTTGAGTTATGAGAAGCGTCTAAAATCTATTTTAAACATGCCTTACGTTGTATTCGTAAGGATGTGATAAACTGACTGCATTGCTTTCAGTGTCTCAGGGGACAACGCTAACATGTGACAAGAAGAGAGTAGGATACCACCCAGAGATAAATGCAGATCTCATTCTGAGGTAAAAATGAAAGTGTTAAGCTAGTAACTACTAAAACAAAATGATGTGATTACAGTGAGTCAAACTGCATCAGAATTCATTAATTTCAGGGCAGAACAAGTTCTTATTTAAATGTATCTTACTGAACACCTATTTTTCCAAATCTTAGAATAGTGCTTTTTTAATATGAAGACTTGTTTTCAAAAACTAATGCTGAAGCCAAGCATGATGGTGCATGCCTTTCATTCCATCACTTATGAGGCAGAGGCTGATAGATCTATATAAGTTTGAGGCCAGCCTGCTCTACAGGGTGAGTTCCAGGACAGCCAAGACTAGGTAGAGAAATGTTTAAAAGATTCTGGGCACCAGGAATCAGCTGAATCATTATGAGGTGTAGCTGTGAACAAAGTTACAGAGCCTCAGCTTTCATTCCACCTGGTTCAGCTATTTAATATTCATGTTGGTGTTTTCCCACCAGTCAGGTATTCTGTCTCCTTGTCATCTCTTCCCTGTACTCCCACCAAAGTCTCTAACCTCCTAAATTCTGGTCCTGTTCTCAGGAATCATGTTATAAGCAATAGTGATGGTGAATTTGTATTCTATATTTGAAAGAAAATCCTGACTGCTAACAGATGGCTGCCATTTGTGCTTTCATATCCACCCTCTGTCCCCAACAGTATCCTGGTGTGGGGAGTGATACATATATAATATATATGGCATCATATATAACAACGTTATATAATCTTCTATTAATGGGTTGAGTAAGACAAAGCTTGATTTAAACAAATGATGAATATGCTTCTTGGTGAAGTTCAAATTCCTCCAAGGTCAGAACTTCCAGAAATCAAAATATGTGCTCAAGGTTACACTTGGTGCTCAAACTTGCATTCTACTTATCAACTGTGTCACTTGAAGTCAGCCAATCCCATAAGAATGTGAGGCTGAGCTCTGACTCAGATCGAAGCACAAGAGCACTTCCATTAAGAATAAAAAATGAACACGTTGTCCCTTGCCGCTGTACATGCTTGTCTGCTTGATTTGACATGGTGATTCATTCTTTGGTAGGTTTACATGTTTTTTTTTTTTATCCCTGATAAGATGCTTTGGATTGTGTGGTCATTTTTTAGAGACCCCAGATCCTTCTCGTACACTAGTATGCTATAAAAGAATTCACTCCTCACTCACTTTTGGTCATTTCAGTGGAGAGAACATTTAGCTTTCTTCTTGTCATTGGGAGCCAAATATCCATACACTACTGGGTTCTAAGAAGCAATAGAGAGTAGAAGTATTATGGGGCTGGTTGTGCTTATAAGCACGGCTCCTTCTGGTCTTGTAGTGGATTAATGCCCTCATGAGCCTATCACAATATGAAACCAACATTAAGTCAAAAAAGTATTGAATACCACTAAGCCTACCAGACATTGTATTTAACACAGCCTACATTAAACATACTCAGAAACCTCATATAGGCACATGTCATTTATGTATATTTATGATACATACAAACTCTCACTGTTAAATAATCTTAGAAGAAGAGGAATTTGTGATCACATGGACTCACAGATAACTTATTCTATAGGTATCAGTCACCTCTGCCTCTATCTACTCCATCCTTGGCGATGTGTCCCTGCACAGGGAGTTATGTTAATAGGGAGAACAGTTTTATTTTTACTTAGTAGCCTGAACTTCACTCACCAATTATATATTTCTTTTAAGCACTCAGTTTTCTTGATGATAATGATGATGATATTTTATTCTTTTCTCAAACAATACATCCCAAAAAAGTGTTCAGTTTTCTAACAGCAGAAATTAACACTCCACTACATAAAGGAAGCTTTTTATTCTCTTAGAAAAGACACTTTCTCCATGCGTTTGCCTTCCATACCTGTGGTTCTTTAGAATAAATCACCATCATTGGATTTATATAAAACTGTCCATCATTAGGCTATTCCAACCTGCACTGCTTCTCAGCAAGAAACTCAGTTCAAAGAGCACTTCCCCAGTGAACTTATTCTAGTAGAATCTACTATATATAATATGGAAATAATGACTTTTTGAGGATTAAATTGCAATGCCAGCTGGGTAGCAATATACTGTGAAGATGACTGCCATCTTCCATGTGGGTTGTATGCTCTCAATTGGCAACTTACATATGACAGCAATTTTCTGTTAACTATGATTACCAAGCCCAGAGGTTACTGGGTGAAAATAAAAGTGATTCTTTTCACTGTGGTCTTTAATAACCGTATAGCAAAAGTTTTTGCTTGTGGTTACCATAACTTTAAATTTTGTTGGTACAGTGGTCTTAGTTCCCAAGAGATGAATATTGTCACAAGTAGTACAGCTGTTCTATTAAATTGGAAATTATGAGTGCTGCTGGGTCATTTTGCATTTTTTGGTTCTCATTTACTCTTGCTGATAACTATGCTTTAAAGAGTCTTTTTTGCCATCATTCCCATTATGGTTCTTTCTGGTCGACCTAGTGATGTAACTCATACCCTCAATTCTAACTGGTCTGATCCACCCATCGCTATGTAATTTTGAGCATAAATTGTTGCAGTTGTCCATTCATTAGGAAGGAAGAAGCTCCATAAATCAACTGAACCCCACAATTATTTTTATCTGCTCCCTTCTCACCCTGAGCAGTAAAAATTATCCCTGTGAAGATGGCTATTCTCTTCTATCTGCCCCAAGACGCAAGGAATCTAAGCTTCTGAACATGTAACAAGAACTCAATGGGACTTTTGTCTTTCATCCTAGAAACTGTATATCATTTGGAGACCAGAGCCTCCAACATTGTAGACTCTGGGGTTTGGGAAAGAAACAAATGGACCTGTTACGTCACTGGAGGATAAGATCTAGTTTGCTTCCTTTTAGAATGAATTGATCACTTGTGTGTATGTGTGTGTGCATGTGTTTGTGTGTGTGTATGTGTGTGTGTGTGTCCACATGCATGTGTGCATGTCAGAGGTGTATGCCCATGGCATGCATAGACCAGAGAGGATGTCACTCTCACCTTATTTCCTTATGACAAGATCTCTCACTGAACCCAGAGATAATCTGCCAAATAGAAAGCACCAGAGAGTTACATACCTGTCCTCAGCTCTAATAGTACGTGTGGTACGGGTGCATGTGTGATCACATCTTTACAAATGGGTTCTGGGGCTTTGAACTCACATCCTTATGCTTGTGCTGCAAAAGCAAGAACTCTTTTTTATCCACTGAGCTGTCTTCCCAGCCCCAAGTTTTCTCCATTGATCAATATTGAAAATAATCTCTCAAGTGATTGCCTAACCATATTGACCAGTTCTCCAATTCTCTGCTTATATGTTTAGGCTTACCTAAGAATTTTAAGCTGTATGTTCTTTCCAAACTGGCTGTAGTACTTGGATTCTAATGCTTGTCCTTTGAGACTTCTTGCCTTAACCCCAGAAGGAACAGTGGGTATGATGAAATACTAGATATGTTAATATATCATACTGATATACGATACTCTATAGTGAAGGGAACATTGCAGTTTGATTATTGTTACTAATTCGTTGACTTTAGGTTAGTAACTGGTTGACCTTAACACATAGAGATCACTTCAGATCATCCTGGTAGGCATACTCTAATCACAACATCTCTTTAGTAGTAACAGAAGAAAGAAGAAAAAAGGCAGAGCTATGAAGCCTGAGGAAGATCTGGTATTTCATTTCTAGCTAACATTTAGAAGGACCGCAGCACAAAGAAAGGATGTTGAGCACTGAAAGAGACCTCCTGGCCAAAGCAAAGAAAAAAAATCAGTGAACTATGTCTTTAAACTACAACACTCCTGGTTATATCAACAGCCAGAATGAGGTTCCAATCGAATTTTTCTACAGAGCATTCAGATTAAGAAAAATTGTACCCTGTCCAGCACCTTGATTTTTGGCCTTGTAAGATTCTGAACAGAGAATCTGCTCATGTTGTGCTTAGTCTCCTGAACTATAGAACTATGGGCTAATTAATAGACAGCAGTATAAGCTTCTAAATTCACAATGACTTGTTAAAAACATCAATGTAAAACTAACATAAGATTTATTACTGCCTCCAATACCCAGAGCAGAAGGAGTGGGTACTAAAGGGACAAACTAGTTTTCTATTTTCTCCATATGTGATACAGACCTTTCTTCTACCATTGATACTCTCTTCTTTTTGCTATTGTTATTAGAAACAGTCTATCTTTCCTGCCTAACACAATCTTGCCCACCAGAATGACAAAGGATGTGGTACTCCCAGAATACTGATGT
Organism: Rhabdomys pumilio; assembly: GCA_030674055.1. NCBI lineage: Eukaryota > Metazoa > Chordata > Mammalia > Rodentia > Muridae > Rhabdomys > Rhabdomys pumilio. The sequence continues at coordinate 31,697,416 of JANHMN010000016.1, read as the reverse complement.
CATCCCTAAGAAACACCTGGATTCCTAAGCTTATGATTAGTGTGTTCCAGATAAAGACTAGGTGATTATTTCCAGAGTCTAATACAAATTTAAGGTAATCTATGAGGGCATCTTGTTTTCACTATGAATGTGAGGGAATCTCATTTCCTTCATAGTAGTCTAGCCAAAAAAAAGGTACAGACTATTCTTATTTACCACTACACTTCAATTTTGTTTAAGACGAGTGGAAGGCTTTGAGTCCAGTCCTTCCAAAATTCATTTGAAGTCCAAACTCTCAATGCCTTAGGATGTAATCTTATTTGAAAATATTCTCTTGCAGAGATAATCAAGTTAAATTGATATTCTCAGATTTGAGCCTAATGTTTCATAAAGGGGGGAAATTAAACACAGATACAAGTATGGAGCATGGAGCAAAGATGGGAGAAGACAAACAAGGAGAAAGACTGAGAACAGACCCTCTGCTCAAAGTTTTCAGAAAAAAAGACACACAGACACCTTGATTGTGTATATTTAGTGTCTAGAACTATGAGGTAAGAATTATATATATATATATATATATATATGTGTGTGTGTGTGTGTGTGTGTGTGTGTGTGTGTGTGTGTGTGTGTGTGTATTCTGTTAAGGTGATTCTTGCAAACTCATAGACTGGGTCCATACATTCTATAGACTTCCCTACTGCATTGTGCCTTATGTTACCCATCTGGACCACTGAAGATAGTCGAATCCATGAACCACAGAAATGAATTTAAATTAGAGGTCCTGATCTACCCTGACATCTCCTGAGCAGCCCATGGTAATGCTACCAGTTCATCCTGTTGTGCATAAGATTATCTGACTTTGTGCTGAACATTCTACAACCTAGAAAGTTCTTGGGCTTAGAGATATTAAAATGATTTCTGTTCTGTGGTCTCCAGCCATAAAAGCTGAACTGACAATTTATCAATTAGAACAGTTATAATAATGTCAAACTCACAGAATATTGGTGTCATTTTTGTTTGTCTATATGAGACACATTAGCTCCTAATAATTTTCCTGCCTCTTCTTAAATGTCTTATTCTCTGAAGTCATAGGTTCTGAGAAAAAGTGACTACTTCTCTCTGTTATGGACACGTCTTCCCAGAGTAAGGAATGAGTATGATATTGCATCAATGCATCAATACAGTTTTCTGAAAGTATTCCTTTCAGGGCAGGTAAAGATGGCTTCAAGCAGCCATGCACATCAACAGAAGAACTGACATTTCTTGTTTTATATTGCTTTGTTTGGAAAACATTTAAAAAAATAATACACAAAACTGTATGCATTTATGGAGCACTGTGTGATATTTTACATGTGGACATGGTATAATTGTGAATCAGGGTAAGTATATTTACATCCTCAAAGACATGTTGACACTTTTCTCTCTTTTTCTCTCACACACATAATCACACCAGTGTTTAAGCTTTTCTGGGTTCCCTGCTATTTGGAAAATCCTGAGGACAGAAACGACCATCTTTATCTTTCTCCATAATGTAGAGAACAATTTCTAACAAATGCAATAGACTTTCATTGAATGGAATTAATGCTTTTATAACGAAAGCCCACAAAACAATATGGTAATAGCACTAAACTGATACAGTAAATTAAACTGAAAGGAAAAATTATGGAGGGAAGAAAAAGAAAAACCTGAGGGCTGTCCAGAGGGACACTGACTTCAAACTTGTCGTCAGTGATAAAGAAAGAAAGAATAAAAAGAGAGTTAAAGATGGAAGGCCAGCTTGGGTTTCTTCATCTTGATTTGCCTTCTGAGTTCCATAAGCTTTATTTTAACTGCATTTGGAGCAGGCAGATCTGCGCTTTCTCATAGAGCCATGCATTTTGGATGAGTGAATATGTAGCTATAAATTCTATCATGACTTTGATACTAAATTACTCTGTGCAGGCTGTAACCTCAATTATGAAACATATGTTTCCATATTCTGGCTCAAAATCAAGGTGCATGTACATTAACAGCCTTTAAAGGCAAATAAATACATATAAATGCCAAATTTAAACATGAATATCAGTTTTCGGTTTGTAAAGCAGGGAAAGGTTTAAGAAGTTCTATTTTCTCTTTCCCATCGAGTGCAATGAGAGTAAATAAAATCTAAGACGCTTCCTGTGGATGAAACAGACATTTCTTGAATGCTTTACTGCTATTTTCTCATTCTTTTGGCAATCTAAATACTTTATGCAGCCTTTACATACTTCCAGTTTGTTTATTAATTTCACTCACTCTGATTAAGATTTTTTGAGTCTCAACAACAATACTGAATTCTCAAAGGCAGCATATCAGCACCAAAATTCCATAATCACACAAGAGAGAGAGAGAGAGAGAGAGAGATTTAAAATTCTAAAGAAACGTTCCGTGAACACGCTCAGTACACAGTGCTCACATGTCAGTTTTAGAAGCCTTTCTCTTTTTTTCATATCTATCTTGGGATGCTAGTTTTACAGTTTCCTGTTTTAATATTAAAAGAGAGCAAAAGTAAATGTAATCAGTCGTTGGAGACTTGGGCTTTTTTTTCTTTTAATATAAAATGAAAATTGGTTTGTTTGTGTCTCTTGCTGGAACTGAAGAGCAATTACTAGCTGACTTTTCAGTAATTCTCTATTAAATTCTCTGAAGCTGCAAGAAAAACAACAAGCAGAAAGAGATGACATTGGGTTATTTTTAAAGATGTTCTGGCAGAAAAAAAATGCAGGAACCAATCTTAGCCATATTATTGGTCATGGGTCCATAGACCCATCCCTTCTGGAGCTGAGATGGCATCAGGCTCCTCAAAGAACCAAAATGGCAGCTGGACATTTCAAACTAAAATCTACCTCAATGCTCTTAATAGCAATTTCAAGTTGAAGAGAACTTTCAATACAAAACTTCCCAATTCAACTCAGGGTTTTCTTTAGTTATTCTGAAAAATACTTTAACAATTCTTTGAGCATTTCATGTATTTTGACCATGTCCCCCTAATCCTCCCCTGACTCCTTCCAGATCTATCACATCTCCAAACCCCAAACTATATCCCTTGTCTAGCTATTCCTTTTTTTATTACTTTTATTTATTTTTCTTTTTAAAATATTCCATGAAGTATAATTTGTGCTGCCCATATAATCCTGGGTGTGGGGTCTTCCACAAACTGACTCTTCGTCCCCAAGAAGCATCAACTATCAATAGCGTCTCAGTTGGGATAAAAGCTCGTGAATCTTTCTCCTCCATGCTATGATCTTGACTGTCTTGATTTTATGCAGGTCTGTACAGGCATCCACAATCACTATGAATTCCTAAATGCAATGATCCTGCTCTGTCCAGAAGATACTGTTTTGTTCTAGGCCTCCATGAATGCTATCTCTTACAACTTCTCCATCTCCTCTTCCATGATAGTTTTGAATATTTGGGTGGTGTGATATAGATGTCCTAATTGTAACTGCACCCTCCACTGACACTTACTCTTTGGACACTGGTCAGTTATTAGTTACAAAAAAACTTCTCTGATGAAGTCCACGAGCTGTACTACCAATAGAAAGGTACAAATTTGGGGAGCACTTCAATACTATTTCCCTTTATAGAATAATAGTGGCAGGTTCACCCCTGGAGCCTATGAATCATAATTCTTATAATCAGATTTACAGTACCAGAAATGTTTTCTCCTGTGGAATGGGTCTTAGATATAATTATATAGTAGTTAATTACCCAATAATATTCATAATTTTTATTTTATTTAATTATTTATACTGTAGGAGGTGTGTGTGTGTGTGTGTGTGTGTGTGTGTGTGTGTGTGTGCATATGTATTTATGTGTGCCATTCAGGCATATGATGGATAGAGAAAAAATTGCAAGACTCATTTCTAATTCTCTTTTTTTGTCATGCAGGATTAAACCCAGGTAGTCAGGTTTGGCAACAAGTGCCTTAGTGCATTCAGTCATCTATCTGGCCCTAGGCTGTTTTGTATCAAATTATACCAGTGGAAATAGGCGTGTTTTAGGTTCATGATGCCAATTTTCTTTATATAGGGAACCTGTCCATATCAGATAGTCAAACAATGGCCAAGAATAAACTTAAGATTTCAAAGCATACACTCATTTATTTAGACATGTTCTGAATCTTTTTCTTTTCTTTTAATTGGTTGATTGATTGACTGACTGACTGACTGACTGACTGACTGACTGATAGAACATCTTTTTACTAGTGCAAGCTAGCCTGCAACTCACTATGTAGCCCAAGCTAGCCTCAAATTCTTATGATCAACCTGCTTTCAAGCTTCCTAGTTCTGGAATCACAAATGTCTGCCCCTCCCCCACCCTGATTGAGTTATGTTTTGGTAAATTCCTCTGTGGTTTTCATAACTTTTGTGGAAGGTAATGTCTAAATAAGAAAACTTAAGTTTTAAGATGTGAGTCCCTGAGATTAGCCTGTGATGATTATTTAAAATGCAGACTTAAATCCATAGTATCTAGATGTTTTGATTGAATAGATGAAGAGGGATACCAATAACTATACTTTTAGAAAACCACCTTCTATGTTACAATGAAGTGGTAAATGATTGTACATTGAGAATGGTAAGTCAGAGAAAAAAACCCTGATGTTTTCTTACTGGGTTCTTGTTGTTCAGAATTATTTGAAACGGTGCAGAGCACTAATTAACCATGAAATCTTGCACAAATGTCTATTTCTGTGCATGACCAAGACATCCATAAAATGATAAAATAACTAATGAGAGATAAAAGATAGTTGCAGATGTTATATATCTCACACAGAAAGAAAGAGAGAGGGAGAGAGAGAAAGAGAGAGAGAGAGGAAGGAAGGAAGGCAGGCAGGCAGGCAGCACAAAGCAGCTATAACTCACAGCTACTCACCCCTGCACTGTCAGAGTCTATTAGAATAGAATTCATTAAAAGACTCAACTCATCTGGGCTTGGGAGCCTGATCAGATCGTAGCCCAGTGGCAGATGGTATCAGGGAGACTGGAGTTGGAAACAAGAGAGTTTGTGTATTGGGAGGGAGCACAGGACAATCATTACCCAATAAGAAACCAATTCCTGTCATCTAATCTCACTGACTCTTTTAAGTAAGATGATGTTTTGGATCTACAGTGCTCATCCACCCTGGCCATGAATTTGGGATAATAATAGTTGTTTTACAGGACACCTGTGAAGAGTCAATGAGTTAACCCTGGTAAAATGTTTACGACAGTGCCTACCAAAAACTAAACTCCGTGTAGCTTTTTAAAATTAACTATCGGAGGCCCAGGATACTCTAAGAAAGATGGACTTAAATGATAACAGTGGCGAATTAAACAGATGGCCAAATCTCTTCTTCTCTTTCAATTTCAAGGCTTATATGGCTGCTCTGCCATTCAAGGCAATAGAGAACAGTAGGACGCTCCTCTCTGTAAGAGGGTCCTTCACACACTGACTGATTTCAAATGATGGGAAACAGTTGTGGATGGAAAGTCCTTCAGGGATAAATGTGTCCCAATCTAATTTCACAAAGTAATGGCAGGAAGGAGGCAATCAATGTAACCCCAAAGTAACTCCCAATCAAAGTGCGCCAAAGTCTTGTAAGTCATCCTTATGCCCACAGCCTGAAACATCACTGACAGCCAAGATAGAGCCCTACAGCTACTTATTACTACACCTTGGCGCTTAAATCTCAAGTTAGGGAACAGCCCAATCTGTTAGACCAATACAATTTAGACTATTGGAGTATTTATTTTGAATGTTGCCCTTTTTTATATCCCACTTAATCTTAAACTTTGTTAATTCTCTCTAAGGGATTAAAATGAGAACATTATACATGCTAGGCAAGCATTCTGTCATTGAGCTATATAATGAGCCCTGCCTTTAATTTGGATATGGGGGTCTCACTAAGTCATTCTTGCTGGACATAAAGTGTCTTAGTTACTGTTCTACTGCTGTGATGAGTCACTATGACCAAGGTAACTTACAAAGGAAAGCACTTGGCTGAGTGCTTGGCTTGAGACCACTAGTAAAAGTTGACTATCAGAAATATCATTAGAAAAAGAAAAAGAAATATCATTAGAAACAAAAGTAAAGACACACACACAAAACATATAAAATATATTTTAGATAGAGGTAGCTTGGGATTCCCCCATTGATTACTCATATTTCCCAGCATTCCTGTAATTAATTTAGAGACTAAAGCAAAGCTCAGGAACTAGAGGGCAACTATAAGCACAGGAGTTTTGAACACTTGATAATAGTCTTCTGTTAGGGGACTGATAGGTTGAATAATCTTTATCTCTCCCCAGCAGAAAACTCCATTCCCAGGACTTCCCAGACTCCAACTTATTTCAGTAAAATATTCCAATTCCTGTAAGAAATGCCATAGCCTTTCACAACACAAGCAGAATTGTTCCTCTTTCAAGTAGGTACAGAACATGTTTTACACATCAGACATTAATATATGTGAATCTTTTGTTGTTTCTCACAAAACAAGATCGGGAAACTTATAACAGAAAACAATCAGTGTTTTGGGTTGATATTTTCCTATGAAGCACAGTATTTTTTTCAAAATCACTTAAAACACCTCAGTCTGTGATGTCCTTGGGAAATGGCAGTTATAGATTACTTGAAATCATGCAATGTGCAGTTTAAAAGGAGAATCCAAAGATTAAACTACTTGTATTAAATATTTTCAATAAGCTTCCTGTAATTGCAGAGGCTTAAAATGTTTACCTTGAATTCCTGAATTAACTTAAATGTAAACTGTCGTATTTTATGTTCTATGAAATTTTATTCATATCTTCTCCACAGTCTATTTTTTAAAATTGGCCAGTTCCCTCCTTAATTCTCATCTTTACAGAACCATCTATGCCATTTGAACCATGGAGAAAATGCAAGTGTCCACAGTGCTTCTTATGTGAAGAAACATTCCATTCTTTAAATATTTGATTTCTGGAAATTTTCTGTAAAAAATAAAAGTGTGTTTCTTAGAAAAAAAATAGAATTTAATGTATTATCACCAAAGAACAGGGTTAGGTTCTATGGTTCATATGGATAGTTCAATGAACTTTGAGTAGATAAACTTTAAGCTAAATTGATTTCATTGCTTATTAATTTTGAATGCTGTTTACTAAAAAAAATTGCATGTTAGCTTTTGACCAAAGCTATATCAGTTAAAAGGAGCTTTTGGTAAATAAGTGAATATTTATTTCAATGATAATTGTTTAAAATAAGATTTAGAAGAGAAAAAAATTAGTTTAAACCTCAGTGGCACCTACAAATTTATGATGTTTTACTTTAAAAGTTGATGAGTAGAAGAATCAGACCTAGTAACCTGAAACAGAGGTTGATATCCTCTCTCCCACTGTTGTAATTTACTTAGATTAGAAGCAACTCCATAGACATGAGACTATTTGCCAAAGGAGAAAATATGATCAGCCAATTCAAAAACTTCACTTATTTTTAAAATTCACTTAATGGGGCTGGAGAGAGAGAGAGATCAGCAGGGATGATCACATGCTGCTCTACAGGAGACATAAGTTCAGTACCCAGCACTCTTTTATTGGATATTTTATTTATTTACAATACAGATGTTGTCCCCTTTCCCCATTTCCCCTCCCTAGAACCCCTACCCCATAGCCCCTGCTCCTTTATGCTTTTATACCATTTTAATTACATGCATGTATTAAGGTCAGTTCTAGATTGAGGGTCTAGCAATACAATAGATGAGAATAGTCAAGGAACAAGCAAGACAATAAACACAAATAGTCAAAGAAAAAAGCAAGGCATTAAACCCAATTATGTGACTCTTGCCAAGTAGCTCACAACCACCTGTAACTCCAGTTGCAGGGGATCTCCCACCCTCTTCTAGATTTTGAGGGCACACCATCTATGTGCATTTAAACTCACACAGACACACATACAGACATGTAAATAGAAGTAAAGCATTTTAAAAACTCACTTAAAGTAACTCTATGACTGTTTACTTTCAAACTTGTCATTTGTTTAGATTGCGTTGAACCAATTAACAAGCAAACAAAGCAAACTCTTAGACTGATGGATAGGCAACCATTAGCACGATTTCTGCCAACAGAGTAATAAGAGCACTGAGCTTCTGGCAATTAGAAATGCATATTAATTATCATGAAATATATATTAAATTTGTAAACAGTTCTTTTCTTCAAAATGTGCTCAGAGCAAGTAATTAATGGAATTTTTGTTTAAAAAAATGGCTTCAACACAGAAGACTAAAATTCATTTAGATTATATAATGGTTTCTCATAAATTACTGAGTGGCCGTTAAAATGATCTTCCTCAGTTGGACATGGTGGCACATGCCTACATACTAGAACGTGGAAAGGAGAGAGACAGGAGGATCAGATTCAAGGGAGGTCACAGTTATATATTGTGTATCCCAGCTTGGGCTATGTGTGAGATCCTGTTGACAAACCCTTTTAACTGATATAGTGTCCTCAAACCAATCTGTTAAAATGTAAGTTTTGTTCAAAATACGCTAAGGGGAAAATTCAATTTTGTAAAAAAAAAAAAAAACAAAAAAACCAAAAAAACTCAAAATTTAATATTCATGTTTAAGAATAAAGAAATGTAGTTTGGGACTAGATGCAGTGTTGTGGGGTATCATACTTATTTGTATTTTACTGTGGTTACCTGTGGTTTACTGTGGTTTGGTGCAGTGAGCAAACACTTAAAGTTTACTAAAATTATCCAATAATTATTATGTAAATGGAGAGTGACTTAGAAATGGTCTCTAAAAATATTACTTTAAGCTTTGATTCCTTCACGTTAACAAACAAACAAAGCCTGGGGTTTATATTATAAACCTGTAAGTCACATACCACTCAAAAATTCCTATCCTTACACCTGATAGACAGAGCCCCACACCTGTGATTATAGTGGTTTAGGTAGGTGGAATCAGGTACAGGCATTTGTATAAACAAGGTCACATAGGATCTCTTCCTGTCTGCCACTAGAATTCTAACTGACTATTGAACATCATTTGAACCCAAACAAGTCCAGGAGCATAAGGTGGTCCTACAGAAAGGTGAGAGGAAATTGACTTATTTTGAAAAATAGAAAGGTGAGAGAGGATGGGAAGATGAGACCATTTGTTCTAAAGGAGAATACAAAAAAGTAAAGATTGAGGACTACTTTCCAAAACTAATCAGGATTACAGATGCTGGGATTTAAATATGTCATCAAAATTTATATATTGCAAACCAAATTCCCAAATGCAATAGTGCTGAGACTTAAGAACTTTAAGAGTTGATTAGGACATTGAATATCCTGTCTTTTTGGTGGTTAATTTAAGTATTGCAGGGATAGGAAGTTAGGATTCCTCTATTCCCCTCTTACCTGAAAGACACCTTTTGTCATGTTATGCTACAGCAAAAAGGCCTTACTAGATGCAGCCCCTCATCCTTGGACTTTCTAGTCTCAAGAATTACAAGCCAAGTAATTGTTTGTTCATTGACAACAGACATAGTCTGACATGGTGGCATAAAACAGAATAACACAGGATCAGGATAACTTTGTGGTCTGTTTCTGCTTAATCTAGCATAATAAGTTTCTGTTATATATTCACAGGTAAGAAGCATGAATTAAGAAATATTCTGCTAGGAAAACATATATTATTCTAACTAATTTAATGCAAAGTATTAGACGAATTTCTAGAGGATCTAGACAACCAAAAACATGAGAAGAGAACAAGAAATGTCATATCATTGAAGTATCAATTACAAGTGTATGGTTGCTACTTTAAGACTACAATAATAAAAAAGAGAGTCTGAGAAAATGAGAAGCTAATACTTGGAGGAAAGACTCCCTGGATGCTGCTGTAATTCATTCCTGAGTTTAGAGGAAGAGCATGAGGGAGTTGAGATTCAAGTGTCTCAAGATACAGTAGCAGACAGCTCATGCTGGCCTCTTTAACAAAGCAAAGGAGGGCTGACTGGAGGGGTTTTGAGAAACAAGTAGTAGCTGGAACCAACTGCTATCATTGCCCACTGCAATTTCCAGGGGCGGGGGAAGAAAAAACATTGTCCAGGTGATGCTGTTACAGGAAGAAAAACAGGAAAAGAACATGTCTCTTTATGACTTCTGACCTTTTATTCTTTGTGTAGACTGCACTTTTGTCAAAGTTTAACAGCAGCAACTGGCAGTGCAGAAACATGGTTTCAGAAGCCTAGTCCTTCTGGAACAAGGAATAACATAATCAGTACATGTGACAAAAGAAAATTCTATTTTAGTCATTACTTTTTTTCTTAGGGCAAACACATAATGTAAAAATATTTGTAAAATGAATGAATTTGAGGATAATGAAACATTAGAAACCATTAAGTAGATTGCTTAACAAGTTCAAAGGAAGTTTGCTATTTGGGCAGACTAAATTGAACCAAAAAAAAAAATCTTTCAATTATTTAATTTAATCTTAAGTTTAGTGAACTGTACATTTAGAAGCAATTATATGCTTTAGTTGAACTAAAATGGTAAAAAGAATATATATATATATATATATATATATATATATATATATATATACACCTGAGACACTATGAAAATTCCTAAGAATAATGAGAATAGAGGAAGGAGAAGAAACCAAGCTCAATGGCCCAGAAAATATTTTCAATAAACACATGGAAGAAAACTTTCCTAACCTAAAGGAGTAAATGCCTATGAACATACAAGAAACATACAGAAAAGAAATGCCCCTCTATGTAATAATCAAAGCACTAAGATCACAACAAAGAAAGGATATTAAAAGCTGAAAGGGAAAGGAGCCAAACAACATATAAAAGCAGACTTATTAGAATTACACCTGACTTCTCAATGGAAACTCTAAGAGCCAGGTCATAGACACATGTGCAGCAGACGCTAAGCAATCAAAGATTCCAGTTCAGACTACTATATTCAGCAAAACTTTCCATCACCAGTGATAGAGAAAATAAGATATTCCCTAATAAATCCAAATTTAAACAATATTTATCTATAAATCCAACCCTACTGAGAATGCTAGAAGGAGAACTCAAATCTAAAGAGGTTAACTACCCATAAAAACATAGGTAATCAGTAATGTCACACCAGTAAAATCATTGGTCATTGATATCTTCAAACATTTTGAATTTTAACAGTGTTTATATGTTAACATCATCTGTGTACTGGACTTACATCAATTAATATATTTTATCCCTTTATTAATTTTGACAATAGCAATTACATAGTACTACAGATTTATAGTTTCATAAGCAGTTCTTGCTGCTGTAATAATGGAAGGCCAAAACGCCACTCAAACTTCTAGAACACAAATGAATTATAAAAAATTGTTTTATGTTTTTCATTAAGTTGTTCATCATTTTTAAAAATCTTCGAAGAACTTTGTGGAATCAATGACTAGTCTGTGAGTTAGAATATAAAAAATTAAAAATAATTTTCTTCTTTGGTAAACTGATGCTCACTGGACATTTTCTTTCCTTAAAGGTATTTGTCATTTCTGATCATGAACTACAGGTGTATTGCACAGATGGCTATAAAACCTCATATCATTCAAGTTTGTATGCCTTTTACAGTGCAACATTACATTGCTCATGTGGAGATGTAGGTAGACTCCATCTACCCATCCTTTGATTATATGCTTGCTTTGCAACTTACTTCAACTTAAAATTGTAGCTGAACTAAAAGCTTTGAGTTCTGTAGCCTAAGACTTAAAGTGATTTACCTAACTTAATACATTATAATAGTTGGGGATGCAAACAATGTTGGCTCCCAACTCCATTTCTAACCATGGACAATAATATGAGTGAATCAGTTATTCTCAGCTGAGTGATAAATGGCTCTGGCTCCAGGAGGATTCCAGTTGAGGTCAACAGAAATGTCTCCTAGCTGATTCCAGGATAAAGTGCTAAGCCACAGAATTATAATAAAATTAATGATTGCCCTCTCTCCTTCTTTTAAGGGCATCTAATTTCGTGTGAGTTGTTACACAGTGACTAATATAACAATGTATGGGCTACACAAAAAGGTTCTACAAGAAGATAGACTGATGCCACTTTTTATAATCTATGTGGGACGGTGTGACGACTTACAACACAAAGTTTTCCTAAATATATGTCCAAATTTCTGACAGCACAAAACAAGAGACGGGGATGTGGATCACCTGCAAACACCTAAGAAACTAAAAGGAAATTCTCATTCTATTAGAATACTTAGGAAAGACTCTTGCCAGTGGGAGAGTGTGTGCATCAAATCCATGTGCAGATGATACACTGACATTCAAGAAGCACGTCTGTTGTGGATAGCCCTGGCCTTGTATTTTGATACTAATTCCCCCTTCCTGTGAAGGGCTGCAGAGGAGGTGTGAGTGATCACACAGGTGATTTCTAGTGAACCTTCTGCCCATCTTAATTTGTAAAATAAAGGCTGGAGCCAGTGATTGAGCAGAGGAAGGGGAGGTGGAGATATAAAGGTTGGTGGGGAGAGAGCAGGGGGGAGGACGACTGGAGGAGGACTGGAAGGAGACAATGGAGGAGGAAGGAGAGGACGACTGGGAAACAGGAGGTAGAAGGACAGACACAGGGTCTGGAAAACCCTCAAGTTATAAGGGTCTCATTGCTGGGGAACAGAGTAGTGTAGGGGTGTCTACCCAATCTAGGCTTACAGAATATATTCCTAATTACTGAGTTGTGTTTTCATTGACTGGTCTTATTTGAGTTGGAGATTAAAATATCTCCCACTACACATGTCAGAGTCGAAGGCTGTGTGAAATGGGCTGGCACAGTCTTAAGTTTACATATCCCAAAGAGCAGACATGTTTCTCACATTTTCTATGTCTTAAGTCAAAGAGAACTGACAGAGCCAGCAGCAAAACTCTCAGGGGCCACATGCTCAAGAAGCAGACGAAACAAACCTTCTGAAACAAAATGGAGAACAATTCTATGAGTCTGTTATTAGACTGAAGTTATCAGCTCTTCTTTTTCACTTAATAAAATTAAGAACAAGACCTTCCTGGGGGAAATTATATCAAATACAGTCACTATGATAATTCCATATCTGATGCTTGCAATAAAATAGGAGACACAAGAAGATTTAGAGCAAAATGAAAGTAATAAAACAGATATGGGGATCTATAGGTAAGTCTGGTATTGGAGTTAGTAAATACAATATTTATTTACACTCCAGATTTTATTGCCTCTCCCCCCCCGCCCGTCCACCCTATGACTGTTACATATCCCATATTTCCAACACACCCCCTGTCTCTACCTGACCTCTAAACGCCCTGGGGCCTCCAGTCTTTTGAGGGTTAGGTGCATCTTCTCTGACTGAACCTGGACTTGTCAGTCCCCTGCTGTATATGTGTTGGGAGCCTCGTATCAGCTGGTGTATGCTGCCTTTTTGGTGGTCCAGTGTTTGAGAGATCTCAGGGGTCCAGATTAATTGAGACTGCTGGTTCTACAAGGTTGTTTTCGTTTTCAGTATGTTTCAGCCTTTATTCAAAAAACAGGGGTCAGTCCATTGAATGGGTGCAAATATCTACATCTGACTCAGCTGCTTGTTGGGTCTTCCAGAGGTCAGTCATGATAGGTTCCTTTTTGTGAGCGCTCCACAGCCTCAGTAATAGTGTCAGGCTTTGGGACCTCCCCTTGAGCTGAATCCTACTTTGGACCTGTCACTGGACTTTCTTTTCCTCAGGCTCCTCTCCATTTCCATCTCTGCAGTTCTTTCAGACAAGAACAATTATGGGTCAGAGTTTTGACTGTGGGATAGCTACCCTCTCCCTCATTTGATGCCCCGTCTTCCTTCTGGAGGTGAGCTCTATAAGTTCTCTCTCCCTACTGTCAGGCATTTCATCTAAGATCCTTCCCTTTGAGTCCTGAGAGTTGCTCACCTCCCAGGTCTCTGGTGCATTCTGGAGGATCCTCCAAAACTCCTACCTCCCTAGGTTGCCTGTTTCCATTCTGCTGGCCCTCAGGGCTTCAGTCCTTTGCCCTCCCCCAATACCAGATCAGGTTCCCCTACCAGCCGCCCCCACTCCTGTCCACTTTCCCTCCCAGATCCCTCTCTCTCTCTCCCTACTTGTGATTGCTTTCTGCACTCTCCCCAGTGGGACTGAGGTGTCCTCACTTGGGCCCTTCAGCTTGTTGACCTTTTTGAGTTCTGTGGACTGTATCTTGGGTATTCTGTACTTTTGGGTCTGAGTTATCTCAATTAGGATGATATTTTCTAGTTCTATCCATTTGCCTGGAAAACTCGGATGTCCTCATCCTTTTTTTTTTGTTTTTGTTTTGTTTTTTGTTTTTTCAAGACAGGGTTTCTCTGTGTAGTCCTGGCTGTCCTGGAACTCACTCTGTAGACCAGGCTGGCCTCGAACTCAGAAATTCACCTGCCTCTGCCTCCCAAGTGCTAGGATTAAAGGCGTGCACAGCCACCGCCCGGTGGATGTCCTCATTCTTAATAGCTGAGTAGTATGCCATTGTGTAAATGAACCACATTTTCTGTATACATTCTTCTGTCATGGAACATCTGGGTTGTTTCCAGCTTTTGGCTATCACAAATAAGGCTTCCATGAACATAGTGGAACATGTACCCTATTGCATGGTGGTGCATCTTTTGGATATGTGCCCAAGAGTGGTATTGCTGGGTCTTCAGGTAGATCTATTTCCAATTTACTGAGGAGCCTCCAGGTTGATTTCCAAAGTGTTTGTACCAGTTTGCAATCCCACCAGCAATGGAAGAGTGTTCCCCTTTCTCTACATCCTCGCCAACATGTGTTGTCACCTGAGGTTTTGATCTTAGCCGTTTTGATTGGTGTAAGGTAGAATCTCAGGATCATTTTGATTTACATTTCTCTCATCATTAAGGACTTTGAACATTTCTTTAGGTGTTTCTCAGCCATTTGAGATTCCTCTGTTGTGAATTCTCAGTTTAGTTCTACACCCCATTTTTTTATTGGGTTGTTTGGTTTTGGGTGATTAGCTTCTTGAGTTCTTTATGTATTTTGTCTATTAGCCCTCTGTTGAATGTGGGGTTAGTGAAGATTTTTTTCCCAATCTGTAGGTTGCCAATTTGTCTTATTGACTATGTCCTTTGCCTTACAGAAGTAATACAATATTAAAAGATTTTTTAAAACAAATTATTTACCAAAACAAACAAAACCTTGGTAATTCTTTTGCAATTATTTGAAAGCTAAAATTATATTTTAACACAATAAAACAGAATCAGTCATTAAGAATCTGTCATATGGAACTATGCATATATATTCTATACACATACACACATTCATACATCCATGCATGCATACATACATATATACATGCTAAAGATGTAGCTAAGTTATAAAATACACAGCAATCATTAGGACCCAAATTTGCAACCATAGCAATCACTTGAAAAGTTGGATACCTGTAATTTCAGGATATCAGAGACAGAGGGGTCCATGAGGCTTGCTGATGAACCAGTTTAGACAATCATCAAGACACTGGTTCAGTTAGAGACCCTATCTAAAAAGCTAAGTTGGAAAAAGATTGAGAAAGATAACCAGTATCTAACTTTAGCCTCTACATGCATGCACACAGGATGTGAGAAAAAAATGTACACTACCCAGTCAAACTAACTAGCTAACTAACTAGTTCATGGGATATATGTAACAGAATGTTGGGCATACCAGTTACAATAATACAACAGGAAGCATTTGATCAAAAGCATAAAGAGAAAAATATTGAAAAGAGCAGAGTGCATCACAACCAACATAGCAGAGATAAAGTGAACCTGAGCTGTTAGAGTTTCAGAGAGAGACCAGAGGAAGAATTGAAGTAATATGAAACTAATATAATAGCAAAGGATGTTCCAAAATGATAAAATATACACTTGAAGATTAAAAATACATGGCCAAAACAATGCAAGATAATGTAAACTAAGCCTCACATATAAGCCCATAATAATTGAAATGTTAAAAACAAATGATAGAAGAGGAAAGGTAAAACAGGTACAAAATTATATTTTCTTCTCCAAGAAACCAAAAATGATAGTTGATTTCTCATCAAAATCAATGAAAGCTGAAAAACAATGAAACATTCTATTAAAACTTCTGGAAAACACAATCAAGTTAAGTTTTGGAAGCCAAAAAGAGATAAGATTTCCATAATTGAAAGCTTGTTTTAAATGTTTGATACTAAATACACCAGAGGTTCTTATTAACAAAATTTTGAACAAATCAAATACATAGCCTATTATATAGAAAACACAAAATATTGAAATAACATCAGGGAAAAGACAGAAAACTACATTCTCTCATATGAGTATCTAGAGTGTAATTCTACATATAGACAAAGGTATGTATATGTACACACATGTAAAAGATACCATGGTGCTAGAGCATAGCATAAGGGGCATTATTTGAAAACTAGGAGAAAGGAATAAGTGGAATTCATTGATTTACAAAACAGTAGTATGAACTTCTCTAGGATTTAAGATGTAGAATACGTAGAATTTAAATGTCTATCAACAATGACTTAATATAATCATTAAAGTTAGTAATCAAACTGTTTTGAATATTTCTAACTATTTTAAGTGGCAACAGACAAAATTGAAAATGGTCAAAAGGAATTAAAATCTGTAGAAAGAATCAAAGGGGATGCATTAGGATAACAAACAACATATCTGCCATTAAGCATCCACTGAATGCTGACATACGCCTTTAATTCCAATAATTCAGGAGATGGAAGAAGCTGAGTTCAAGATCAACCTGGTCTACATAACAAGTTCTAGGCCAGTCAGAGCTACATCGTAAGACCCTGTCTCTCAAAAACAGAATAAGAATAAAAGAAGAAGAAAAAGAATGAGAAGGGGGAGGAGGAGGAAGAGAATGGAGACAAGGAGGAAAAACAAAAGAGTGTTTGTAATAGTAAATTGATCCAATAGAATACTTAGAATTTTATTGATCAATACTTACATACTTAAATGTTATTATAAAACCTACCAGCATGATAAGCAATCACTCCTCCTGGGATTTAAAATATAGAAAAATATTAGAAGCAATTTTAAATTATTAGATCTGTCAATTAGATGTTATTGAAAATGACAAATGCAATGTGGTAAAATTGGTATAAGAAATAACGTAAATAACTTCTTAAATACACTAAAGACATGTATTTCTTTTAAAAAGAAAACCAAGCCAGAAGTAACAATGGAAGCCTACACTCCTAGCACTTGGCAAGAGGAAGTAAAATGATTTTCCTGAATTCAAGGCCAGCTTAGACTGCATCATGAGACTCTGGATCAACACAAATGACAACAACAAAACTAAATAAATAAATTAGTTCTGACGAAATGGCTCAGCCAGTAAAGTGCTTGCCATGTTAGTAAAATGACCCACGTTTGGCCCACATCACCCCACCTCAGTAAAAGCTAAGCTTGATGGCATGAACCAAGCAGAAGTTACAGAACACCTGGGACTTTCTAGTCGTCATGGTTCCATGTGTGAGCTTTGAGTTCAGTGAAAGACCATGTCTCAAATAAATACATTAATTAATTAATTAATTAATTAAAAACAAATAAAAATAAAGTGAAGAGAACACTCCTGTCAATTTTTGTTTTCTCACATGAATATGCTCATATATGCATATGTACCATATACCCACATACATGTGTACACACACACACACAAAATCCCTAAGTAACTAATAGAACTGAAGGCTGCACTCCCCAACAGCATTTGTAGTGCAAACTTGTGAATACATAGGGGAAATTACTACCAAACTTACAGGAGCTCTCAAAAAATATGCAGAGTGAATACTTTGTATCATTTTAAATCGTAACAGAGATTAAAAGAAATTGATGCATTCTTACATTAAAGTTAGGTGATCTATGTATAATGCTGCTGACAGGAGTCTAGATGGCAAGAAAGACACAACTAAATCCACAATGAACCTGTGTTTCTCTGAGAATAGATTGCCTCTATAAATGATAGAGAGGAGCCAAACTCATGAACTTGCCACCAGATGGCTCCACACTGACAAGAACAGCTGGACTGAAACTTAGCCTTGGGCTCCTCCACAGAGGTGACTGAGAAGGGGGTGGGCCTCAACCAGCTAGATCCTGGCAGAAGGCTTCATGAGACTGCTGAAATATGAGAGTTTGATTCAGAAAACAAACACTAATGAGCACAAAATGTCACCGGAGCCCTGATACAGTTACAGTGGGTGACTTCAGAACCCTGCTGCCACTGTTAGATGGCACCCAACTGGAAACAAGTTAAACTATACCATAAATCAAAAGGACTTAACAGTAACCGACAAAATATCCCATCTAAAGAAACAGAATTCAATCTTCTCAGTAAGCCTTAGAATCTTCTGTAAAATGGACACTTTGTAGGTGACAATACAAATCGTAAATAAAAAGAATTGAAATTATTTTTGAAATCTCATCAGATCACAACATCATAAAATAGAAAGAAAGAGTAAGTGAAACTTCAGAAATTGCACAAATATTGAAGACTGAATAATACATTTTTGAATGACTTTTGGGGCTCACTAAAGAAATTAGGGAAGATTTTTTTTTTTTAATCATAGAATCAGATAAAAATGGAACCACAACTTACCAGAGCCCTTGAGATATAGCTGAGGTCTAAGAAGAAAGTTTATGGCTATGAGTTCTTACATTAATAAAAAGTCACAGAGAGGGATTAGAGAGCTGACTCAGCAATCACAAGTGTATGCTGTGACCACTCTACTTTTATTTTCAACACCTATATCCAGCTCCAGGGGATCTGGTGCCTCCTTCTGACCTCCGAGGGTACTTACACTCACCTGCATATATACATGCATGTGTGAGAGCATGCACATACACAATTAAAAACTAAAATACATTTTTTAAAAGCTCAGAGAGATCCTATTATTTCTATAAAACCACAAAAGAATGTATATAGCCAAAACACATCTGGCTAAAAAGAGCAATGCTGGAGTTATCACATTATGTCATCTACTTACACCAGAGAGACACTTTAAAACTCCATGGTACTGGCACACAAAGAGATGCATAGATGAATAGGATTGAATAGCACAGCACAGCACAGCACAGCACAGCACAGCACAGCACAGCACAGCACAGCACAGCACAGCACAGCACAGCACAGCACAGCACAGCACAGCACAGCACAGCA
>JANHMN010000016.1:31493007-31678256 GCA_030674055.1 Rhabdomys pumilio | reverse complement strand
CACAGCACAGCACAGCACAGCACAGCACAGCACAGCACAGCACAGCATAGATATGGCTAGTGTCACATTTTTAGGAGACAATGTCAAGATATCCATTGGACAATAAAGTATTTTTTTAATTCACTTTACACACAGCTCCCCTCCTCCCTCCAGGTCCCACCCTTACCAATCCCTCCCTCCAATGTTCCTTCCTCTTCTCAGAGAAGGGAAGTCCCTACTTGGACACCACCATACACTGGGACATCTAGTTCCATCAGGATTAGGCACTCTTCTTCCACTGAGGACCAACCAAGCAGTCCAAGTAGGGGAAGGGAATCCGATGGCGGGTAACAGAATCTAAGACAGCCCCCACTTAGTCATCATGCTTTATGACCAAGGCAGTCATTGACTGACTGTTCCCTCAATCTCTGCTTCATCTTTATCCCTGCACATCTTACAGGTAGGAAAAATTTTGAGTTGAAGGTTTTGTGGGTAGGTTGATGTCCCTCTCCTTTCTCTGGAAGTCCTGCCTGATTCCAGAAGGTCACCACTTCAGTCTCTCTATACCCTGCTGGTAGGAATCTCCATCATAGACTCCCCATATCCTTCCCCTTCCCAGGCCCTCAGCTAGTCCCAGAGATGCCCCCTACCTATTTCTATTCTCACTTTCATTCCTCTCTCATCCTCCTTTCCTGGCATGTGGTCACCTGTGGGGCGGTGGGCTGTGAGAAGCAGCTGGGTGCTTGGTCGAGCATAAGCCTGAAACCCCGAACCCTTATTGGATGGCAGGAGTTCAGCGTTGCTCCTGGGCCCTGGTTCTTTTTATTTAGCTTCAACCCTCCACAGCCCCTCCCACAGAGATGTCTATGGCCATCAGTCAGGCCTCAGGCCCTAGAGAGATTTACATACTAATGAGATGCCCAAAGGCCAGAGGGTAGAGCCAATTAAGCATTCTTCCCGGCCCCTCCCCCCTCTCTTTCTCCCTATTTAACTCAGGTCTGCCCTGAGTTTCACAGGGGTGCACATCCAGATTCAACCATCATCCTTCATGCCAATAAAGCCATTTTGGAAACCCAAGGACTTTCTCGTGTCACTGGGGCTGTGCCATTAGGAACCATAGAGAAGGCCTTTAATGAGTCGCTGTAGCCTAACATCCCCCTGGAGAAACCCTCTGTGTCCCAGCCACCCTACCCACAGTCACCATCCCCATTCCCCACTTCATCTCCTCTCTCACCCAGTTCCCCCTCTCCATCCATCTCAAATGACTCTTTTTTGTCTCCACACTTTGAGTGAGATTCATTCATCCTCCCTTGAGCCCTCCTTATTACCTAGATTTTTGGATCTATGGATTGTAGCATGATTATCCTACAATTTATGGTTAATGTTCACTTAAAAGTGAATACATATCATATGTGTCTTTTGGGTCTGGGTTACCTCAGTCAGGATAATATTCTCAAGTTACATCCATTTGCCTGCAAATTTTATCATGTGTTTGATTTTAGTAGCCAAATAGTATTCCATTGTGTAAGTGAACATTTTTCTTTATCCATTTTTAGTTGAGAAATATCTAGCTTGTTTCCAGGTTCTGGCTGGTTAATAAAGCTGTTATGAACATAGCTGAACAAGTATGTCTGTGGTATAGTGGGACATATTTTAGATATATGCCCAGGAGTGGTATAACTGGGTCCTGAGGTAGAACTGTTGCTAATTTTTTGAGAAATTCCAAATCTATTTTCAAAGTGGTTGTACAAGTTTGCATTGCCACCAGCAATGGAGGACTGTTACCCTTGTTCCCCATCCTTGCCAGCCTGTGCTATCACTTAAGTTTTAAATTGTAGCCATTCCAATAGGCATAAGATGGAATCTCAGAGTCATTTTAATTTGCATTTCCCTGATGACTAAGAACATTGAACATTTCTTTAACAGCTTCTCACCTATTCAAGATTCCTCTATTAATAATTCTGTTTAGAAATGTACCCTATTTATTAATTGGGTTATTTATGTTGTTGGTGTTTAATTTCTTAAGTTCTTTATATATTTTGGGTATTAGTCCTCTGTTGGATATAAGGTTGGCTCAGATCTTTTTCCGTTCTGCCATTTTGTCCTATTGATGGTACTCTTAGCCTTAGAAAAGTTTTTTCCATTTCATAAGGTCCATAAAATTTATTAATTTTTGACCTTAGTTCCTGAGCTATTGCTGTTCTGTTCAGGAAAATTGTTTCTTGTGCCAATGAGTTCAAAGCAGCTTCCACTTTTTCTTCTATTAAATTTAGTGTGTCTATATTGACGTCTCTAATCCACTTGGACTTGAGTTTTGTGCAGGGTGATAGATATGGGTCTATTTGCATTCTTCTGCATGCAGACATCCTGTTAGACCAGACCATTTGTTGAAGATGTTTTCTTTTATCCACTGTATGGTTTTGGATTTTTTTTTTTTTTTATCAAAAATCAAGTGTATATAGGTATGTGGGTTTATTTCTGGGTTAACCTGTGTGTTTTTACACCAATACCATGTGGGTTTTATCACTATTGCTCTGTAGTATAGCTTGAAAGCAGGATGGTGATACCTCCAGTTCGTTTACTGTATAGGATTGTTTTAGCTATCCTGGTGTTTGTTTGTTTGTTTGTTTGTTTTTCCATATGAAGTTGAGAACTGTCCTTTCAAGGTCTGTAAAGAATTGTTTGGAATTTTGATGAATGCTACATTCAGTCTGTAGATTGTTTTTAGTGAAATGACCATGCTTACTATGTTAATGCTACTAATCCATGATCATGGGCGAACTTTCCATCTTCTGATATCTTTCTCAGTTTCTTTCTTCAGAGACTTGAAGTTCTTATCATACAGATTTTTCACTTGTTTGGTTAGAGTTACACCTAGATATTTTATGTTATTTGTGGCTATTGTAAACGGTATTGTTTCCCTGATTTCTTTCTCAGCCTGTTTATCACTTGTATAAAGGAGGGATACTGATTTCTTTGAGTTAATTTTGTACCAAGCCACTTTGCTGAAGGTGTTTATCAGCATTAGGAGTTCTCTGAGGATTTGGGGGATTGCTCATGTATACTATCATATTATCTGCAAATGGTGATACTTTGACTTCTTCCTTTCCAATTCGTGTCTCCTTTAGTTGTCTTATTGCTCTAGCTAGAACTTTAGATACGGAGAGAGTAGGCAGCCTTTTTTTGCCCCTGATTTTAATGCATTTGCTTTACGTTTTTCTCTCTGTTTAATTTAATATTAGCTATTGGCTTGCAGTATATTGCTTTTATTATGCTTAGGTATGTACCTTGTATCCCCGATCTCTCCAAGATTTTTAACATGAAGAGGTATTGGATATTTTCAAAGGTTTTTTTCTTTATCTAATGAGATATTCATGTAATTTTCTTCTTTCAGTTTGTTTATATGGTGAATTACATTAATTGATTTTCATATATTGAACCATCCTTGCATCCCTGAGTGAATCCTACTTGATTATGTTAGGTGATCTTTTTTGATGGGTTCTTGGATTCGGTTTGTGAGTATTGAGAATTTTTTGCATCATATTTATAAGAGAAATTGGTCTGAATTTCTCTTTACTATAGTACAAGCAAAATTGGAAATTGAAAACTGAAGCTGGATCCGTATCTCTTAAGTAGAACAAAGGTCAATTCAAAATACAATTTTAAAAATGTAATGAAAGACCTCAAATATTGTAACTGATAAAAGAAAGTGGATCTAAAAAGCCTTAATGATGTAAGTATAGGCAAAGTCATTCTAAAAATGATCCTAATTACATAGGAAACAAAATTTGGCAAATAGAACTCCAAGAAATTAAAAATTCTGTGCATTGCAAAGGAGACAATAACCAGAGAAAAGAAACACCACTTAGAGACCTTTTGCCTAAGGTTTGCCCAAGTTGCTTTCTTATGGGATTCAGGGCTACCTCCTTAGAGGTGGTACCACCCAGAGTATGCTGAGCCCACCCATGTCAATCATTAGTAAAGACAATGCCCCACAAACTTACCTAAAGGCAACCTGATAGAGACAATCCCTCAGTGGAGATTCCAACTTCTAGTTGGTACAGTCACAGTGGAGATCATTGTGGAGATTCCTCAAAAATTTCTGAATAGAACACTCCTTTGTTTATGCCCAAAAGCCTTGAAGTCAGTTTACCACAGAGATATTTGCATGCCCATGTTTCTCAGTACACAATTCAGTCTATGCACGGCCAACAGGTGATCAGACAAAATAAAATGTGGTACATGTATTTGAATAGAGAATTGTATTCTACTCTACAGAAAAACAAAAATCATGACATTTTCAGTAATAATGGATGGAACCAAATATTATGTTAGGCAAACTAAGTCAGACACAGATTACCAGAAAAACATTGCATTTTCTCTCATATACAAAACTTAAACATAAAATATTGACTGTCTCCTGCTCAACAGTTTCTTTTGCTGAATAAGAGCTTTTTATGAGAGAAATAATGGAAAAGCTGAAGGATGGGAAGAAATGCCAAAGGGTGGTATCTGGACACAACATGATTATTATACATATGGGATGACAGTAGTTGTAGTTACCCACATTAGTCCTCCGAGGTCAAAAGGGTTAAAAAGACATTGAGGTTTTGTCTTTTACTGTCTATTCTAATGAGAGTTGCCAGAACACAAGACCTGAAGTCTGTGAGTAGTCCCTGTGATTCTGTCCTCCAGTTAATTGTGCTTGGTAAATAAAGATGCCAACAGCCACTAGCTGGGCAGGAGAGACATAGGCTGGGTTTAGGTTTCTCAGGCTTGGGGTTGGAGCAGAGGAGCACAAGGGAAGGAAGACCATACAGGTGACGAGGAAAGAGAAGCCACCATGGCATAGCTGAGTCATAAAAATGTGGCCATGTGGGCTGGCCAATTGGAGTTCAGAGAAACCCAGATGGAACAGGGTAAATAGTAAGTAATGACTTGGGGTTACCGATAGGAAAGCGAATTCTAACAGCATGGAGGGTAGGCAGCTGCCCAGCTATTGTGCTGCTTCAAGTGTCTTTAAAATATCAAGACTGAGTGTGTCTTTCATCCAGGAACTCAATAACCAAAGGTGGAGTAGAAACCTCAGGCCAGGATTTTAAATAATTTCTACTACAATGTAGGGGGGAAGGGCTTATTACCTACACACCTAGCTGAGAGGATAATGAAAGTAGATATCTACTGGGAGGAAGAGTTAGTTTTCCAGAAGCAGCCATTGGTAGGTTGTTCATGTCCAGTGGATAGAATCATGCTTTTGCATGTATAGGCAGCACTAATTGGACTTTTGGGTTACGAACAACAACAACAAGGAATCCAAACAAACAAACACACAAACAAAAAAACAAAGTTGTGAGGGATATGGGAGATGTATTGGCAGTACAGGGAGTTGGAAGGAAAGAGTAGGGAGTTGATATAACCAATGTACAATGTATACATGTATAAATTAAAAACAGTTTATTTCTAAAACAACAAATGCAGTTGGTATAGGCCTTAGAGAAATTGTGACACTAGAAACATTTTAAGTGGTTCGTTTGGGATCTATTTTAAAATAGCAATATTAATTTACCTTTGTTTTTATGTTACCCTCAGTGATTGTATTTGGAAGATGACACAGAAGCAATTTGCCAGCTAAAGTTTCTTACTCTAAGAAATGGTGATTGGGGATCATTCCCTATTTAAAGTTGTGGACATAGATCGGTTGAGCTGCCTCCAGAGGTCATTTTAAATGAATTAAGCCCTAAGGGATCCATGCAAAGTTTTCCTGTGTGCATACTAATTTGAGTGTGTTTCACAGTGCGAAAGACTGCATGAGACTTCCCAGCAATAAGCCTGCTAATAGAGTGATTTCATTTAGGTTCAGAGAGAGAGAGAAACTGAGTAGGTCAGTAGCTGCAATACAGCCTCAAGATTTCCTTCTATTCTAAATTTTCACAGCAAAGTAATTTCACAGGCTCAGGTAAATCTCAAGAGACTGGATAATGATTCACACACCAATTGCAATGTTTCCATTTTAGACATAGCCATTATTCTGGTAATGCCATTGATTGCTTAATTCTGCTAGTTTCTTTAACAACAAAGGGAAGTGGAAACCGTTCCTGTAATTGCAATGCACACTCTTACACAGAAGCCAGTTGAACTGGAAAGAAGGTTATGCTAGGCTTTCAGTTAATGAGGTTTATCAATCAATCAACAATAGTTCCTGAATGCTTGTAGCTGTGCTCTAACCTAGGTAAATTCTGGAGGTTGTTGCTGTTTATTTGTTTATTTGATTTTTTTTTTTTTAATATAGAGTAAGCAATGCCTCTGGGAAAACTGGGAAACACAGGGCGTGGGGAAATGAGATTGTCTTAAGAGACAAACTTTGAAATTGATGCATAAACAAGCAGTAAGCAAATTTGCCTAGGAGATTGGATGGCTTTCCTGGCTAATTGTAACCGGATTGAATGAAACAGCCATGTATTTAAAGAAAAAGTATGTTAATGAATGGGAAAGTGAGTTTTAAGGGGCAATGAAGTGCAATGCAGGCATCTAGAGGGAAATTCTACAAGAAAGTCCAATGCAAATTAAACACAAAAACGTTTCAACTCTATGGGCAAACAAAAATTAAAAATAAGAGATTTAGTTTGCCCTATTGAACAACAGAGAGGAGACTACTCCCTTCTTTTTCCTTACAGCATTCCCTTTAATGGTAACAAATTTCTAATCTTCTTTTTGGTCAATTCTTTTAAGAGTTAAATGAGTCCCTTGTCAGCTTAATGGCCCCCAAATGAAAAGCAATCACAGGGGAAGATGGAGATAGTGGCTCCCACTTTCTGCGGAAAGGTATTAGTTTAGTGTAGATGGAGGATGGTGATGTCAACTTAGAAAGGTATCCTGTGATGAAAGTGAGAGCTTTGCTTCCCTCTGATAAGACCAATCAGCTAACACCAATAGTCACCTCGATTTGTAAGTGGAATGAGGTGAACTACATGTGACAAATGTTGAGTCTTCCTGGAGAGGATTTATTCACCTTGAGAGCCTGTATAGACATTGTACTTAGTGGCTGTAAAAACATCTTTTATCTTAGCAGTTTTATCAGCCCCCTTGCCTTTGGTACACATGTCCTTGTTTTAATGCTTTTTCAATAATTATGTTCTTTCTTTTCTACATATGATATGGAAACCCTGAGTGTCTTTGAGAACAATGAGGCTTTTCTGGTGAGCTGAGCTTAATGGGCTCTATAACTTGGAGAAATTATTTTTTTCTTCACACCTATGTTCTTGGTCTCCTGCCTCTCCTGGGAGGGAGCTGGCCAGATTTAACAAAGACCATGTTCTTAACTGAATGGCTGGTCCCTTCTGGTGGGCTTACTTGTCTCTTAGGATACATTTATCAGTTAGTCAGAAGATTTTCTTTCAGGATATCAGATCTGACATACCAGAAGATGTGGATAAGACCCGATAACCATCTAGTAGGCCATTAAGCAGGCCTATGGACTTGAGTCAGAACTCGCAAGGCCATCCCCTTTCTTTCTTACACATAAGAATTAAATATTTTTCCAGTGTTGGAAGACTCAAAGCTGAGTTCTCAAGTAGACCTGTTTTATCTGGCTAAAGAAGTAGTATCTCAAAGGTTCCCAGGTCAGAAAATGAGGTCTTAATACTTGGGCATTTTTTTAATTAATTGGCTGGTACAGGGGATACAATATATCTTTATAACCCCTTAATCAACAGAATCTTGTGGCTCTCAAAAATCCTCTAAATTACTTGAGTCCCTTAGAAAATGGATAAGGAACAACGGGCTTTACCCATTTTTTTACAGAATGCTTTAGTCTCCTGTCACCTTCATGGGGCACAGATAAAGTTGTCATCTGCATAGAGTTACATAGAAAGTCATCATCTGGGAGAGCCTGAACCTGAGGATGAAAGAATTTGGTCAAAACCTTCCAATGTTTGACCAAATAGGTGAGGCTAACCGTAAGCCCTCAGTGCAGCATTAGGCAAGTCAACTGAGTAATATATCTGAAAAGTATTAGGGATTAGGATGCAGAGGAATACAATAGAAAGTATCTTTTAAGTTGTAAACCAGCAATTCTTTAGTACTTTGAGAAATTTACGTCAGTAAGGTACATGGGTTGGGGACTATAGGACAGATAGGACTACAGGGAACATAATCTTATCAATAGAATAGAAGTCCTACTCTTAATTTCCCGTTGTGTTTCTGAATTTCTAGTATAGGGCAATGCAGGGTACAATGCAGGGGTTTTAAGATTTTACTTAGACTGACACAGCAGTGGAAAAGTAAGGGCAGAAACAGAAGCAAGAGAACTCAGGTATGGTGGGTGTAGGCAAACAGTGAAATACAAGCAGCTAAGGGTCTATAGTCCCTCCAACAGGGGCTTGTCTAGCTAGCACCAGGCAACTTATTGCTCCATCCCAGGTGGGATCTACGCTTTCCCCAGATTCTTCCCTGGGTCCTACATATTCTAATGGACCTTTCAAATCACTCAAAGTAGTATCCCTCTACAAAAGTTTGCCAGAATTCATTATTTTTAATAGCTGAGTAGTACTCCATTGTGTAAATGTACCACATTTTTTGTATCCATTCCTCTGTTGAAGGACATCTGGGTTCTTTTCAGCTTCTGGCTACTATAAATAAGGCTGCTATGAACATAGTGGAGCATATGTCCTTGTTATATGTTGGAGGATCTTCTGGGTATATGCCTAGGAGTGGCATAGCTGGGTCCTCAGGTAGTGCTATGTCCAATTTTCTGTAACTGTACCAGCTTACATTCCCACCAACAATGGAGGAGTGTTCCTCTTTCTCCACATCCTCGCCAGCATCTACTATCACCTGAGTTTTTGATCTTAGCCATTCTGACTGGTGTGAGGTGGTATCTCAGGGTTGTTTTGATTTGCATTTTCCTGATGACTAAGGATGTTGAGCATTTCTTAAGATGCTTCTCCGCCATTCGAATTTCCTCAGTTAAGAATTCTTTGTTTAGCTCTGTACCCCATTTTTAATAGGGTTATTTGGTTGTCTAGAGTCTAATTTCTTGAGTTCTTTGTATATATTGGATATTAGCCCTCTATGGGATCTAGGATTGGTAATGATCTTTTCCCAATCTGTTGGTTGCTGTTTTGTCTTATTGACAGTGTCTTTTGCCTTAAGGAAGCTTTGCAATTTTATGAGGTCCCATTTGTCAATTCTTGATCTTAGAGCATACGCCATTGGTGTTCTGTTCAGAAACGTTTCCCCTGTGCCTAAGTATTCGAGGGTCTTCCCCATCTTCTCTTCTATTAGTTTCAGTGTATCTGGTTTTATGTGAAGGTCCTTTATCCACTTGGACTTGAGCTTTGTACAAGGGGATAAGAATGGATTGATTTGCATTCTTCTACATGCTCACCTCCAATTGATCCAGCATCATTTGTTGAAAATGCTGTCCTTTTTCCACTAGATGTTTTTAGCTCCTTTGTCAAAGATCAAGTGATCATAGGTGTATGGGTTCATTTCTGGATCTTCAATTCTATTCCATTGATCTTCCTGCCTATCTCTGTACCAATACCATGCAGTTTTTATTACTATTTCTCTGTAGTACAGTTTGAGGTCAGGGATGGTGATTCCCCCAGAAGTTCTTTTATTTTTGAGAATGGTTCTCGCTATCCTGGGTTTTTTTGTTATTCCAAATGAATTTGTAAATTGCTCTTCCTATCTCTATGAAGAATTGATTTGGAATTTTGATGGAGATTGCATTGAACCTGTAGATTGCTTTTGACAAGATGACCATTTTTACTAGGTTAATCCTGCCAATCCAAGAGCATGGGAGATCTTTCCATCTTCTGAAATCTTCTTTGATTTCTTTCTTTGGAGACTTGAAGTTCTTGTCATACAGATCTTTCACCTGCTTGGTTAGATTCACTCCAAGATATTTTATATTGTTTGTGACTATTGTGAAGGGTGTCATTCCCCTAATTTCTTTTTCATCCTGTTTATCTTTTAAGTAGAGGAAGGCTACTGATTTGTTTGAGTTGATTTTATATCCAGCCACTTTGCTGAAGTTGTTTATCAGGTTTAGGAGTTCTCTGGTGGAAGTTTTAGGGTCACTTAAGTATACTATCCTATCATCTGCAAATAGTGAAATTTTGACTTCTTTTCCTACTTGTATCCCTCTGACTTCCTTTTGTTGTCTAATTGCTCTGACTAGGACTTCCAGTACTATATTGAATAAATAGGGTGAGAGTGGGCTGCCTTGTCTAGTCCCTGATCTTAGTGGGATTGCTTCAAGTTTCTCTCCATTTAGTTTGATGTTAGCTACTGGCTTGCTGTATATTGCTTTTACTATGTTTAGGTATGTGCCTTGAATTCCTGATCTTTCCAAGACTTTTAACATGAAGAGATGTTGAATTTTGTCAAATGTTTTCTCAGCATCTAGTGAGATGATCATGTGAAATTTTTCTTTGAGTTTATTTATGTAGTGGACTACATTGATGGATTTTCAAATATTGAACCATCCCTGCATTCCTGGGACAAAGTCTATGAGAAATTCTTAGGTAAATGGATGGAACTAGAAAATATCATCCTGAGTGAGGTAACCCAATCACAAAAGAACACACATGGTATTTACTCACTGATATGTGGATATTAGCCCAAAAGCTTGAATTAGTCAAGATTCAACTAACGGACCACATGAAGCTCATGAAGAAGGAAGACCAAGTGTGGATGCCTTGGTCCTTCTTGGAAGGAGTGATAGAATGCTCAAGGGAGCAAATAAGGCGACAAAGTGTGGGACAGAAAGTCAAGGAGGGGCCATTGTGAGACCACTCTAACTTGATATCCGTCCCATGTGCAGTCATCAAAGATAGACGCCAATATGGATGTCAGGAAGTGCATGCTGACAGGAGCCTGTTGTAGCTGTCTCCTCGGAGGTCTGCCAGAGTCTGACATATCCAGAGGTGGATGCTCGAAGCTACCCATTGATCTGATAAAGGGTTCCCAATGGAGAAGTTAGAGGACTGAAGGAGCTGAAAGGGTTGGTGGCCCCAAGAGGAGAGCAACAGTGGCAACCAACCAGAGCTCCCCAGGGTCTAAACCACCAGCCTGGAAGCACAAAGGGAGGCACCCATGACTTCAGCTGTATACTTAGGGAAGTATGGCCTTGTCAGGCATGGGTGGGAGAGGAGATCCTTGGTCCCATGAAGGCTGAACACCAATCAGGGAGGAATTCGAGGGTGGGGAGGGGGGAGTGGAGGGTAGGTAGGGGCACACCCTTGTAGAGGCAGGAGGGGGGATGGGATAGGGGGTTCCTGGGTGGTGGGGGAAATGGGGTGAGGGGATAAAATCTGAAATGTATTTTTTTAAAAAAAAAAAAAAAAAGAAAGAAAGAAAAGAAAGTTTGCCAGAGCTCACTTTTCTAGCTAGGCACAAACTCAATGTCCTATAGAGCAGGCACACTCCTAGCTTTTGGCCTTGTAAGCAGCTGGAAGAGAAAACAGAGAAGTTGTTTTCAGATCTCCCAAAGAAATCTGCCTAGTTTCAAACGGGAAACTGAAAGGGAGATTCAAAGGAGAAAGGAGACAGAAGATGTTTGTTCCTTCTGCTTGCAGGCAAGGATAATGGCAAACGGGGTATGAAAAAGTTGGAATAGCAAGAGTATACTTTCCCTGTATTCAACCTCCTTTGATTCTCTGGCCTGATCTGGGAACAGGTAAACAACATAATCTGGAAATCTTGGCTCTAGGTGAATTTAGCTTGGGGTGACTGGGGTCCCAGAAAATTTTTGGTCTACCAAACCCACCTTGAGTCTTAGGCTTTTGGATTTCCACCTCTCAAATTCGAAAAATGAAATGCACAGAGCAAAGAGGTTGAGTTTTACAAAGAAGCTCATTATAGATTCATAGGTAGGAGTAAAAGAGAAAAACAGAAGGCGGAGCTCCTGTGTAGCAACAACAGATCCATGAAATTGGGATTCATTGAGGGCCTTGGAGTTAATCAGTGTTTACTGGATGGAGGCACTAAGGGGAGACAAACAGAGCCAGTTGGCCCATTCACAGGAGTCCATATGCCTTTCAGTTTCAGTGGCATCTCCCTCTGTATATAGTTTCCGGAAACATAGTACTTATTCAGGGGAAAAGGAATTAAAGGAAAATCCAAGCCTCCCGTCTGGCACCGTGATCTCAGGCCAGCGTTAAACCAAAAGCCGTTTTGATTTAAATAGTTTTGACATCTCTGGCCTCTAAAAAGGCCAATGTGGCCAAGACACTTCCAGCATTAACCAAGGAAAACATGTTCACATTTGGGGTCTGCTACCCTAAATTGCATAGCTAATGTCTATGCCCGCTTCTCCTTACCTTTAATGGGAGCATTGAGAGGAGGCTTATTTTCTCATGCTTCCAAAACACAACTCCTTGCTTATTTCAAAGTCCAGATCATTAAGAGTCTTCTCTAAATTAGCCATATCCAATGCATTAAATAAGTGTATTTTTTATTTGTATTTACTACGATTCCTGTGCTATCTTTAGTCTAAAGATCAGTTTCAAATGGCTGCAAAGATTCATGTTTCTATATCCTGTGAGAAGCCTTTTTATTTCTTTGAGACAGGGTCTCGCCATGTAGACTTAGCTGTTATGAATTATGATATGTAGAAAGTGTTGGCTTCAGACTCACAGAGATCTGCCTTGCCCTGCTTCTAGAGTGCTTGAATTAAAGGCACATGCCTCCACACCCAGCTTCTATGAGAAGTCTTAATCAATAGATATGGGACTTGAGAGGAGTTCACCAGGTAGGAGGACTTGTTGAACCTGAAACTGGAGTTTAGATTCCAACACCCACAAACAAATCACATGTCCCTGTAATAACCAATAATTCTAATTCTCAGGAGTTTAAAGCCCTCTTTGAACTCCATGTATGAAAGAGCTGAGGGCCTTCTCATTTTAGAATTCATCAGAATTCCTCAAGGGAGCAAGAGATATTTTCTAAAACTTAATGCCCTCTTCCTAGCTGAATAGACAGTAGTTGGAGAACATTATCAGCACATACAGGTAGGATTACACTCCTACAGATAATCACATACACATAAATAAAGTAAATCTTGAAAATCAACTAACCAGCCTTCTCTTGTGTATTCCTGTACATTTGAATATTGACCTGCAAAATTCCTTCATATCAAGAACTGATAAGTGTTAAAAATTAAATGATGTTTAAGAAGGAGAGATGGTTTGGTGGGAAACAGCATTTGTTACTCTCTAAAGGACCCCAATGTTGTTTCTAGCACCCACAGGATTGTTCTCATCCATCTGTAACTCTAATTACAGAAGAGCTGGCACCCTCTTCTGATCTCTGCAGGTGCTGAGATTCATGTGGTCTATGAATATATCTACAGGCAAAAATGCAAATATATAATATAAAATAAACATTTATAAAAACCAAAGGTTTGTTCAGGTCTTGATCTTGCCTATAGATACAAAAAAGGTAAGAGCTGAGGGCCTTCACATTTTAGAATTCATCAGAATTCCTCAAGGGAGAAAGAGATATTTTCTAAAACTTAATGCCCTCTTACTAGCTGAATAGACAGTAGTTGGAGAACATCTCTTTATTTTAAACTTAACATTACTTTGCCTATGCAAACACAGCATGAACAGAACATACAACTTTAAATTCTGTTTCCTTTTGTTGTGTGTATCTCTGTTCATATCCTTTGGAGACAGAAGAACCTGCCACCCTTTCAAAGGTGCCTAATACACCTTGAAGTCAGCTAATATCAACCTGGCTACACCTTTTTGAGTTTTGAAGTTATTTATTTATTTATTTTTAGCCATAGACTGTTCTATTATTTTATGTTCTCATATTTTAGCTGTTCGTATTCTAAGAAGTTCTTCAGTCTGTGAATTCTTGCTATTGATACTAAGTTGAATTTTGGTTATAAAATATGTTGGTAATGTGTCCTGGAGTAACTAATTTTTCAAAATTATTACCTATTTCAACATAAACTAGAAACTGGAGGAGATAATGAATATATGGTGAGTTCTTAAAAAAAAAAAAACCAGACAATAGATGAATAGGACAAGAGCTCTCTGGCTTCTTCTAACCCCAGTCCCTAAAGAAATAAGACATAAGTCATTGTCACTTATGTCAATGAAGCTGGAACACAGACATAGAGGGAAAAGAGTGCATTTACTAATGGGAAGAATTTAGATTTGTTGGCATTCTCCAAGGTATTTTATATATTTTTAAAGTGCAAATTAGACAAGCAAAGGAGAGAATGAAAAAACATGAAGAAGTTTGGTTTTATTTGTTTTGTTTTTTAATAAATCTATATTTGAAGGCCTAACATAAACTACTTTGGAGCTTCAAAGTATCCATCTATCTGCCCACGTACATTACACACAGGGAGAAAGATTTCTCTTTACTTTGTTTCAGAAATTTCACTTGGAACTTGAAAAACAAGTGAAGCCTCATTTTCACTTCCAAACAAACTCACCTAATTTTTAGCTACTTTTTAATTGCAATGACTTTTAATACTGGCCTTAATCATTGATTTTATCTTACCATTTTCAGTGCTAATCAAGCAAATTATACATAATTTGGCTGTTATAATTACAATGTGCTAGTCACATTATGACATCACGAAGTACGATTTATTCCAAAACTATAAAATTTTGTGACTTGCATAAATAAATTATGTTTACGAGGTAACATTTCATTTCATCTCAAATTGTTCAAGAGTGTTAGAATATTTCATTCAATCAACAAGACAAGAGAGAAAATTAGGATTAAATTGAAGTCTGATAAATGTGAAGATTCAATGCCATTTGTCAATGTGCTATGAAAATTAGTAGATCAAATTACTGTTTTATTTTAGTATACCTGGGAACTAGTTATAAAGAATCCAAATAATCATATCTAATTACCTCAACTTGTTTCTGTGCTGGTTGAGTGATGTCAGAAAGAAGGTCACTGAAGTAAAATGAAGTATGTCTGCCCTTTATCAGATCAAGGACACATAGGTAGTTATGACCAGCTCTACAGGGTGTCATTACACATTCAGTGTGGCCTTGGCTTCAAGTATGTGTTATTCTCAAGTCTGTCAGGTGATTGTTCATGTCTTGAAGAAGACAAGATTCTCTCCCAATATGATCAAAACCCCTTTCCGGCTACAGGAATGCCAGGTCTTGGTTCCAGATGCACATTGTACAATAGCAGTACAAAACCCTGACATATCTGATTAGATCAGACCTTTCCTTGAACCCCTGCCCCATGTGACATCAATAAGGATACCAAAGTGCACAGCTTTTGTAGTAAAAACATGAATGCTTCTCCAATGAATTTATTGATGAGTTTTCCCATGGCTGCCTATAATTTTAGTTTCTTTCAAAAACATAACCAGGAGCTTTGAATATTATGATACTCAAAAGAATACAATTAGGCAAATTGCACTGATACAAGAAGTAATCTAAAAACAAAATTATTTACACATAATTGTGATGCACGTACCTTGTGAATATTACAGAGTAGTTGTCAGTGTAAGTGTAATTGTGTATTGAGTTAACATGAACTCAAGAATAAGAGGTTAATATAAAGTTATGAAATACAATGTAATATGAAATATATATATATATATATATATATATATATATATATAATGCGAAGTTCATGTTTGTCACATATTCTTTGATTTAGAAAATATTTGAAAGACACAGTTTACTTACAGTAAGTCCCCAAATAGGACAGTTATAAGAATAAGAACCATTATAGATGCTTCTTATAACATACTAATAACATAGGCTTAGGAAAGACCTGAAGTACATAAAACCAACAAAAACTGTCCTATGATTAAGAGACCTTTTGGAAACTCACTGCAAGAGAAGGAGAATAAAAAAAAAAAAAAAAAAAAAAAACAGGAAAGCATAGTGAACTCTAGAAGTAAGGAGAAAGGAAAACATGGGCAGATGGGAGAAGGAGCTCTGAAAGAAGTCAGCCCAGAAGTGCATGAAGGTTGACAGAGACAATTTTAAAGATATACAGAAACAGAATAGATGTAGAAAGTTAATTAACAGTGTGGGGTGCCAAATAACGGTATCCCTCAAATATCTATGTTGATAACACTTGGTGTGTGTGTGTGTGTGTGTGTGTTTGGTGTCTTATATGACAAAGAAAGATAAGGTAGTAGAAAGAACTAAAGACGGTGGGTAAAAATCTTATTTAGGTGGGTACCGTGCAGTAAGAAATGTAGGACAGTGTGTAAGGGGAAATCAGAAGAGTGATTCTGAGTGATATGAGGAAAGCATTATATGACACAGTAAGATTTTAAAATAGGAGATAAAGGTTCCAGATAAAGCAAGCAGCTGATGCTTCCAGAAAGGAATGCTACCTTTTGATAACTTGGCTTTAGTTTACTGACACGCAGAACTATGGTCATTAGTAAAATAAACGTGTGCTTTAAGTTGCTTAGTTTGTGTAAATTCATTATGGCCACAGCAATACGCCAATTTTAGCCATGCTCCAGTCAGTACTTACAGTATTAACTGTGAATTCTAAAAGAAGTAGTGTATGAAAGAATTTTATACACAAATATTTTTACTGATGGGGTGAGAGCACGCTCAATATGTCAACCAATATTTCTTAGTTATTTACTGAAAAGAATAGTTTCAGGAAAGTTTGTACAAGTTTAAAAAATATCAGAGATAAAGATTTTCAAAATCCAAATTTTCTTTGATGTTCCTCATTTTCTTTGTCTTATAGATTTCAGCATTGGGAAAACATTGAATGACTGTCTCGGCATTAACTTCTCAGATTAATTCTCACAGTTAGCTCTGCAGCTTATCAATTTATCCAGTGTTTTATTTGATATGAATCTATCCTTAATAACTCTGCCTCACCCAATAAGCTGCTTCCTGAATACAAGGAGATGTACCATAAGCACAGGTTGAAGTTCTGCCCTTCAGGCATGATTACATGGATGGAGTCATTGCATTTCCTTAAGGCAAATGTTGGTAGCAGGAAAGATACAATCAGGAATAAAGCAAAAAGGATTTTGAGTCTGCCACTCGAACATGGGGCTGGGGAGAGAATGGGTACACATTCCATCCATGTAGCAGAGAGGACAATTTATTATTACTTTAGAGAGGAAGCTCATTAGAGCTTTTTATTCATAAACCTTGATATCTCATCTCTTTGAGATTCATTATCCTCTAGCTCCCTTAAAGCTAGTAAAGATTTAACACACTAAACTGAAAGTTTTGTACTTCATGCTTGTTTCCAGCATTCCAGCCCTTTCTCACTTTCTACCAAAACCCTGTCTTTGAGGTCTTGATATATATATATATATGTATATATATGTGTATGTGTATGTGTTTGTGTATGTGTATGTGTATGTGTATGTGTATATGTGTGTGTGTGTGTGTGTGTGTGTGTGTGTGTGTATGTGTGTATACACACATTCCCTCACAATCCAAATACCTCAAGAGAAACTAGTGCTTCTCAACACTGGAGGGTTGGCTTGTTTTGATGGCAGGGTGTACATCAGTGAATTGTATAAGGATCCAACTCTAACCCAATCAGCACAAGGCATATTTCTGGTAGAAGATTCAGTCAGAATTTCATAAATTTCAGGCCTGTTGAAAATTCTTGAAGAAAAAAAATTCTCCAGCTTACAGATGGATCCCCAAATTAGTCTCTTTCTCTAGTGCGAGGATGATGAAGTGCTTTTATCATCAAAGGAGCAGCCTGGGAACCCTAACATTCAAGGCCCAAGTCAAGACTCTGAAGGTACCAAATTCACAGGACTTAAAGCCGGTCAGGCCTGTGTACCAGTAAATGATTTCATCATTTAAGCCAATTTGAAAGTTTAAGAACCTTCAGTTACTTGGACTCACGCATCAAGAAAGAGTTGGTGTATTCTCTGAGATTATCATGACTTAGTCTGCTTGGCCTAGGAACAACAAACACAAATAAAAAACTGCACTTTAGCCCAAGAGATTATTTACCATAAAAGAGAAGCCTCTAGTAAAAACACAGACCCATGGCAGTGGGTTAAATACTAGGTCAAAGAACTGAAGATATCTCAGGAGCCACTCTTTTAGAAAAATATCCATTGGTTTGCACTTCATTCGTGGTCCAAGTATATACAAAAGTTTGAATTTCTTTCTGGTGCTTCCATTTTCTAAGGCAAGTGAAAGTTGAGTGCTGTGCAGAGCCAAGTAGAGATAGTGTCAGCCCATGACTTGGGTCCTGTGTCTTTTAGATCAATATCTAGCTAATCACATTTGCAGCTAGTTTCCTATCTATGTGAGTAGTACTTTATTTTTGTTTATTTTATTCATACTTTCCATTACTATTTGCTTATCTTAATCAAGCTGTTCTCTAGAAGAAGTAAGCTTCAGAAGAAATTAATGACAAATTTTAGGCTACTGCAAATTTACTTGTTGAGTGTCTGTCTGATCCCCAGTCATGATATTTGAATTATAAGCCCCATGGCTAGTAATTTTTTCATCTGATCTCTTGTTTTCCAGGACCTGGACATATTTTAAAATAGATTTTTTTTCCAAGAAAAAAATCAATTGATGATTTTAGATAATGCTTTCTCTGAAAAGATTGCCTGGATTCTGTCTGGCCGCTCAGTCCCCTCCTCTCTGCTTCCCAAGTACTCTCTTCACACTTCTGCAGTATAGAACTTTCCTTGTTATATTTAGATTTTTATGTAACTGTCCCAATCATAGTCTGTGAGCTCCCCAACCATGTGCCCAAGCCTT
Organism: Rhabdomys pumilio; assembly: GCA_030674055.1. Lineage (NCBI taxonomy): Eukaryota > Metazoa > Chordata > Mammalia > Rodentia > Muridae > Rhabdomys > Rhabdomys pumilio. The sequence goes on along the minus strand of JANHMN010000016.1, from coordinate 31,659,552 downwards.
GTAGATCTGAACCTCATTACCTAATGTAAAAGCTGACACAAGTGTTCTGTGATACTAGTTAAAGTCCTCTAAGGGATGTGTCTCTTTACTGATGCTCTTCACTTAAGACCTTGGGTATCTTCTATATACTGCAAGTATAAGGGGCTGCACTCTAGAGTAAGCTGATTTATACTCCAGTTCTGGCTCTGCTTTTGACTGGTTGGGCAACTTTGAAAAAAAAATTACTTAACCAAGTCTACACTTGTTCAGCTGTAATTTTGGTAGAATTAATGATACCCCCTTATAGGTATCTTGTGAGTGATAGTTTTTCTGTAAAGCTTCTTCTAGATATGCTGCTGGCATATGACACACAGTCCCCTCCTCTTTGTAGATGGCAGCATTGAGGGGCTGATGGCAGCTGTTTGTGACTACTGTTCCTAGAAGCTAATGAAATATTTTACTTTCAGGGTAATTAGGTATCAAATTCCAAACAACAATGATATTGCATTAAGAAAAAGAAGGTTGTGAATTTTATATAACTTCAGGATAATTTTAGATAAATTTACTGCTGGATAGTAGAGATATTGCTAGAAACAGTCACCTTAGACTCATATCTTTGCTTTTCCTTGGTTGTTTTCCACCACTCATCAGTGCAATGACTTGCTGGTGGTTTGGCAGTACATATGGATATTGCTCCACAAACCTTTAGAATTCATTGATAATGATGGGAATGAATGTCCATAGTGTTTTATTCTGCATTCGTGAACACTTCAAATGTTCTCCTAGTCTCCTTCATGCTGTATCACTGTTGAAAAGATTGGATTATGAACATTTTGGATAACCCACTGTCACAACCATCTATTTTAAAAATGGTGATTATTTAGTACTGTTCTCTCAAATCACTCCTTTGCTTTATCTTCTCAATTCTAGTTCCTGAAATCTTGTGGTTTGGACAGACATCTGTGTAGGTGCATGTATACCAGGAGTGAATTCACTTGTCCATGATGAAAAAACAAACAAACAAACAAACAAACAAAACCCTCCAAATATGCAGACTTTGTTGCAGTTCTAAAAAAAAATCTCATGTTAACCTTTTGACTAATATTAAATATGTTAACGTATTTAACATTAGTCCTTCGGAACACTGAAATTGAAAAGGGCTTATTAACTACAATTAATTGAGAATGTTCTGCTAAACCTTACTCGTGACTCTGGTGAAGTACCAGGAAAATAGAGTCTTGTGGAAACAGGCCCTAAAGTCTACTCCATTCTGTTTAAAATTTCTCGGGAGAAAAGAAAGAAAAACAAATGTAAGATCGATTTGCAGATTCAAGAATGCCAATTGTGGAGGAAAGCAAGAGAAACCAGCCATGGTCTCCTCTGAGACATGCTAAATTAGGTCTGAATTTCATAAGCTTTTTGTTAGCCCTCTCACATTACTATAACTTTGGGAACACCTTTGAAATCTGAGGATGGTGTCTGAGGTATTTATTTTTTTTGGTCAGCATGTCCATGTACATTAATGGATTACATACACTATTTAAGCATTTTAATTTTCTATCAGAAAGTTTATGTAAGATTATAAACCCAAAAAAATCAACCTTTTTGTACAATCAGTACTGTCAAAATAATGGATTTTTACCATGTGTGGGAGGCATGAGAACATGAAGGAGACAGAGGGGAAGAGAAAGCAATACCGGTTTCACCCAGGGGTAGAGAAAAGCAAGGTGAGAGGCATAAGTAAGAGTTTCATTAAATTAGAAAACAAATGTTTACAAAAATATGTACTTGACTTGGTTGTGCCCCCCCCCTTCTGTGCAATGCTGGCTTTTAGGAACTAAGGTTTGTTTGTTTGTTTGTTTGTTTTTGATGCTCAATAATACTACTTTCCTCTAATTGTGTAATAAATATATCTGTCAATAAAATGTTAGTTTGCTACAGGTCATTTTAATTAATTCAATGCATTTTGGAATTTCTTTTACTTTGTAAGTTGACTTTATTGAGTTATAATTTACAAATGGTGAAACACATACATATAAATTATGTAGTTTGTTGAGTTTGGACAGATTTATGTAACTCTGAAAATACTGCCCATATCATGATAAATACCATTTTTTTATACGTGAGAATATTGCCTTGAATCCCATTCCTTTTTCCTGTGCCTATAGCATCAGAATGAGGAACTTTCTCTAGACAGTTATAAAGAGGATGAAAGTCACATGCACTATTTTTTAAAACCAATCTGTATCAGGCACAGGTCTTCCTGGAGCAAGTGACCCACAGGTGAGAGAATTGTTGACTGCATTTCTAGCACTGGATAGGGGGGTGGTTCTTATTCAACTACCTACCTGACAGAAGAGACCAGAAAACATAGGGGTGAGTAGGAGCCATGGTGCTATTGACAAGGGAAATAATGAGCTATTTTTCAGGTGTGCAAACAAAGAGAACCATTGGCAGTTGAGATAAAGGTCTCTACTTTAGGAGAAAGTTTTGGGTGTTGAATAAAGAGACTTAATCCAGGGCAAATCATTGTAAACTCTCTGAGCCTCCTTTAGTATCTCTCTTAGATTTCACTATAAAACTGCTATAAAAGTAAAAGCCATCAGAGATTCTCCAAAAATACATGGCGAAACTGCAATAATATTTTTGTTAATATTATTTAACAAAAATATCCATCTTGTTTCTTGTCACATCTTGAGTGACCGGTGTCTGTATGTGCTCACTATTTGTCACCTTAGACCGAATGAAAACAATTTCCTCTGCTTAGAAATTTGAAAAAGCACCAAGAATGTTTTGCATTATGGAAGTAATTTATTTCTATTCTTGATGAAAAAAAAAATGGACAAAATAATGAGGAAATCACATCCTCTCTGATGTAGACTTACAACCACAATCCAGAAGATGTTTGATTTATTTTCTTCCCCTACTACTTAATTAATGACACCCAAACTAATGCTCTACAAATCCCAAGATTATGTGAGCACTGCTGTAGTCTTTTAGTATGAGGCTTTTTGGTGTCCACTGGGAGTGTTTTATTAGTTGGAAGCTTTTTTGAAATTACTGTATTCTGTAGTTTGAAAAAAGAGTTTTATTTGTACAATACAATGTCTGGTTTGAGAGCCCAGATCTGTAATTCTAGACATTTGGGCAACTGAAATAGAAAGGTTATATTATCTAGGCCTATATGGGTTGCACAATGAATACAAATTCAGTCTTGCCAACTTAGTGAGACCATGCCTCAAAATAATAAAAAGTTAAAGCAGAGTCAGGATTCCCTTTAATGGAACTGACTCAACTACTGTGTGTGTGTCTCTAGGTCCATCTCTGGCATTGCTAATATGCATCGGTAATGCAGTTTAATCTAGCAGCATTAATGATTTCTCAGCTTTACATTTTGAATATCTGTTTTATTTTTTTTTCAAAGATTTGTCCATGTATTTATGGTTCTTAACTTGGAAAATCTATACAATCACACACACACACACACACACACACACAGAGAGAGAGAGAGAGGAATTAACCAACAAGAATATACTAATACAATTCATATTCTGGAATCCTTATCAGGATCTAAGGGAGTAATGCTGTTTCACGCTCCTCACTAAAGTTTGTCAGGTGCTGTGGTCCCCAGACTGCAAAAGAAAGTACAACCAAAGGAAAGAATTTACTACCATCGTAGGTTCTTTGTATTTAAAAGAGACAACAAAGAATGTGTTGCTTGAAGTTTCATGGCATGAAGAAGATGCCAAGACCAAAAAGCATTATTTTTTTAATTATATCTAAAGTTATTTATTTATTTAATTATTATAATGGGAACAGTTCAAGTTCAAAGTTTTACACACTTGGAACACTGAGTGGCAATCTTAACATTTTTTCTAACTTTTGCCTGCCTAATGCCAGTTTTGAGTGTGTGCGCATGTGAGTGTGTAACATGTGTTTCTGTGTATGCAGGTTTATGAGTGTAACGTCCATTTCTCCACTGATGTATTCAAATTATACATCAACTATTTCTTCCCAATCATTTCACTTCTTCTGCTTGGCTTACCCTCACCCACTTTTGCTGACTTAATTCTACTGTGCAACCTGAGTGATTTTATTATAAAGTAAAAGAAGCATGAGGGATATTTATACTCACCTTTGATCTTAGAATAAAGGACAATGCTTCACTAGGTGCACAGGGACCCGCCCTGAATGGCTTTAGTTTTCAATGCTCCATCTCCACATGCTGTCTCGGGATCTGAGAACAAATTTAGCTCCTCCTCATTCGGGAACGTTCAGACATTGTGCCTTCTGCCTCCTCCCCCGGTGTGTGTGTGTGTGTGTGTGTGTGTGTGTGTGTGTGTGTGTGTACACGCGCAGGCGAGCGCGTGCTCATGTATGCGCACGCATATGTATTATGCTTTTGTTGTTGAAATGATCATACTCATTACAACATATGTCTAATCTTATTTCATCCAAAGTACCACCCACTCCACCCCTGCTCCATAATTTTGAAGCAAATCCCAGACACACACTATGAAATTTACCTCCATAAGATGTCTGTTAAGGGCCACTTCCTTTCTTCCTTATTGCCAGACTGTATTACACCCAGAATTTTTTTAACTTTACAACAGTCTTGGCATGTATTATGGCTTTGAATGTGTTTAGATATAACATATATTTTTTCCACTAAACTTTCTGTTTCATGGGGTTGGGGGGTGTCTATTTTGCTCATTACTCTATTCCCTACAGCAGAGTGCTATTCCAAGAGTGTTTGGCTCTCTGTGAGATCCCCATAAATAGCTACTGAATCAATTAAGCAAAGGAAATGTCTATAAAAACACCCAATGTCTCTTGTTGATTTTTCATCATTTTTCTTGATTTTTTTTTTGTTGTTTGACATCAGATTTTCTTCAGCTAACTCCTGTGCTTTGGGGCTTTTAATCTTATGGGCTGATCTCTCTCCTCTCCCCAAATAACCACCTTATATCTTCAGGTCTGAGGGATAGTTTTGCACTTTTAAAAATGAATGCATAATCAAAGTTCATAAGTAAAGTTTTTCTTCTTTTAAATATGTGTAGTATGTATCTTATTAAACTATTTACCCACTGGGTACACAACATTGTCATCAAAAGTTGCCTTGGGAAAGTATTATGGATGAAAATATTTATTATATGTCTTGGTAGAACCACCAAGATTGTCAAGGGAATGGACAATAAGTACCTAAAAGACTGGTGGATCGTCTTATAATGAGAATGGTTAATAATAAAATTACTTGACTTTAATTTTCTTCCTTTCTTCTTTTTTTATTTATTTTTGTTCACTATTAAACCCAGCAGACTTCGTTTCTTAAATTATTTGTTTTTCTACCAAATGAATATAATTTGTTATCTTATTGTATAAACCTTAACACTATTTAAGTGTTCTATCTCTATTTGAATACTAACACTTAATGTTAGCATTCAGGAAGGAAATGTTTCTTAGAATTATTTTATAATTTTTTTTAAAAGACAAGTATATTGCTGTTAGAAAAGCTAGACTAAATAGAGAGCTTATTAACAATAGACATTCATTAAGTTTTCCTACTTTTAAATATCATGTTATGCAGGATTCTTTCTATCTTATAATTTGCCATGCCTACAAACATCTATTCAGTTTCCTATAAAATTATAGCATTACTTTGTGCAAGAGATCTAATAATGGTGTCCCCCAGAAGGAGGAAGTATCCAAAGAGAAATATGAGAATATAAATGGAAATCAGACCCATGTAGTTAAATATTCCCTCATAGTAGTACATGTCTGATTTGAGATTTGCATATATTTATTGATAGAACTTGGCTCATACTTTGCATATGTCTCTGTGACTGAGATTTCCATGTATTTATTGATGGAACTTGGCTTGTACTTCAGATATATCTTTGTGGTTGTCATTGTGTGTCATGACCCCTAATTCTTGCTTTTACAAACAAGCTTCCCCTTGTCACCTGTTGACAAAAGCTTTTTATTCTTTTGAAATAAAAATATTTATCTTAAAAATATAGAAATAATAGCTATTTCCAATATTCTATTTATGAAATCTGTTTCAGTAATTAAATGGGAAATTAAACATTACTTGTGAAGGCATCACCCTATATCAGACCATAACATTAGCATATTTCAGTTATATTCTCATCACTGAAGAAATAATTTTTACTAGATTTTGCAATTTATTGAGTTAACACTTAATAGAAATTTCAACATTTGAAAGAAATTATTTGCATACAATGTCATTTCTAATTCCCAACCAGACTGTGTATTTCAAAGAGCTTCTAGAGACTACTATTGACCTTAGTAGAAATTGATACTGTCTATAATTCAACCATTTTCCTTGTTTAATATGGTATGTGCAAAGTGACTACAGTTCAGAAAATGCCCGTTGAAATGAGAATTTTGATTATTTTTTAATGTGTTGTTGGCAGCTAACTCTGAAACAAAGATACTTCAGTAATTATATGATATGTAAGAAATTGCTTTTAAAATTCTGATTATCCTTACATTGTCAGCTAGACTGCCTAGGACTCCTATTAAGGGGGGAGAAGATAGAATAATCCAGGCTTTTAACCTTATTTGTAATAGATATATTTCATTATTCAAGAACCCAACCAAATTAAATTAAAGATACAGCACCATCTTATGGATATTTCTGTATTTGTAAATTTTGAAAATCCAAAATTCATTTTGTGTTTGGGAACAGAAAAGGTTTAGTGCTGGTAGAACTGTTGTGCTTAGAGCCTCTCAGTGCAGCACTGAGGTCAGATGTTGCAGTGAGTAACACATGTGCATGGACTTGTGCACATACACATATGTGGACATACACATATATGCATGCCACGGTGCTGCTCTGGTATGCAAAGGCATACACAGAAATTTAGCATTATTTCCCTTTTGAAAATTAAGCCCTATACCAATACCAGAAATAAACAATTGCTATCACAATACAGGTTGGTAGATTTATGCCATCATCGGCGCAGACTACTGCCAGTCTCAACAAGACACTGAGACATTTCTGGCTGTCACCTCTCTAGCATGCTGTAAACACAGAGGATAAATGAAGAGTAGAAATGTTTTCACAGCTATGAACCACAGTTTCCGAAGAGTGCTGAGAAATTTAGATGTGAGCACAGAACTAATCAATTGTCTGCCAAAACTGTGAAACTGCTAATAAAGTCTCCTTATACTTACCTAACATTTAATTGCCTTCATAAATGATTTATACCCATCAGTACTGTTCAGGTTTTAAACACAGACATTTAATGATAAGCCTTTCCTAATCATCTTTCTTATTATGTTAATATAAATCACATCGCCAGTTTAAGGAGGTTCTAGGGGAAAATAGTGAATATAACTCCCTAGCGAATTATGAAGGAATAGCTAGTTATATATGGCTTACATCATTAATCTTTGCTTTACTCTAGTTACCAAATATGAACCCGAGGCATGCTTACAACTCTCATTAAAAACAAGTACCCAGATAAAGTGGTTCTTAGCTTTGGGGTGTCTTGTATTCCATGATACAAAATTTGAATTCTTTCCTTAGAAATGCCCATGAGTATAATTCAGTTTGTATGCAATGCTACCTAGAGTGTAGTTGTAAATTGTGCCTTTTGACATTTATTAATTTTTTTGTTCATACTACTGAGGAGTGAAAAAGCATTCACAATCCTCTCATGATGCCAAGACTGTCGCTTTGATACATATTGTGTCTCTCTCCTTTACTCCATCTTATGCCTTTTGCCTCTCAGCCATATTCACGTTCTTCTCCCCAGAAGCACAACATAACCATGCAGATTCTCACACATGAACTCACATATACACGTACACTCTCCTACTAGGTTTTCAGTCATTGTTTCCTCTCAACCCCCACCCCCACAAATAAATCATGTAGAAGACACATTATATGGGTTTTAGAAGTTTATTTTAATGTAGGCTATTTTATGTCACTTACTTAAAAGTGAGATGTGAAACTGTGATGTTTAGTACAAAGGATCAATGTAGAAAAAAATTGTTTTAATAGTACGGGCTCTAAAACCTCGTTAGAACTCATTTTTTATATATGTAGACTCTTCGTTCTAAATGTCTAATTTCTGGTTCACATATAAATGTGTCCACTCCTGTTGGAGTTTCTTTTCCTCCTGCTGTGATAACATAGTCTGACAAAGGCAGCTGAAGGAAGATACGGTTTTCTTTAGCTGATGGTTTGAAGCATGTCCCGACAGAGTGTAGAAATCACTGTAGTAGTTGTTTGAAGGAGCTGGTCGCACTGAGTCTGCAGTTAGAAACGAGAGATGAATGAATCTATGCTGGTGCCCAGTTCCTTTTTACATGAGACCTCCTGAGTAGGGAATGGGGATGCCCACAGTAGGCTGGTCTTCTCATCTCAATCAATGTAATAAAGGTAATCCTCCACAAGTATGTTCAGAGGTCGACCTGGTCTAGAAAACTCTTCATTGCTAATCCCTTCCTTGGGGATTCTAGATTGTTTTCAAGACAATTAAGATTATCTTTGTAGTGTCTGAGTACCATCATACTCAGATATTTTTATATATGCAGACTAATAAAATATTATTGAAAAGCTATAATTATATCATGTAAATATTTTTATTTTCACTGCTTTGGTGTCAGAAGGCCTTTTTAGTTTAATATAAGAAACTTAATAGTTTTTAGACTTATAATAGTATAGTGTTGAAACACAGGTCAAAAGTTAAATTACGGTTTCAAGTCTATAAATTACAGTTTATGTGTATAAAACAGAATTATTTTAATGTAAATATTAATTTTATTTATCAATGTTATAGAATAGTCTTGCTAATTTAACACAATGATTTTTTTCAAAAGTCCTACTGAATAGAAGTTCATGAAAAATTAGATATTTGAATACTTAAACTAGGGAAGAAAGCATTTTTAGATTCTGTATATTTAAGTATCACAAATCTACTAGATATATCAGATAGTGTCATGTAATATCAACTAATGAATTCACTAATTCATCGAGATGGGTCCTAAGGTCCTACTGTCTCTGTCTCCAAAGTCTGAAGATTAGAAATGTCTGAGGCTATACCCGGTATCTTACACACATGTGCAGGATTGAACTCAGGTCCTCATACTTGTACTTTGAGCCCTTTAGCAGCTGAGCCATCTTCCTAGTCCTGGATTTTCAGTTCCAGGTTTTCAACAGCTCTTTGTAAAATATCCAAACAGATCTGTCACTTAGTGAAAAGGCTGATGGTATTGCTACTTATGATAAAACTCAAATTTTCAAGTGAAAGTTAGTCTTATAAAACTCTATTTTTCACTGGGTTTGTCAATTCTTCAGTACTGTGGTGGTTTGAATGAGAAAAGTCCCTCATAGGCTCAGGTATTTGAACAATTAGTCCTTAGCTAATGGTACTGTATGGGGAGGTGGTACAGCCTTGCTGGGTGAAATGCATCATCAGGAGCAGGCTCTGAGAGTTTGTAACCTTGCCTCCTCCAGTTTATCATCTCTTATTTGTGTTTGTGGTTAAAGATATGATTTCCCAGTTTTCTACTCCAGTTGTCAGTCTTGTCTCCCTGCCGTAGGGTCTCTTCCTCTAAAACCACAAACCAAAAACAAATCTAGCTTTTGTAGCTGCTTTTGATCATAGTAGTTTATCACAACAACAGCAGAGTAACTAATATAAGTCCTTAAAGATTATTCCTTTGAGGTTGGTAATTAGTGATAAATGTAATTTTTGATAGTATATAATAAAGTGTGTCATCATTTCTAAGTGTCGCATAGATGTCATAAAATCACATATAAGGAAAGGACAAAATGCAGCGATAAGTTTATATATATATATATATATATATGTGTATATATATTTTATTGATATGGTTTAATTGGATCTAACTTAGAGAAACTACTACATGCTGACTTTGATGTAATAGCAAAGCAGAGTATTCATACTATATTTGTTATTTTGTTGTTGCTGCTGTGATAAAACATATTGAGCAAGGCAACTTTAAGAAGAAAGAGTTTATTTTGGTTTGTGGTTCCACAGGGATAAAACCCATGATGGCAGAGCAGAGACATGACAACATGTAACAAGCACAGCAGCAGGAATGAGGAGCTGAAAACCCATTTTTTTGAAGTGTTGACTCAAAGGAGAGAGACATAGACAGGAGAACATGGTGCGCTGGGGATTGGCACAAGGCTTTGAAACCCCTAAAACCTGGCCCCAGAGATATGCTTCCTCCAACAAGCACAAAATTGAAAAGCTACTAAATGCTATCTTTACACTAAATATTTATGTGAAGTATGTTTTTAAGTCCATTTGAACCAAAATAATGTATATAATGTATACAATATATACAGTATATAATACTCTATATAATGTAATAATGTAATCAATATGAGATTCTAGATAATTCTCTTAAACTGGAAATTAAAGGAATCTGTAATGTGTAAAATAAACCCACTCTTTCCATAAAATCTATTTTCACAATACTTTTGATAGGAATATAGAATTTATGTTATATAGAGGTTCTTTATTGTGATGACTTGAGTGGGAATGGCTCCCATAGGTCCATATGTTCAAATACTTAGTCCCAAGTTGGTGAAACTATTTGTGAAGGATTTGGATGTATGATGTTGTTGGAGGAGGTGTGTCAATACTTTGAGGTTTTAAAAACCTACGCCATTTCTTGTTTACTGTCTTTGCCTCATGCTTGTATGAGATCAAGATGGGAGCTCTCAGTTGTTCCTGCTACCATGTCTTTGTTTCCCATTAGGGCTCACACTCTGAACTACAAGCCCAAAATTAAACAATTTCTTGTATCCCTTGCCTTGCTCATGATGTCTTATCACAGCAACAGAAAAGTAACTAAGACAGTTATTTTTAGATGAATATCAATTTCTGTTTTATTTTCTGATATGAACAGTATGGAAAGTGAATACAATCTACATAAACAAAAAATTATTTTGTGTGATCAGTAACTTTTAAGAGTGAAAACGCATCCTTAAACCGAGTCTGGTAATAAATACTACGGATAAAAGTAAACAAATATTTAATAATAAGGCATCCTTATTTTCCCGTCCGATGCCATTTTATGAGACTTTTTGGAGAACATTCTCCACTGTAGTTATTTTCTAGAGAACTATTGTTGACATATTGCAAGTTGTTTATGATAGTAGAATTCTCATCTTACAAGTGGGGCTTGTTTGAGTTCCTAGTCAATCAATTCAATTTTCTCTTTACAATGGCCTATCATAGTGCTTAATATAAAATAGACACTCAATACATCTTATTGACTGGCAGAAAATGCATTTAACAACAAAGTCAATATAAGGACAAAGGAACTATGAAAGCTGAATGGAAAATAGATTCTACCTCCTTACTGCTTTGTCCATTTTGGAGCATACCTCCTGAATACTATCCATTGTCACAAAAATCTCACACTGTCTGGGTATTCTAACACTTAAAATATGAGTCTTGGAGGTTAATATCAGCTACCCAAGAGACTGTGATTATGCATACATCTGTATCTTCAACTAATGTGATCTCTCCTCAGGTCAGTTTGATCACCCCAGCACAATGTGTTTGCACTGTTTTGTAATTCCTTTCTGCACTTTACGGTCCAATTCCTTCTTGTTTGCTTCTTTCATGTTTTTTACTGCATGTAAAAAGTAGACACCAAGCAAACTACAGCCAATCACTTGTGAATGCTTACAGATATTTTGGGAACAGACCCATGCTAGCTTTTTGTTTCAAGCCAAACCTTCTTACAATAATTATAAAATTTCTAAAATCATAATAAAATGTCACAATGAATATTTGTGAGTTGGTCTGATTGTTTGAAGGCTAACAGTTCAGGCATACAAAATTTGAACTGTGCAAAATCCAAGAAATAAATGTGTATAACTCTTTGTGACTTTAGTTTTTTGTTTTTCTAGTTCCATGTCCGAATGTAGAGCCAATAAAAAAGTGATCCTAATAGCTGTAAAAAAAATAGAATTTATAGATGCCCAAAAATCTTACAACTACTTCCCCTCATGTTAATCTTTACAACTTCGCTCTGAGTGCTGAACAATTTCTTATAGAACTCAAAATCTAACTGAAAAGAAGAAAAAGTATTAATATTGAAATAAATCTCTCACAAGGATTATAGCCTTATAAATGGTCATCTCAAAGTTTCAAAAATATTGATAATTTTTATTTTATGCTTGTAAGTGTGTACATTTTAATTAGTTGGGTTGTACTTTGTCAGTTTTCTTATAAATATTACAAAACAGGTCTTCTTTTCAAAATGAAAAATGTTGCTTTTTGCTGCAAAATAATTTTAATTGTAATTATATGATATAACACAATAAAACAACCACTTCCAAATTGCTTAAGAATATTTTGGTATTTTTTTCTCTAATACCACAGATAACATAATTATTTGTTCTGTTCTTATATCTGTTTCATATTTGTGTTCTTAGAGACTACATTTATTGTCTTTAGAATAGTACATATTCTATTCAAGGAAAGAATGGTTTTCATCTATGACTGAAAGAGTTAAGACTTTTCCTCATGTCAAAAGCACTCATCAATTCAACAGAGAGCTGCCCACATACAGGTATTCAGATCACACACCTGTTTAAATATTATTGCCAAAACACATTTTATGTTTTATTACTGTTCATCCATCTTTCCTTAGCATTTGAGGTGTTTCATTAAAAAGCTGTATAACTTCAATTTGTTTTTATGCTCACCTTTACCAAAGTAAAAATAAATCACTGAATAACCCCAAGTATATTGCATGCATTTGTGAAGTGGTACAAACCAATCATAGTTTTATGCTACACATTCTATAATCAATTTATTCAGTGCATCAAATATCATAACAGTGACCTGAAAAGGTAATATAATATGTTAAGGGGAATATGGCAAAAACTCAATTACAAGTAAAAAAATAGAAAAATTTAATTAAAATTATTAGCATAAAATTAACTAATAATGAATTGACATTCGTTTTGGGTACCTTGTCTTCAAAGTTTCCCTTAAATAGAGAACATCCAAGAAGGCTCATGTCTTCAGCCCTCAATTTATTCTGAACTCAGTACTGCTGGACCTTATCATTGACTTGTGACTACAACTGCTACATGTGCTGATGATTTCTCTTGCTGGGGAAAGAGAAATCTTATTTCTTAGATGTCCAGAATGGATATGTAGGCATAGTCCAGGCGCAGTGTGCTGTAATGTTCAATACTAGACTGTATAGATGAAAAGGAAGGTCACAACTATGCCCAGCAGAAACAAATGATTTACCCAGTTACGGTGACTGATGTCTGAAACTCCTCTCTCTAAACAGTTACATTTGTAACTATGTTTATGATTTTTCTGATATGTAACTAAAGCATTGATCGGTCTTTGATTTCACTTTTCTTCTGAACGTGTGTTTCAGTATCACCCATTGATGTTACTCTATTCTGGGATGAGTATTCTGTTCTTGGTCCTCCTTTCCCTGAGAGCCTCATAAGTAGTCCATCGATTTCTCCCTGGCTTTCTTTTGCAAGTTCAATTAGTGTACATCCCTTGTACATAACAATGGTTCTCATCATGCTGTTCTCTTACACATACGTCATAACCTTTTATGTAACTCTCTTCCCCTTACTTTGTCTGCCTCGTTATTCCCCTCACACTGGCTATGTTTCTTTTCTCACCTAGTTTTCAAGTAAGTTTTGTTAGCACAGCCCGAAGTCTATACACTAGGAAAAACATGTGCTATTTGATTTTTCTTTGGAGGGGAGTCTTGTCATATTTAATTTAGCGTGATGATCATTTTCCCTTATTTTTTAAGCTTCCCTCCTCCTCTTATGAAATTTGAGCATTCATCTCTCCCAGACCTTTTCAGTAATCTTCTCTTGGTGACTTGTTTCTGATTTCAGTAACTCTAAATTACTTGGCATTGGTTCTTTTTTTTTTTTAAATAACGTATTTACTTGTTTATTCATACAGACAAAGTCTTATGCAGCCCATGTGGGTTGGCTTCGAGCTTCCTATGTACCCAAGTATGATATTGAACTTGTGTGCCTCCATCTTTTGTGTGCTGGGATTATTATGCCCGACTTAATATCATCCTAGAGATCAAACCCAGGTGTTTATGTATGCTACGCAAGTACTTTTTCACTGAAGCCCTTGTATGGCTTGGGTCTTGGAGTTGTGACAAGGGGTGAGAAGGAGCAAAGAAAAGGCAAACACAGAGATGTGGAGAAATCCTTGGATCTGATTTACTGGCTCTCTGATGGAGAAGCTGTGGTTCCCTGGAAGCTCAGTATGTCTATCACACATCCCATTAAATGGGGAGGAGAGTGTTATTACATACAGGGTTTATGGTATAAAGAAAGATCAGCATGGAGGCAAGGGCAGTCTCTGTAGGAAAGCCAGTCTTCAGGGTACAAACCTCCTGGGATGCATGGAGAAGCTACAGTGGATATATTTTTGCACATGCTATCATCATCTGCATATGGAAGACTTTGCCACTGCTCTGAACATCACCCAGGGAAAGCTTTGCCATTAGAGGCATTAGAGACCTCAACACTACTCTGCCCATGTTGACACCACATAGGCAACCAGGTCTTCACCACCAGGACTTCCTCTGCCTTCCATCTTATTTCTTAGATGTCCAGAATGGAAATGTAGGCATAGTTCAGGCGCAGTGTGCTGTAATGTTCAATACTAGACTGTATAGATGAAAAGGAAGGTCACAACTATGCCCAGCAGAAACAAACGATTTACCCAGTTACGGTGACTGATGTCTGAAACTCCTCTCTCCTCTCTCTCTCTCTCTCTCTCTCTCTCTCTCTCTCCCTCTCTCTCTATATATATATATACTGATGTCTGAAACTCCCCTCTCTCATTAATAAATATATAATAAATAATAAATATATAATATATAATATATATTGTGTGTGTGTGTGTGTGTGTGTGTGTGTGTGTGTGTGTATTTGTAATATTAGTAGTAGGAATCAATCTAAGATGAGCTAACATAATTTGACCTCATTCAGGACCTCATTATTGTGGGCCCAAACACTAAGAGCCTCTGCTCACAGTTTGTTCAGATGGCCAGTTATGCCAGCTTGCCCTCTGCCCAGAGCACCACCATCAGGAGTTGTTGACCTGAGCTTTGTTTGTATTTTGTCAATTGCAATATGATAGCAGTTACACTGAGAACACAACTAGGCACATGCTTGCTTGCTTCAGTTATATAGCTACCCATTTTTAAAATTTATTTATTTACTCGAGTAGCCCAACTCATCACCAGTCCCTGGAAACCAAGAAAATACCCCCCCCAACCAGAACCCCAGAACTAATGAAGGTGCACTGTCTCTACCTAACTTCTGTGGTTTCCCAAAAATAGCCACCAAAGCACAAACATATAACTCCTTTGCTGTCTGAGTTGCTTTTCTATTGCTGGGAAGAGACATCATGACCAAGGCAACTTATAGAAGAGTTTATTGGGGGCTTACAGTTCAGAGGGTGAGTCCATGACCATCATGGCAGGAAACATGGCTGCTAGCAGGAGCAGTAGCTGAGAGCTTACATCCTTATCCATAAGCAGGAGGTGCAGAGGAATACACTGGGAATCAGCTTTTGGAACCTCAATGGCCACACTCAGTGACACACTTCCTCCAACAAGGTCACACTTCCTATTTCTTCTCAAATAGTTCCACCAAGTGGAGTCCACATAGTCAAGTATATGCGCCTATTGGGGGGAGGGGGCATCTCATTCAAACCTCCACAAAATTCTAGTTCCAGATTTTACTTATCTTCTAAGTCTTAAGATATAACTGCCTATCAATAGATTGTACCTATACCATATTTTATGAAACATGCAGCCCCTCTATGCCTTCATTTGTTCTTTTTATCTTTTTTCTTTCTGTCATATTTTTTTGTGTATTTAAATGCCTTTTATTCTCATCTTCTTGGAGAAGACACTATACATGCTGTCTTTTCAAAAATTACCTGTTTTTCTGTGGGATCCCCAAAGCTTGGGGATCTTTGAGTTCTAATAATTTTTCATAGGAAGAAAGTAAACATCAAATGGAGACAAAATACTCAGCTGTCACACCAAGTAGTAGTAGCAGTAGTAGTAGCTTATAACACTGAGAAATACTTTGGAAAGAAAGTAAAGGAAGGAATGACCTATTTACTCTTATATCCTTAGAATTGTATCCCCAACTTAATAAACACTACATTTTAATATACTGATTTACAATCAAGAGAAATTACAACAGAAAAGACTGCTACTAGAAATGAGAGCCTGTGTGGAGTCCATCAGTTGCTGATGCTGTACACGCCCCTCCCCCAAGGTTCCACATGTGTACTATAGAACTGAAAATAAATAGCAGAGATAATACATGTAGAGTTTAGAGTAAAATGTGGTACAAAGGGAAATCATCAGAACAGTGTCACCTACCTGCCTTAGGAGGTAACTTTGATAATGGCATTGGATAAATATTCTCAGAGTTTTGCCAATTGAATAAGGTTAGGCCCTTAAAATTTCCACTTATTGTCTACCTTGTCCAAAAGTCTTCAAATACATCAATTTTAATATCTATATCTATATCTATATCTATCAGCTAGTAGGCATGAAACATTTATTTTTTTTTATTACTAAGGGACCAAAACAAGGATTAACTAATGGCGAAGGCTCCCTAGGAGTAAATGCCCTCTTTTTTCTCCATTGAGGGACAACATCAGTAGATGCAGAAGGAAAGTGTTTTTGTATGTAACCACCAAATGGCCTGGAACAGTTAAAATTGCTGTTTGGCCCTGGGACAGAGAAGCTCAGAGCTGGTGGATGGTCCATTTGTCTTGTGTTAATTCCCTGGAGATCTGCAGCCTCCCGGCTGGAGTGGCTACTGCACACTGTTCCTTGTGTTGAATACCTGTTTTGTGTGTATTCCCCCTCCTGTCTGAGCTCAGGACAGAAGTTACAGAATGACAAAAGAAACTGCTAGGCAGTTCTGGCACTGAGAGATCTGCGCAGATAATCCAGCTTCAGGTGCAGCTATGAGACGCCCACTTGAGGCCAGGAAAGAGAGCTACTTGGTGTTGTATATGCCCTGACTTGTGCCTCTGCCGCAAGCTAACAAGGTCGGACACCGGCCGGCTCTCGGATGTTTGTTGAATGTCTGTCCCCCCCCAAACAACCTGTTTTGTTTGAGTCAGTTCTATCTCAACCTGGGAGACAATTGAGCTGTGTTTGTTCTGAACCAGAGTTTCATTTTGCAAATATAAAATCTAATTGGCTCGCGGGATTGCAGGAAACAACAGAAATATACACCAGTTTAAAAGACCTCCCCCCCAACCCTGCCCCCACCTGCCGCTGCGCCAACTTTTCTTTTTAATGCCCGTGCTGTGACGATTACAATTTTGGACTTCTTGGAGAGTGTCCCACTGCAGCGAGGAAGGGAGAGAGACTTTTGCAAGCCTCCTAGAAAGAATACTTGGAGGTGAAGGCAGGTGGTCCCACTTTTCAGCACTTAGGTTTCACAAATTCGGTCTCAGCACTGTCCGGGGAGCTCTCTCCCGCTCTGCTTACTTGGGGACTGTGTCCCTCGCCCCTATCCCACCGTCACCCCTACAGGAAGCCTGCGGGACAGCCGGGTGCTCGGTGGCCCGGGGTCGTCTGCGCTTAGCCCATCCCGCCCTCTGCAAACCGCGCGCTCCGGGGTGCCCGGCACACCCGCGGCCGGGTCCTGGCGGTGGCGGGCGCGGCGTGGCGCGCACGCGCACTCCGCGTCCCCGCGTCCGCTCCTCGACATTCCGTTCCACGTGTTGCTCGGGAGGCGCCACAGGTTCCTCACCTGCGCGGGCGGCGGGGGTCGGCGGCGGGGCTGGGCGCGCGCGCAGGCGGGCTGGTCGCCCGAGGCTGGGCGCGCGGTCCCCGGGCGCCCCGAGCGCCCCCGCGCTAACTCCGCCTCTCGCCTCCCGCCGCTCCGCTCGCCCGCCCCGCGTCCTGGCCGCGGCAAACACTCGGGCGCCCGAACTCGACGTGTCCGGAAAGCCCGGGCCACTTTCCCTTTCGTTCTGCGGCCGCCGCGCATCGACCTAGGCTCTCGCGGACCCGCGGGGACAGCTGCTCTCGGCGAGGAGCCCCCGGGGATCGCGGGCCGAGCCCAGGCGTCCCAGCCAGCACCATGCTCGACCCGTCTTCCAGCGAGGAGGAGTCGGACGAGGGGCTGGAGGAGGAGAGCCGCGAGGTGCTGGTGGCTCCAGGCGGCTCCCAGCGAGCGCCGCCGACCACGGCTCGGGAAGGGCGGCGGGACGCACCGGGACGCTCCGGTGGTGGTAGCGGTGGCGGAGCGGCTAGACCCGTGAGCCCGAGCCCCTCGGTACTCAGCGAGGGGCGAGATGAGCCCGAAAGGCAGCTGGACGAGGAGCAAGAGCGGCGCATCCGCCTGCAGCTCTACGTCTTCGTGGTGAGGTGCATCGCGTACCCTTTCAACGCCAAGCAGCCCACTGACATGGCCCGGAGGCAGCAGAAGGTGAGTGGCGGCGGGACTGGGAGCCTTCTGAAGCCACTTATCTCCCTCCCCTCCGGTCCCCGGAGGCTTTCTCCTGGGAGAGCTCAGGGGCACCTGCTGCCGTCCTTCCGTGAAGGACTGGACACTATTTTAGTCTTTGAGGGATGTCTGGGACAGGTTGGAGCGCTTTGGTCTTTAACCCCAGTCAGAGCTAGCCAGAGCTGGCCTGAGCTGGCAGGAGCTGGCAGCTGCACCTCATCATCCCCAAGACATGGACCGATCAGCTGATCCCACCTTGCAGGTCCTGCAGTAATTGCACCTGGGCAGATTAGGTTGGGACAAGGTTAGAATGCAACTCGCAACAACTTTAATTTGGGCTGCTATAGGGTGTATGGAACTGGGCTTTGCCCTTAGAATAGACTGAGCGTGTAGCTAGCTGAAGCAGGTGGAGCACGGATACTTTCCTGTTACAGAGAAATCTCCACTAGGGCAAAGGACTAGACATTTTCTTTGGTGAAATAAAAGCAAAGTTATATCGCTAAGTTTCCTGTGTTGCCAAACAATCAGGGCATGGCATTCAAACACAGAGGAAGCTATGCATCCAGAGAGGCTATGAGTAATTCCAGGCCATGGCAGGCTTAATGATGTCCACTGTTAATGACAGATGACGGACCAACAAATGCTTTGCTTACGGCTCCTTACCCAAAGATTTACGGAAGTTCTGTCAGATAAAATATCTACCAGTCATTTTAAAACAGAACCCCAGAAGTCTGATATTCTGTATCACACTCAAAAGGGACAACTTGAATCACCTTAATTGGATAAATGTGTAGAATAGAAACTGTCTGGGGAAACCTTTTAGTGGAATACTGAACCTGAAATGCTCTGAAGAAATCTGTGACAGTCCCCTCCACTTGTGGTGCAGGTGGGGATTGCACAAAGAATACCTATATGCACAGTCTTTCATCACTGTCCTGAAATAGTAACCTCTGCATGTGAGACCTTTCTTTAAGATTTTTGGCAACCCTTTGAATTGACTTTTCAGATAAAACTGTAGACCAGAGGAAGCAGTTTCTCACCATGCCTCCTACCCAAACCCTCTGATCTACATTTGTTCAGTATCTACATTTGTTCAGTATTTGCTTTTATTTTTTAAAAATTATGCTTGGCATATTAAAAGCTGTGCATAGTTACCGAATGCAACTCATTGAGCTTAGGGATAGGTGGAGAACTATGAGTTAGCTTGAGGTCAATGATCCTGTATTACATACTTAAAATTTTCCAAGAGGATAGATCTTAAGTGTTCCTCTCAGCTTCACCAAATTAGAACCAAATCAGCAGCTCTTCTGGAACTATGATTCTTTTGAGTGCTCTGGGGGCATTTCTTTACTACTGAAGGCTAATCACAGAAGCCTTTCAGGTAGCCCAACCTTCTAGTTCTTAGGACATTGGACTGATGGAGACCTAACTAGTTCTAGGCAGTCTCCTCTTACTATCAAAGAGAAGTGGGTCACAGTAGCATGTCCCAGTAAAAGCCACTCGGCATGGCTAAAGCTGCCATCCTTCAGGTGAAGGGTGAGTTTCTTGGGGTTTATGGTGAGCCTGGGGCTCCACTCCTACATAGGACCACCCATCCTTATGTGCTGCTTTGTTGAGTTTGTTACCAACTCTGTCCGTTCAGCTGATACCAACCACAGTAGTCATTCTTAAACCGAGTGTGGGTTTTATACTTACGTTGTGGTAGGCGTCTGTACAAAGTATATGAGCATCATCCAGGGTCTCGTTTCACCTTTCACATTACTTGTTAGCATATATTTCAGTAATTAATATGTAAAAATTATTGTCTGGTAAAAATCAAGAGGCTATTTGTGTTTGGAATTGTTCCCTTTAGGCTCCCTTTGAAGAAAGTCATTCCCTACTGGCTCATTCCTACTGTACATACTTGTTGCAGTTTGTTAAGGAAAAGGACTCTCCCTTGGCTGCGCAAATAATGTAGTTCTCCTGGCTCTTCCTGTTTAAATAGAATGTTTGTTTCTCTAGAAATTATTTCCATTGGCAAGCAGGTGTACTCACCATGCTACTGAGGAAACTGTCGATGTAATGTTACTCAGACATTACTAAAATAAATCCAACTTCAGCAAAGGAGGAAAAACACTGTGCATGTTCTATATGCAATGCTTATAAGTTCTTAAGTTCTTGTTTTTAAATCTTGAAAGCCTCAAGCACAATCAGAGAAACTTTAGTGATTTGTATATTTTAATGGGGGAGGTCCTGTAACAAACAACCTAAGCATTTATCTTATTCAGAAGGTCCCTCCATATTCATAGTCTCTCTCTCTCTCTCTCTCTCTCTCTCTCTCTCTGTAAACATGCTTCTTGCTAAAGGAAGGGAGCTGGAGCAATTCTTGGCAGTCAGGTTTCCTCCTAGGAAAAATAAAAAGGGAATTTAACTGCGTTCATGTGAATTTGATGCACAAGCCAACAATTAATGCCAAAACTTACTTTAAGTCTTGAATTAAACAGTTGGGTTTCATTAAAAAAAAAAGTAACATGATAATTGCAAAATCACTAACCCATTGTATACTTTAACTCTGTAGCCTCCAGTAGTCATACAGGGAAGCAAAACGATTTATTACTGCTTTCTCACCTCTCCCAACTTTGAGAACTTGGGAGGATCAGAAATTGAGGTCTGAAAGGGACCTTGTCCTGTAACTAAAGAAAACGAGCCACAGAGATAGGAACCTCAAGCTGGAGGCCAGGACTCAGGTTTGTAGGCAAAGGCTTTCACTGTTAGGGCAGTTGGGCTTTTAGGAACCAGAGCTGAACCACAGGGTTTGTTTTGTTTTTGGTTTTTGTTTCCTTTTTCACATGACTAAAGTGGCTCATTGAACCAATAAGAGGTTGAGTCCATTTACTGTTTGAAAATGTTAAGTAGGATTAAACTCAGTTCAGTGGAAATATGTGTACCTGTGGTTTTTGACCAGCGCACTTCAACACAGAGGAATAACAGTTGATGCTTGTGAGGCCTGTACTGACTATTGATGCACTTACAGAACATCCTAGAGTAGACTCAGGTTAGTTTCTATGACAGAGCACGGTACCAGGTAATCTCACTGCCTTACTGGACATAGGCAGGGTTGCATGCATGATTCGTGTGCATGGTAGCAAACAGGTATCACAAAATGGCTTCTGCAGGGAACATTGCTTGATTCTCCCCTGTGTTCATTGCTTTGATTGCATTTACATCATTATAGAATTAATAATGATTATGACCCTCAGGTAGTTCTAGACGATTGGTGGAAAGGTCGATATTATAGTTAGAAAACAAATGTAAAAAATAAAGCAAATTACATATACTTAATAAGACCATTGCTTGTCAGACTTTTAGAAAACATTGAAAACCTAGAAGGAAAAGGAACAAATGAGGTCCTTTGTGGTTGGGGAAACTGTGACAAGCACCTTGGCCAACATAGAAGTTTATTCACAGATATATTTCTACTCTAAGACTATATTTATAACTATTTACAATGAACATGATTTAAAGAGATATTATTCCTGGATGAAGCAGGACCTGGAGGTTTGTACTCGGTCATTTCTCTGTTATTTTTGGTCTTATTATTGACTCTAACATGTTGAGAAGAAGGCCAGCTCTCCTTTGAACTACAAATAAAAACAAATCAGATAAAAGATGGAAGTTTCAATTAATGACGTTCTGCATGCTTTATATGTCCATACTCATGAATTTCTATTTGTATTGCCGCTAAGATGATGCACGGTGCATTTTATGAAATAAACCTCTTCATAGGATCATGTCTCACCGTTTTGCATAATCCTTGGTATTCTGTGTTCCAGGAATGTATCTAAATAATGCTTCGAAGCTGCAGAATGTCTTAGGTAAAACTGATTTGCAAGACTGTGGTGTGGGAATACAGTGTTGGATGAGATAGTATACAATAGACGTTTGCCTTTCTTTCAGTTAGAGTACAGTGGTTTGAGGAAAGCATCCGTGATCTGACCATCCAGAAGCCTAAATGGCTTAAAAATCTTAAAAATGCTTAAAAATGTCTAAAAATACATTTTAAAACTTCTTAAATGTCTACAAGTGGATCCTTTCATATCTAGTTTTATTTGAAAACAAATCAGAGTTCGTAACTATGTAACAGCAATTACTCTTGGGCTATGTGTATAAGGTGAGCAGAAAACATGAATACATTTTGTATTTATGCTTCAGTCCCATCCCCAAGACACGATGTAATATATATGCAAATTTTCCCAAATCCCAAATCTGAAGCACTTTTAGTTCCAGGCTCTTTGATAGGCATATTCAACCTTTGAAAAAATTGACCACTTTTATCTCCTTTTGGAAACAGTTGACTTTCTATTTTATTTATTTATTTTTAATCTTCTGATACCTTTTATGATCCCTGGGCTCGGGAAGGTCAGCCTTGTTAGAAATGAATGACAGGTTGGCAAGTCCTGAGAGGGCATCTTTCTTTTGCTTGGTACCATTTTGCCTGAGTGGTGAGTTACCTTCATTTTGGGGGCTTAAACTACAGTTGTGGCCTAATGCTGTGTTTAAGTATACTGTATTCTTAGCATATGTAGTGCATGGCGTATAGAATCCAGTAAACACATGCAATTCTCAGGTTTAGTTTATGCCTCAAAAAATTAGTGAGATCTAGAATGGAGGAAAGAGAATATAACAGGGAAGTATCTACCTTCCAGTTTTCTGTGGAACATTTACCCTTAAACATGTTTTGAGATCTGTAAGGGTCCTTCTGAAGAAAGTGCTGATAGTGAAAGTCTCGATTGACATAGAAGCAATGACTTAAAAGAAACCTTCTCTATGCCATTATCCATCTGGAGGGACAGGAAAGCAGCGGTGAACCCTCACAATCTGTCTTGCTCATTTGCCTGTTGTTTCCAGTAGACCTGGTGCTGTTATAAAAGAGCCTACATCATTCATCCTTTGTGTTTCTTGGGCTTTGGTACAGTGTGGGACAAATACCAAAGGAACAGGTTACAGTGTTTGCTGCCGTTAATAACAGGGAATACCTTGTTCTCGGGGGATCCAGTTGGAAACCACACATTAAAGACAACCCTCAGGCTGGACTTAAAATGGTATCTCAGAGAAAAATGCTTATTCCTTTAGCTGATTCATCCACCCTTCTACAGGGTGTCCTGGTACTGCAGCAGAAGCAGCAACACTTAATTTGGTAGAATGAGTTGTGCTAATGAGAACTCAAACGGATTAAGCAATATTGGAGTTCCTTTCAAGAATGAAATCATTCTTCACTTTGATATGTTAAGACTGCTCACACAGTGAAATAAAGTATCCTGGCTGAATCTTACCTCTTCTGTTTCATTTTTGTTCTGCTTTTTTTGTTGTTGTTCTATTTTGTTTGTTTCATTTTGTTTTGAGAGCTCCACTTCTTTGTACTCTCAGAAGATAAATAAAGAAAAACTATACTGTCATTAATGTCTTTCCAAAGAAAATTGAGAAAGCTGGATCCTTTGGAGAGCTCAACAGACAAAGGCACCTGTCACTGAGCCTGACAACCCACGTTAAATTCCTGGGATCCACCTGGTGGAAGGAGAGAAGGCAGTCTTGCCAGTCGTCTTTGGATCTCTACACATACACCCTGGCATGTGTGCACACACGTGTATGTGTATCTCCATTCCACATAAACAAATAAATAAAAATGAAATTTAAAAGTTGAGAAAGATGAGTCCCAGGTTATGAAATATGGAAATTCTGAAAGGAAAAAAAAATCACACTTTGGGGAGAGTCACTAGAGTTCTTGTACGTATTTTATATAAATTTCAACTTAATTGTGATTTTTTTCCCAACTGGAAAATACGAAGGTATATACTCACATGATATGTAATCATAAGAGAAAGACCTCACGATTGCAAATTGTAGGCACTTTGGTGGCACAATTGATATATTTTTTAGAGGAAAGACTTGTCTGTTATCAAATGGTGGAGTTGTTCAAAATCATTAACATTTTTTCTTATAGCCACTTTATTTTGGTTACTTAAAGATTTTTATATTTGTTCCTTAAGGAAAATCTATAATTCTCATCTTTGGCTGCTTATTATAATCACTCAGAGAGCTTTTTTTTTTTTTTTTTTTTTAAAATCCCATTATTCAGGTGATATTTTAGACGAATTAAATTAGTCTCAGAGCTTGGGAAGTTAACTTTAGGCTTCCCAGGTGATTTCAATGTACAGCCAATGTTGAGATTTACTGTTCTAAAGAGAGATTTACAGGGGGAAAATGGCTTATTTTTACCTAGGCAAGGGGAAAGTATTTGTAATCAATAAGAATACTGTGCGATTAAGTGGGTGTTCTGCATTAAGTAAAAGGTAACACCAACAGTAAAGATATCTAAATAGTATGGAATTCGTTGAGTTGATACAACAGGAAATCAGTGCAATATTTTAGACCTTTAAAAAGTCTTAATTCATTATAGAACCGTAGATAGATCACTAACAACAACATAAAATAAACTCTGGGAACTGAGGGGTGGGAAGTAAGATTAAGTGTTGTTTTCCTTTCCAAGTGACACTGGGAAGAAGATTGTCATGAAATCTCAGAGATAGATTGAGACCAAACAATTCCTTGAAATAAGTAAGAGTCAATTTCACAAAAGTCTTGTACAAAAGAAGAGTATAGTGTGTTTCAGCCATGCATGTTGTTTTCTATAACTGCACTCACCTATGACACCAGTGACCTACATGAACAACTGGCATGTCATGATAACCCTAATGATGCATTAGTGGCATGCATGTCTTGGTGGTAACCAACAGCTCTCTAATTGAGCTTAAGGCCTGCTCAACAAGAGGGATATGATACCTGGTATTGGAAACCTAGCTAACTACTTGGTGCTAGTGAAGCCACAGTTATTAGAGGAGAATCTGCTATCACTAGTTTACTAAACAACAATAAGCCCTAACAAAGTCTGTTAACATTTGTCTTTATATCCACAGATAAGTGTAGTCGTCACTCCTCATCAAGGAATATTCTTTTTGCAACACATGAAGACCACTACAGAAATCCACAACCAATCAAAATGCAGGGTTGTGGGCCCAGTCCCAATGGCTATATCCACAGAACACTCTGGTACCTAAGGTTTAGAGAACACTGTGGAAGAGGGAGCAAGAAGTCTGTAAGAGTAAGAGAAACAGGGAGTTTCTGTGAGATTGTGTCTCCCAGTAATAACAGAAGCTATACACAGAAGGTAAAGACATGTGCCACATAAAGTCTCACCAACATGGCTGCCTGAAAAATGAGCCGAACAAGAACAGCACAGTGGACATGCCAGAGTGGATAGGGAAAAGCCAAAGAGGCCTCAACTCTAAGTTACAAAGAAAAGCTGGAAGCAGGAACCCACCAAGTGGTTGTCTATTGCCAGGTGGTCGGCTCTGGAAACATACAAGTAACATTGTATGGACTGATTAGGTTATACTTAAGAACGTATATATGTATACATTATATATATTCATATAATAATAATTAGTAGAAAAGAGGTCATGAATTTGAAGGGGAACAGGGATATGTGTATGGGAGGGTTTCCAGGGAGGAAAGGAAAGGAAAGGGAGAAATATTGTAACTGTGTTAGAATCTCAAAAATAAAAAAATAAAATTTGTCTTCTATACTCAAAAACATATAGAAGATAGTCTCAAGTAACTTATTAAATAACACCATTAGAACCATTTAAAGAAAGATGTAAGGGTGGATTAATATTTCCCTACCACATCCAAACTTCTGAAACATGTATATTGATCAAAGCCCCTATTTTTCCTTCTTCTTAATATTAGTTGGATAACATGATTTGTGTTTACACAAAGCTCACACTCTAAAGTATCACAAGGGTTGAAGTTGTAGCTCTGGTGGGCCTGCTGCTTAGCATGTGTAAGGCTTGGGGCTCAATTCCCAGCAGGAGAGATGGGGGAGAAAAAACACAACAACAACAACAACAACAACAACAACCACAAAAAAACCAGGAATGAAAAGCAGAAAAAGCATCCCAGTGGTCCACTTGGCTGATAGAAATGTTATTGCAAAGCTTTGTAAACTTCATGATTTTGAATACATTTTCACTATGTAACCAAGTTGGTGACAACTTTTTACACAAGAAGTGTGACTGGGGCAAAGGGCTTGAATGATTTAAAGGGTAATGTGGTCCTTTCTGATTGGTTGTGAGACTGATTCCCCACCCTCTGCGGTCTAATACCCTTGTCCAGGTTTCTTTTTTCTACTGAGAATTTGGGTTGGCCTGCTAGTTCTGACATGCACTGGGGATGGCATTCCTGAATGTGGATGATCCTGTCACCAGACTCTCACTTTGTTCTGAGGGAGACTTTCATTGATATTTTCCTTAATAGCTCATTTCTCAGTGACCCACTGAAATACAAGGGCGACCTTCAATTACTTAAGTCTTAAAGAGTTGTTAATCATACTGTCCGTCTGTCAGCCAATTGTTTAGTTCTTATCATGTGAGTTTTACAGTAGCTAGTATTCTGAGCACATTTCAAAAGATAAAACATATGGGAGTACTTTCTTGGGTTAATGGTCAGAAATGTATATATTTCTCTTTCTGTGTTAATTATTTTGATGCATTAACCTACTTTTTCTGCCCCCTCTTCACTGTATCAGATAATTTTGATTAATGGTTACTATATATATATATATATATATATTTGGTTTTTCGAGACAGGGTTTCTCTGTGTAGCCCTGGCTGTCCTGGAACTCACTCTGTAGACCAGGCTGGCCTCGAACTCAGAAATCCGCCTGCCTCTGCCTCCCAAGTGCTGGGATTAAAGGTGTGCGCCACCACCGCCAGGCGATTACTATATATCTTAATTGCTAATAGTGTTTTTACTTCTTCTGTGTCAGAAGTTCATTCAGTGTTCTTCCCTTCCTGCCTGACTTTTTCCCTTATCATTCCCTTCATTAGTATGTTTCATCTCAGTAGGCCCTGGCTACTTCATCTGTTCCTGTGATTGAATGAGATACTGGGTGTAGTGCATCTAGCATTGTGTCAATAGCTTGTGTATTCTCCATCTGAAGTGCTATCATCTTAAACCGTGAGTCTAATTAAGCCTATTTGACAACAATATTTGTACTAAATTCAGTCTCCTATGAGTTCAGCCTATTTCTTCATTTCCTCAGTCCTTTTGTTTTTGAAATCTTTTGATACTTTGATTTTACAGAGCCCTTGTATTTGTAATTATGGTGAATTTTGAGCATTTTAGACTTTGTTGTTCCTATTGTAGCCTACAAAATTCTCTATAATTTATTTATCTAATTATGGAGAAATGGAGAGCTCTTTAATTTTTTATGCTCTAACTGGTCATTGATTGTACATATTGACGGCACACAGTTGATTCCTTTAATATTGATCTTTCTGGGTTTCTGTCTGGCAAGGCAAAATGGTGCTGATGGGGAGCCTTTTTCCTGTGCAGTACCTGGCGCTCTTCCATCTTCCATCTCACGGTATTGGTCAGAGTGCCCAGAATCAGTTACTAACCTGCTTTCTGAGGCTTTACTGGGAGTGCTTTACTAGTGTGTATATTGCTGGTTAAAATTTTAGGATAGATACTCTTTGTTCCTTTAGTAACGTACCTTTTCTTTTAAATAAAAAAATTCATTTTTATTACCTTAATAAGATAAAACATTTGAGATACTTTCCGAATGCTGTAAAGTTTCTTTGTTTATACATGGATGTTATTGATTGCTTTTGTTTTGCTGATTATGTCAGATGCCTTGGTTTCTCTATGAAATCAAATCTGCAATTTCAAGGTAACTTTTTACCTGCATAGATTTGATTTTTATCAACTCTGGTATACTTTTATTTTTTGGTTTTCATAGTTGAGTTCTTAAGAGAAACTCTGTCATTTTCTGTTTTACAGCCATCATTGTAGATTTGGGGGAAACCTGTCTCTGTACGTGTGCTCTCAAGTATTGTTGGGGTGCAGATGTTCTAGTATACAGATGTAAAAGAATTATTCATTACATTATTCAAATCCATAACCCATTTTAGATTTTTATCAGGTCCAGATTTAAATAGGGTAATTGACAATTTTCATAAAATTGGTCATTTCTAGAAACCTCAAGCTATGTTAGCATAGTTGACTTGTTTTCCACTCTCTTGGTTTTCTTTCCCTTTCCCTCTCCTTTCTGTTGTCATCACTGTAGCAGTCATAGTCCTACTTCTTTCTCCTTCCCCCTTCTCTTTCTCTTCTTTCTTCTCCTCCTCCTCTCCCTTCCTCCCCCACCCCCTTCTTCATCTTCTGACAGAATCTCACTATGTAGCCTTGGCTGGCCAGGAACTCTCAGGCTGGCCTTGAACTCACAGAGATTTTTCTGCCTCTGCATCCTGGTGCTGAGTGGGAAGGGTTAAAGATGTACACTACCAGATGGACTTTATTTGTTTTTAAATTTACTTTTTGAGGTTTGGGAATTTTGTCTGTATATGATAGAAGAGGTCATTGGTTCCCTTGGGAATGCAATTACAGATTGTCGTGAGCTGCTTATGTTGGTGCTGGGAATTGAACCTAAGTCCTCTGGAAGAGTATCCAGTACTTTTAAACACTGAGCCATCTCTCCAGCCCCTACTTTCTTTCAAATTAGTTAAGCAATATTATTTCAATCCTTGTTTGCCCTTTAAAAAGTTTTATTGGATGGTGGAGATGTCTCTGTTGGTAATATGCTTATTTCACAAGCATGAGGACCCGAATTGGGATCTTTGGCATCCATGTAAACACTGATGGCTCCCACCTCTAATTCCATTGCTGAGGAGGTGGAGCCAGGAAGATCAATGGGATTTCTAGTCTCAGTCTAACCAAATTGGTGAGTTCAGGGTTTTAAAAGGTCCTGCTTCAAATAAGGTGGAGACACTTGACATCAACTGAAACCTTTACATGTAGCTACACACATATATACACATACATGAACTTGCACATAGCAAATACATATACAAAATAAATATAACGATTAATGAAGGGTTTGAGAGTTGAATATGACCTAGGAACCCAGGCTGTTAGATGCTGATAATCACCAAAGACCTGAAGCTAGGTCTAGGATGGTGACTCTGAGTCCATCTTCTCTTCATGAAAGTTAAAGATCTGGACTCTTGTGGCAGCGTGCAAAGCAGAAGTAAACTTGATTAAGATTCATAGAAAAGAGAATAGTTGATTGCTCGCTTCGGCAGCCATATACTAAAATTGGAACGATACAGAGAAGATTAGCATGCCCCCTGTGCAAGGATGACATGCAAATTTGTGAAGCGTTCAAAGAAAGAAAAAGAAAAGGAAAAAAAAGAATAGTTGAGAAAAAAAGGGAGGAATTAAGAAAAGTAAAAGGAAATCTGGAGAGTGGGAGAGGTTTCCAAGAGAACAAAACACCTTTGAACTCCAGTGTCTAGGGTTTTTAGTGCCATGGTAGAAACTGGACAAAAGCTGATGTAATCTCTTGAGGTTGGTTAATTCCTTGGGCTGTCATCAGTGGAGCCATTGGAAAGTCCACGTGCTATACGCGTGTCCCCCTAGACCCACTAGCCAGATAGTGCTGTTTCTCTGCCCACCCAGTCGGGACAGTCACCCCTCTACCTCTGTCCGTCCCTGACTCTAGCTTTGTTAGTTATTGAGCTCAGCTGTCTGCCAAGCATCAGCCACTTGGTCAATGTTATTGCCCTGCAGCCTTGCAGCTGTCTTAGGTTCTGACCATTGTACTTTATCCGTTGTCTCATTATTGTGATTAGGTTTATCATAACAATCAACTCAACTTCATAGCCGCCTCGAAGACATAGCTGCAGTCTTTCTTGTTTACTGTATTCAGCTCCTTGCCAGTGTGGTGGTCTAACATGGTCTCCAAGGCAGGCATTTCTCGTTGGGAGCCACCCTTTCATACAATCAGCTGCAATAGTTAGAAATAGTTGCATTTGAAGCAATAATAATGAAAGGAGTAAAGCGCTTGCTGGGGAGAGGAGAACCTGCCTACTGCCCCGACCCAGAACCCCACCCTTCCTGTTTCCAGCCTAGTTTGGTTATACAATACCTAATTCCAAGTCTTAATAGGTGTGCATCACTGTTCCACACCTTGCCATGTTAACCCTTAATTTTTTTTTTTTAAACCTCAGCCTCTGTTCCCACTGCTATATATAGACCAAGTTACAGTTTTCATTGTGGGTCATTCCCATTTCTACCCACAGAGATCTGGTTCCATATCAAAATGCCCTTTAGATTAGCAAGATCTTTTCATACGTGTTTATACCTGTTCTTCATATACCTGTTAACTTCACAGAGTCTAATGGTTCATAAAAGTCAATGTTCTACTCTGTTCCACAGTTTCTGTTCTTGTCTCCCATAGTTGTTTATTTTTTTTTTTTAAAGCAGGAACTGAAGGAAGGTGAGATATGAAAGTGTGATTCCTTCTTCTGCTTTGTGATAATGAAAACAAAGTTATGACTTTATCTCTTTATTAGATACTTTGCTCATTGATGTGTCAAAATAGCTGACCGAAGGTAAGCTTAAGGGAAAACTTATCTTTGCTCGAAACTTAAGTAATATATAGGGGAGAAGGCATAGCAATAAGGAGCGTGAGATTACTAGTCGCTCTGTGTCTACAGCTATGACACAGACATCGGACAGGAAGTGGGGCTAGGTGATAAATCGGGAAAGCCCACCTCCAGTGATGCTCCCCCTCCCACCAGCTGGGGACCATGTGTTTATAGGCATAAACCAAGTACATTTCACATTCACATCATATCCACCCTTATGTATAGTCTGGCATCAGTCTAAATGTTACATTACAAAGCTTATTTCAAATTTAAATATTTAAATTTATTTCAGGTCTTTCCTTTGCCTTAAACTAGCTAGTCAGAAGGATAAATTGAGCATTACAAAGGCTGAAGGAATTTTGTTTTCTCTTTTGTAATGGAGTTTTAATATTATGCCATCAAAGAATGTGATGACCTGAGCAAATGATATTATTGTATATAGATAGTTTTAAGTCACCCTATATATTAGTGTATAATTTGATTGCTCTATGTGTGTATGTGTACATGAACATGTTTGTGGACACCAAAGTTGAACATAGCGTGGCCCTTGCTCTTCATCTTAACTTCTTGAGATAGGATCTCTTCACTGAACCTAGGAGTCTTCTATTTATCTAGACTGATTGGATGGTGAGTCCTGTGAATCTGCCTGTTTCTGTCTCTATCACCTTTGCTCCCCTGCCCAATACCTATGTCCCTTGGGGTTACTGGGGTTAGAGATATCTGCCAGGACAATTAGCTTTTTATGTGGGAGTTGGGGATATGAACCCTGGTCCTTATGTTTGCACAGCAAGTACTTTATCCATGGAGTCATGTCCCCACAAACTTGCTATGCACAAATTTTGTGTGTGTACATATGTGTATATGCATGCACATGTGTGTGGGTTTTTGTGTATTTTTGTATGCTGGTATGCATATACATGTATGCCTGTGTATGTGGATCCAGGCCAGAAAACAACATTGGCTGTCATTCTTCAAGTGATTTACACATTGTTTTTTAAGACACAATCTTTTGTTGACTTGAGACTTGTGGGTGCATTGGGCTGGTTGGCCAGTGAGCCCCAGGAATCTGCCTGTTTCTGCCATTCTAGTGCATCTAGTGGATTACTCATGCAAGCCACCATGCTTGGCCTCATCTCTAGTTTTGGTTTAAGATTATAAAGTTAGCAAATATTCCTTTGAAATTGGGTTATAGCTTTATCAATAGTCTATCCTCCAAAGTATTATATTTCAACACACATACACACACACACACACACACACACACACACAGAGAGAGAGAGAGAGAGAGAGAGAGAGACAGACAGACAGACAGACAGACAGACAGACAGAGTGAGATTTTATCAACTTAGAACTATTTATTATACATAAGGTGGCTAAAAAAAAAAAGGCATTCTGCTACCCCAAAACCTATATTCTTACTACTTCAATTTTTAGAGACACAGATTCCAAATTTTATTTAAAGACACAAGTCTTAATTTAGCCCTCTGCAAAAAGAAAAAGAAAAGTCTAAAGCTAAAAGTACTGCTCCAGTTAAGAAGGTTTAAAAAATGCTGAATATCATCGGAAAGCAGTCTAAATGTAAGAAGGCGGCCATAGCCTACAGCATTATCAGCTCTTGTTTCTCTGATCAGGAGGATTGTGTTCTGGACTGGGAAGGAGGAGGAGGGTTGAGATGCAAGCTCATTCTTACTCTCTTATCTGTGATTTCGCTAAGCCCAGGCTTCCTTTACAGGTTTTGTGTAAGGAGTTTTTTCAGTTTAAAACTTCTTACGAACCAAGGGAACAAGAGGTTTGCTGTGAGACTGTGTTTACTACAAATGTCAGGAGCTACACCCCTAAAGTCTTACCAACATGCTTGCCTAAATAGGAGCCCAACAAGGACAATAACATTAGCTGTGCTAGTGTGGATGGTGAAATCCCATAGGGCCTTAACTTTACACAAAAACTAGAGGTGTGCTGACAACAGTTCGAAAATAGTCTTCTGCAGGGAAGAGCACTCCAGTTTGTTATTCAACGCCCAATGGTCAGCCCTGAAAATATATATACACCTAACTTTATACAGACTGAGCAGATTGTATCTATGAAAAATACTTCTAAAGTTTTGTATGTATGCATGTATGTTACATATGTACATATGTAACAACAGTTAGTGAAAAGTACCTTGTATTGGAGAGTGAGGGGTAGAAAGGAGGTTTTGGAGGGAGAGAGGCTGTGTAGAGAATGATATAATGTTTCATAATCTCAAAAAGATTGGTGTTAACGTTTCTTCCTAAGAAATAATGTATTTATTTAAAAATTCAGGTCATTATTTCAGACCTTTACAATATACTTACAAAATGATAGTGTCAAATATTTAAGTAATTATACAAACTTAAAGTTATATGTCTTAAGTCTTTTACGCCAGAATTTCTATAAACTCTCATTGTCAAATCTTAGAATCCTAGTCTTCAACTTGATTCTTTCTCCCCTTCACTTTTAATGTCTACATTTATTTAAGAGAGAAATAATACTGGATGTAAAAATGATTGTTATCAGAAGCTGATGCCCACTTGGGGAGTTACCTTGTTTATGGTTCTTCAGATTAGCAGATGTCAAGAAGTCAATTGTTTCTCAGTAGTGGTGACACATGCCTTTAATCCCAGCACTCACAAGGCAGAGGCAGCTGGATCTCTGTAAGTTTGAGGCCAGCCTGGACTACAGAGCAAGTTCCAGAACAGCTATGACTACACAGAGAAACATTATCACAGGAAACCAAACCACCACCACAACAGAATCAACAGAACAAAAAGGTCATTTTTTATTGTTCAAGGGAGAGATTTGGGTCGATAATTAAAGAAGAGTTGTCATGGGTTTAGTCATCGATAATAGGGCATTGGTGTGGGATAGCCTGAGGAAAGGTAGACTAGGAATGACAAGATTTTAATGACTGGCCTTAATGTTTTGGGGGATTTAGAATAGACTAGATGGCTGAAATGACAAAGGAAATTGAAAAAAGAATAGCCAGATGCAGAAGAAGAAAATTAAGATGCTCTGTGTCACAGAAATGAAAGATCTTGTTTGACAGAGGAAGCTGAAGATAGAGCCAAATGCTGTAGAGAAATCAGGTGAGCGAGGGATTGGAAATATTAACTGGATTTATGGCTGTGACGATGAATCTACCAGTGTTGACTCAAGCAACTCAATTTAGTCTTCATAAATAACTCACCCTTTCTTATGCTGCTATTCCTAAGTGGTGCATTTGACACACTGATTCTGCTTCCTTTCTTTAGGTGACAAACGCCTTGAGATTTCAGATAGTAGCGCTGCCACCTAACAGCTAAGTTTTGCTTTGTAAAGGATTCTTTGGGGGAGGGGTGCTACATAAATGCTAATGTGTATACTTCCATATGTATATTAATTAATTGAGATGAAGAGCATCAAGCATCCTGGCAGAGCAAATCTTGGAAGTTAATGTAAAGTCATTAAGTTTAGCTGTTTTCCTTCCAGTTGTGAATTTAAAAGGCAAATACCGATTAGACGGTATGCAAATGTTCAAATATATATTAACCTGAGTAAAGCCAGGTTATAATATGTTTTAGTTCAGTAGATGCTGTGAAGATTACATGAAATAATTTCTGGAAAGCATAAGAGTTCTAGTACTTGACATAGAGCAGAATTTAAAGTTTCTCTTTAAGATTTTATCATAGATTACATTTAGGAAAAAAAATCAATTGCATATATGTGTGCATGTTCAAAGGCCAGAGGTTGATGTTAGGGTCTTTCTCAGTTGCTTTTCATGTTACATATTAAGGCAGGGTCTCTCACTTAAGCCTGGTCTAACTCATACATCTAGTTTAATAACCCAGCTTGTCACTAGGGCTCCCCAGACTCTAATTCCAAGCACTGTGATTACAGGTGGCTTGACACTTCCTGCTGCCATTTATGTGGGCCATGAGGATCTGAACTCAAGTCTTTATCTATTGTGGCAAGTGCTTTATCCAAAGTGCTGTACCCACATCTCAAAGATGCTTTGATTTTAACATAAACATATAAAGGCATTATTTAAACAGCTGTTCTATGGTAAACATCATTGTAGATACTGATGTATAGATGTGGACAAAGAAGGTTCTTGGTAGCTAATAATCTAGTACAGGTAATGAAGGATTTGATATAGATATGTGTGCATGTATATTAACAAGATAGTGATGTGAGAGGATTCTCCTATCTCCGCTTCCCCAATGCTAGGATTATAAATGTGTGCTACTGCCCCTAACTTTTTAACGTGGGTCCAGGAAACTAACCTCAGGTCCTCTTGCCTGCTGGAGGAGCACTTTGCTGACAGCTATTTTCCCAGCCTGTGTTTTATTATTTCTTCTAGAAAACTCTTCAAAAACCTATACAAGCTGTTTCTAGTTTCCACTGTTTCCCGTAGAGGAGTGAGGATGAGAGTTTAGCATACTAATACAAACATCTGGTCCCCCCACCCCCTTTTTCAGGATATTGCTTACGGTTTTGGTTTTGCTAGTGGACTTCTAATATGGCCAGTCCCTTCTTATAAGCACTATAATTTTAGTTGAGTATATGGCAGTTTGACTGAGGACTGTGCTTTCCATTTTCTTGTTCCTTCTCTTCAGTGCAATGAGGCTGAACATAGCTTCCTGTAGAAGATATGAATTGAAAACACAGCTTTGGGAATGCAAACAGGTTTTATTATTTTTCTGATATGAAAATGGAACCTTGAAATCATGAGTATCAATGAGAAATCACAGAAGCAATATTTCAGCTCTGACAGAATGCAGAAGATAGGTTAGAACAGCGCTTCTCAACCTTCCTCATACTGAGAGCCTTTAACACAGTACCTCATGTGTAGTAGCCCCAACCATAAATTTATTTTGTTGGTACTTCATAACTGTCATTTTGCCCCTGTTATGAATCATAATGTAAAAATCTGATATAAGACCTACAGAGGGGTTGTGCACCACAGGTTGAGAACCCCTGGGTTAGAGACTATTCAGATTTCTCTTAAGAAAGATTATCGTCCCAAAGATGTGTCAATTAGCAACTTGGAATTTGTCAGGATCCTGTGTGTATTCCTTCTCCAAACTAGGAAAGAGAAGAAAGGCAAGGGACAGGGGAGAGAGGGCAGGGGAAGAGGACAATGAAGAGGACAAGGAGAAGTAAGAAGGATGAGGAGGAAGAGACACTGAGTAGGAAATGTCAGTCTGATTCAGGGAACACTGCTATATGCAAATCACTCTCATTAATATCCCATTTTCACAAACTTCGGTAGTCAAAAACCTCATTGTCGAAAAAAAAAAAAAAAAAAAAAAAAAAAAAAAAAAAAAAACTTAGTGTAACAGGAGTTTAAATGGCTATTTAGACAAATAGATGGGTGGGGTGTTTGTTTTGTTTTGTTTTGTTTACTTTTTAGTGTTCCTGTCCTGTCTAGTTTTGTGTCTACTTGACATAAGCTAGAGTCATGAGAGAGGAGAGAGACTCAGTTGAGAAAATACCTCCATAAGATCCAGCCATAAGTTGTTTCCTTATTTAGTGATCAATAGGGGAGGGTCCAGACCATCGTGAGTGGGGCCACCCCTGGGTTGCTGGTCTTGAGTTCTATAAGAAAGCAGTCTCAGCAAACCAGGGGGAACAAATGAGTGAGTAGCACTCCTCTGATTTAGCTGCTGCCTCCAGGTTCCAGTCCTGTTTGAGTTCCTGTCTTGGCTTTCTTTAATGATGGACTATGATGTGGACGTGTAAGACAGATAAACCCTCCCCCGCCCCAGCTTGCTTTTGTTCATTGCAGCAATAGAAACCATAAGAGTTTTAAAGGAACAAGTTAAGAGGAGCTTGGGTCTCTGCCAACTTTGTGTGCATGACATCACCCAGCTAAGACTTTAGTGTGAGAGAGCCTAAGTGACTGTCATGTCTACATGGATTTAAGCAATTTTTAACTTTAGATGTTTGATAGACTTTATCTGTTATTTTAATTACAATGTTTTATAATTTTAATAATATACTTTACTTTTTTTTTTTACCACAATGACATGATACCCATTCTTTTTGTGCTGACAATGTTATTTTTTTGTTGTTGTTTTAAAATTAATGTCCTCCTTTCTTGGTACAGTGTTTCAGTCCCATGGAAGATAGTACAGCTTCTCTTGCAGCTATAGTTGGTCATGTGATACTAGTTTTGCATTATGAGACAGGATGACAGCCTGGTTAGCATTGTTCCTTCCCTCATCCCTTCCATGTCTAGAGACCTAACAATTGTTTCTGGAGTCATAGCTACCATCCTCATTGACCAGGAAAATGATAAGGATGTTTTTTCTCTCATTTTTGAGACTGTAATATAATTATATCATTTCTTTTTTAACTCTTCTCCCTCCACGACTGTCATATACCCCTCCTTGCTCTTTTTTTATATTCATACTCTTCTTTTTCATTAATCTTTATTACATACATATATGTATACACACACAAACACACACACATGTATATATATTTAAACATAACCTGCTCACTCTGTGTAATGACACTAGTGGTTATAGTTTCGGGATGATCATCGGGATAATCAACTAATATACTCTTCCCTGAAGAAGATATTTCTACCACTATCAGCATTCCTTAGTTGGCTGTAGTTGCTTTTTTAGGTTTGAGATCTCATGAACTTTTCCCCATCCACTTTGGCATGTTTAGCATTGTGGACTTTGTTTAACACATATTTATCCATTCATGTCAGTGAAAGTTTATGGGTGAAACTTCTGAGATTACTAGGAGACACAGTCTCATAGCAAACGTTCTGATCCTTTGACTATTAATAATCTTTCTCCTGTCTCAAATTTTCCCTGAACCTTAGCTGTGGGATTGTTCTGTAGGATGTATCCATTGGGACTGGGCCCCACAACTCTGCATTTTGATTGGGTTTTGCTTTCTGTAATGGACCAGTATTAGCCATGGTTTGTTTCGCTCTTGTACACAAAGTCTTATATTCAATTAGAGAACGGTTGGTTACCCCCAAGTTTGTGTGTCATTACTGCACTTCTAGGATTATGATGCCATGGTGGTTACTGTGGTTTATAAGTGTCATAGCCGGTTGTTGGTCGGTTCTGTCCCTTGAAAGTTTTCGTGATGTTTTTTAGTACCATCAAAAATTGTCACTGGGAGTATAAGCAGCTGTTTTCAGGTTACTTCAAGCTCAGGAACTTCTGGTATCTTTGTCTGATATTCCTGGTACCTTTAACAGTAGGGAATTACTTTCCATCTGTCTGTCTGTCTGTCTGTCTGTCTGTCTGTCTCTTTCTTTCTCTGTATGTATGTGTGTATGTGCACATGTGTGCGTGTAGACACAATTAAGTATATTATAGGCATTTGCCCTATCAGGATAAACACATTCAAGCTTGAAACAGTTGTCAAAACACCTGCATCTGAAGAAAATAGTCTCACAAGGTTTATTTCTCCCCATTCCAGAGCCATCAATGAGATCTTCACACGTAGGCGTGATTCTACCAATTGAAACGACTCAATGGATTGTGCATTATCAGGAACAACTCTTCTCTACTGTGCAGCCAGACAACATTCTTGTATACATCTCTGTTTATCTTATATATTTTTATTCTTTGTTTACATTTTGGATTTCGTTTTTGAGACAGGGTCTCTGTAGATAGCTCTGGCTTTCCTGGAACTCCCTGTATAGCCTAGATTGGCCTTGAGCTCAAAGATTTCCACTTCCTTATGTCTCTCAAGTGCTGGGATTAAAGCATTTGACAACCTGCCCAGCAGCTGGCTGCATTTCTTTTTGTATACATTCATTATAGATTTTACTAGTTTTTTCTTCTTTACTTAGCTTATCCCTTTCCCTACCACCTTAAGTTGGTACAAGTCAGTGGGTTTTGCAGTAGGGATGGTTATACACTCTAGCAAACATTTCACAAAATAATAATAATAATAATAATAATAATAATAATAATAATAATAATAAACAGCGGCAATGTTTCTTCCTCTATGATTCTTAGTTACTAATAAGCAGAAGAAGGTGTGTTGGAAACACTGAAAAACCCAGTGAGGATTTCTCTTTTATCCTGCATGATGCTTCAGTATTTAACAACTTTCTTAAAGCTTGCTTATAATTGGCTCTAAAATATTTATCAAATGCAGGATATCTTTTTTTCATATTCTAATAAATGGCAATGTGTTTAGACATGCAAACCATCCCCAGGTAAATTGAGAGAGCATTGAATTCGATTTTGTTAGGGACTTTCTTCAGAGTCGCTCACTATTTTGGAAACCAGTGTCACCGGCAGCGGTGACGTTTGGGTTATTTGTTTTCCCAATGAAGGATGCATGTGTCAGCCTTCATTTTCACTTGTCAACTTCCCCTGGATTTTATGGGTATATATAAAACCTATTTAGCCTTTATTTCAAAATGTCAAAAGTAAAGAATTGTGTTGACAATATTTAGTAAAATATGACCTACCGTTTCTGAACTGGACTTCTCCATTATTTACGTAGGTGAATGCACCTAGTTTATTTTGACTCCTAGACCAATTATGTTGTGAGCATTTACATGCTGAAGTCCATGTGCTTTTTATTATTCCTTCCTACTTCAGTTAGGATTATTTATTTATATCTTTAAAAATGTCACTGTAGGTGAGATATTTTTACCTATTAATTTTATTTCTGGCTATCAAAATTTAGCTATTAAATATTTTTAAGGAAGTCTAATCACCTAGAATTCACTTTAGAAGGAACTGCCATATTTAAAGTAAGTAACAGTTCCCAGGTGATAGGATTTTGGAAAGAGTGAAAGATGGCATGAGGACCCAGGGGTTCCTTTTGGAGGGGAGGAGGCCTTTACTAGTCTTAACATGAAATGGAATAAGGGGAGCTGTGTTCTGGGAGAGAGGGAGGCTGAGTCCTGGGGCTCCTGTGAAGGTTTACAATCACTGTGGCACGCTGAGCATCAGTGTGCAAGCCAAGTAAGCAACACCTTTCATCCTTTGCTTCCCCCCATAGCTTTGTGCTCTTATCTCACCAAAGGGAAACACAAAGAGAAACTGATAAGTGCGAACACACACACACACACACACATACACACACACACACACACACACACACACACACACACACACACCTATGGCTTTCCCTCCCAAGTCACAGATCAAGATGCAGGGCCGGGGAGATTATGATTGAGAGGAGGGGCCGTGTACATTTGGGTTTGGGAGCACTGTGTCTGGTTGGGCGTTAGACTTGCTGCCCAGAGGACAACTGTAATCTGTGTTTGTCTTTTCTTGAGACATGTCCTAGGCTTCTGGCTAGCTCTGATCTAAGCCAGTGTTTGCACAGGCCCTCATCACTCTCCTTCCTTCCCTATAATTCTTTTGAATTCGAGGTGTTGTCAGATTGCCTCATTTTGTCTGAAACTTTTCACATGTACCTTTCTAAGACTATCTAATTTCTGATTCCATGAAGATCTGAAATCTTTATTTTGTGGAAGGAAATTGGATGAGTATTGGATTCTGGGCTGGCCTCTTTCTGCAGCTGACTGTGCAGACGTTGGTCCACTGTCTTCCTCCAGCCAGTGTGGCTAATGAACAGTCTGAAGTGTGATTTCATTCATTGTTTTTTAAGTGACCTGTTTCTTCCTTTCTCGGTGCTTTAAATGCTTTTGCTCTTCCCTGTAGGCATTCTGAATGTCCAAAGGATCCTTTTAGTTTTCTAAAAGGAAATTATTGTATAAGGCACTTGCTGGTTGCAACCATCAGCTAGGAAAATTCCATTAGTTTTAGGATATTTCCTTTGTTCCAAAGAATTCAGGATAGGGGTGGCCAGAAGAAGAAGCATGGGTTTGCTATTTTAAGGGTGAACCACTTCCCTTGAGCCATTCTGTCTTTATTAGTATACTTAGGAATTCTGGAATGTTCTACGTGGATGAATTTTCTAGTCCTACTCTAAGATTGTCATTAAGTGGTGGTTTTTATATGCCCTTTGGCCTTCTTTTATGTATACTGAGAAATAGAGTTTGCGCTAGAGAATCAAAAAGCCTTGTAATAGCTTGCTCATATGTACATAATTAAAATGTTTCCACTTATATATTTCTTTTGTGTGTGTGTGTGTGTGTGAGAGAGAGAGAGAGGGAGGGGCTTGGTAGATTTATCTTTGACTCTTCTGTGTATCAATGGAGCTGTTCACTAAAATAAGACCCACAGACTTTAAAATGACCCTGATGTGCTAAAATGCACACACTTGCCTTGGAGAAGAAATAACAGAAATGCTGTGTGCTTTCTGGCAGTATGTTTTCACTTAGATGAATTGTTGCTTGCATTAAGATAATGTAAGAATTGAAAGCACCTCACATGCCTAATTACTCCAGTGTTCAACTAGATATTTAAAAACTGAGTTTTTGAAATTTTTTTTTTTTTTTAATATTTAGTAGTGTAAACTCTCAGCTAATGAAAATATAGTCAAACTGAAAATCTTGTGTAAATTAATGGTATAGTCCAGAGATTTCTGAAATGTATCCTAAGGTTGTGAGACCTAAATTCCATGAGAAATTTGAGCAGAAGTTATCCAACTCTTTTTATGTGCCTGGCCCTCTGGCCCTGCTCCCTGACCATATCAATATGTAATAGCTTCCGGCTGTAAGACCATCTGTGTACTTTTCCCCCAAGAGCCAAATATACGACAATGAGAGCATTTTCACTGTTTAGAAGCAAGCTTCTTTTATTCTCATTAAAGGTAGCACTCTTTAACTTATTTGCTAATATAATACACTTTTTTTTTTTAACTTTTTCCCCCTCAGCTGAGAACTCATCAAGCTGCCCGTATTTTCATTCATTTCAAACCTGCATGCTGCTGTCCAGAGTCCTCCTCATAACAGGGTAGTATTAATATTGCTAGGAAAATATATAGTCTTTAAATGGCAGCTATATATAATGCGCCTGAAATATTAATGCTTATCAGCTTCTAAGATGTTATTCTTCAGAGAATGAAAGTGAAAAAGCAAGTGATAAAGCATGCATGGCTTCTAAGAGAAACGAATAGGATTAAGTAGCACTTTTAAGTCTTAGAAGTTTGAGATCATCTTATTACCGGTTTTGCATTTGCTCTGAGTACGTAGTCTGTCCAAGGTCATCCAGTTTGTTAATGACAGCGTTGGATTTGAATGTATATTTTAGTGTCTCTAAATTCTTAAGTCTTTTCCTAAGGATTTCCCAAAGTGTCTTTCTTTTGCCTTAAAAGCTAAGAACTGCTTTGTTTCTTGCATGAAATGTGCTATTTACAACTGATTTCTTAAATTACAATGAATTTAAGATCATTTTCTCTTGCAGAACAAATAATGTGGCTCCTAAAGCATTGCAATCTGTAGTTAGAGACTGGTTCATGGCCATCATCTTCAACAGTAACTTTATAAAGGGACTTACGTAGTGTTTTTAACAAAACTGTTTAAATAGGAAATCTTAGATATGAGTCAGGAACTCATAATTAGGATTATGTATTTGCAAAAATTGTAAGAGAGTCTTTTTAAATATTAAGTAAATTGTTGATCTTGGTTGTTAAGTGCTAACCCAGCGCCACTTGAGTGTTCCCACTCCCTCAAAATGTCATTGAGTGCGGTTAATCAAAAGATGCTATCATTTATCATAGTTTCTGGTCTAAAAGTCTTTTTTTAAGGAACAGAAAATTAGAAGGAAGTTCACCGATAACCTGACCCAGCCAGCACAGTGAGTTCTGGGTTCACCTTTATCACTGTTTCCCTGCTTTCCCCACTGCTCATGCCATAAGCACAGGTTCATACCAGCTGGCATCCTACACCAAATATTCTCCTACTGGCAATACTGTTCCTAGTACTTCTCAATGACATCATACTCTTCCTTTGTGTACATATACCATAACATTTAAGTTGTAATGACTGCTACAAGCCTTGTAGGAGAAGAGTCAATGTTTCTAGACAGGAAATAACAATCGAGAACACACACTGGATCATCTGTAGAACGGGGTTCTGGTACAGCTAAGTCTGTGACTCGTCTGTGGTAGAACTCATTTCACTTAGCTCTCTTACTCTTGGGTGTCTTCTTAACTCCTCCTTCCCTTCTTCCTCCCCCACTGTCTCCCTCCCTCCCTTCCTCCCTTTCTTGTTTTGTGAGCCAGTTCTAATTATGTACTTAGGCTGCCCTTGAATTTGTGACCTTCCAGTCTCCACCTCTGAGTCCTGGGGTTGCAGGCATATGCTATTGTACCTAGCTCTCACTTTCTGTTTACTTATTCTTTGTTAATCGTCAGGGTAAGTGTTCAGTTTTCACATGTGTTTTAGCCATTGATGGGCTCCATTAGTCCAGAAGCCTCTGCAAGGTCAGCTGGGACCTTAGTCCTCAGTATATGGGAAGCCTGCAAATAGAGGCTCATAGATTTGGAAGATTCATTATCACTGGGAGGAAGAGGAGCTTCCTTAGTTTGGTAGAGTAGGGAATGGAGCTTGAATGTTGAAGCAGAGAAGAAAGGAGCAGTGAGATGCCCAAGGAACAGAATGAAGAGCAAGTAAGGGCTGAAGATGTTGAATTTATCGATTGTCTTCAGGAGTTTTTGTAGGATAGAACTATTGTCAAGAAGTGACATAGAGAAGAAAAGAACTGGAGGGTATTCCAATAAGAGTTATTTTGACACTGAACAACAACAAAATGTGCCTAAGGGTAGCGTAATCCCCTAGATGTTCTTTGTAAGGCACAGGAATTGAGACCATGGCTCTGTGCCACTGGCTGGGCTTGGTGGTGGTTTATGTCACTATATATACCAATACCTGTTGTAGAGGTAAAGAAAGAAGGGATTTAGAATGGGAAAAGACCAACTGATCTTCAGGAAAAAGGGTAAACTTTGGCTGTGCTTGTGCAGTATATTATACTACTAAGAAGCTGGGCATATAACTAAGTTGATAAGGTGTTTTCCTAGCATGCACCAAGCCCTGGTGTTATATCTCCAGTGTTATATTAAGCTAGGTATGGTGGGAATTCCTCTCACCACAGACCTGGAGAAATGGAAGGATCATAAGTTCAAGATCATTCTCTGCTTTATAGGAGTTTGAGTCCAGCCTGACATATACTATACCCTGTCTTAAAAAATGTCTGGGGAGATAGTTGAGTTGGTAAAGTGTTTGTTAAGTATGTGTGAAGATCTGAGTTCAAATCTCCATATCCTAGGAAAAATCCACTTGCAGTAGCATGTGTCCATGATCTCAGTTTTCTTACATGTTGGGAGGCAGAGGGACAAGAAGACCCAGAAGCCCTCTGGCAAAGTAGCCTAGCATGGGGTAACAGTGAACAACATAAGAGATCCCAAATAAGGTGACATTGAAGATTGACACTTGAGACACAGTGACATGCCTGACGTGTGTGGTATGACACCTATGCACCTGTAATCACACATATGAATATATATTGTGAATACACAGAGAAAGAGAGAGAGAGAGAGAAAGAGGGGGGGAGAGAGATTGAAGAAAGTAATTTAGAAAGAAATGAAGAAGAAGTTGGTAAGAATTCGGAAGGTATGGTATAGATTTGCATCTAAAGAATTTTAAAATTATCTTGTATCTGGTTACTTCCTGTGTTTATAGCTTTCTTTCTTTTCTTTCTTTCTTTTTTTTTTTGTGTGTGTGTATGTTCAATTGTGTAGACCTTATGTTAGTTTTTTGCATCAGGACCATCCTCTCACGAGGTCAAGCTCACCACGG
This sequence comes from Rhabdomys pumilio, assembly GCA_030674055.1. NCBI lineage: Eukaryota > Metazoa > Chordata > Mammalia > Rodentia > Muridae > Rhabdomys > Rhabdomys pumilio. Next base: position 31,614,815 of record JANHMN010000016.1, on the reverse strand, counting down.
CAGCCTTTCATTCTGGTTTAAGTCATCACTGTCTTTTTTTTAAATCAGTTGCTTTCAGAATTCTCTTGGATATTCTTGTGTAATAGCAGGGTCCCAGGTCCATGTTTCCAACTGAGTTCTGACTTACAGTGTGTCAGAAGTATGTTAGTAGCCAAATTCTTTAATCTCTTTCTTTTTACAACTTTCCATCCTTGAGGGATGGAGCAAATTAATGTCTGAGTAGTTGCTGTCACTGTCCGTGGCTGTTTCCTTTGTTTTCTTTTCCACAGTACTGACATGGGAAGTGCTGGCTTCCAGGCAGACATGCTCTGTAGGATTGCTACTAACACCACGGAAAATCCCTCCCAGAAATTAGCAACCTCTTTCTCTGGAGGGGGGATCTTCTTTTCTCTTCCATCAGTGTTCCCCTCCTGCCCTGCCTACAGCAGATGGGATCAAAGTTATACCTAAAAGGCTTTCAGACTGCACTGTACACTACTTCCTACCTGGGCAGAAAGGCTTTTAAGTAATTTGAAGCCTTTTACAGGTTATATTTGTATGGGTTGTATTTTCATATATAACAACCCAGTAAACATTATCAAATTTTTTTGGTTGTGCACAAATATAATGATGTCCCTTTATAGCATGAGTTTCAAGGACATGGGCTTCTTTTTGAATTAAACTAAGTGGTATCTTTAGCTGTTGGGCTAAAGCAGTGTTTTTCACATCAGTCAGAGTACCTGTTCCCGAGGTCATGTCAGCATTCCCTGGTACCACACACACATAGACAACACAATCTCACCTTAAGTGTTTCTCCCATAGAGCCTTTTGCTCTCTGCACACACTTGACTTTAAACCGTTCATTGCCATTTATTTATCTGCAATGGTAATGAGCAGTAGCTTCAGGGATGCTCATGGAAGTCTCTTTTGTCCTTGCACGCTTTGTTCTGGCACAGCTAAGCAGTGCGATGCCTGCTATGCCACTTGCTGAACTATTAGAGCAAACATGGATGATGTTTCCCTCTGGATGCCATGGGAGCTTGTTTTTCTCCACTGCATATTTTGTGATTCCTTTCTTTCTTGTGAGTATATATTTTTTTATGAGACTAACAAAGCAATAACGCTTTGTTAATTTTTTGATGATTGTTTTAGCATACAAGTCTTCCCCCAGGATGATCACAACAATCGGCTAGTCAACACCAAACCGTCAGCCCTGAAAACATATGCATAGAAGTAACAATATGTGGACTGAGCAGGCTGAATTTATATACTTAGGACTTCATTTTGAATGTTGTGACCAGAAGGTTGATGAAAGTAAGACCACAGATTTGCCATTGCCATTGGGGGCTGGTGGTGGTTAGTAGTTTCAGTGAATTCTAGAATCTAGCATTTTCTTCCCACGATTCCAGAAAGCATAGGGACTATCAGGTCTTGGCTTTCAGAAGGGGGAATGTTTGCAGAGCATGGAAACCATACTGTACTTTACATGCCTTTCACCTCTTTCTATACATCTCCATTTTCTCCTTGCCTTCCCTTCTTTTATTTTTCTCTCTACTCCTTGGGCTAATCGCCCTAGGAGGAATTTCCTGTAACTACTACAGATCATATAGACTTATATATGCATACCTTTAAGACTAAACATAGTTTTGATGATAAGAGTTGGGTAATGTGTTAATCAGAATAGTTGGGAACATAACAGATGCCAGCTTGTTTTATAGAAGTGATTTAATATTAAAAATAATGATAAATATATAAAAAATGTAAAGAAGCAGTAGGGATCTGTTTGCAGTATATAGAGCTTACAGATGACAGGAAGCCTTAAACATCTTGTGAGTAAACAAGACAAGATGGAGGTTGATATCAGACCCAAGGAATGAGTTTCCTTTGGGAGACAGAGAACCACCCATTGGAAACAGAACCTAGGATCCTGCTCCCCATTCCCCCATTCCTAGTGGAAACTGGTACCATGGAAGAGACTCGCAGAGACTAATAATAATGAAAGCCCAAGATATGGCTGCCTTTATAAATGTCACATAAAGCTGAGGAGGGAGGGACAGAAGTCAGTCTCCCGTTGATTTCCCATCAGCTTACCTTGATTTCTTGGTTTAGGTCCTTCAGGAAATTGTGTTGTCCCCCTGTGAGAGTGAAAGTCTGGAGTGGCCTATCAGGTCCCCTAGGAGTGACCTCCTTTGTCTCTACAGCCCCGTTTGCTCTCTTCTTCTTACTCTGTGCTCCAAGTCGACTCACCTCTGTGATGTTTATGGCGCTCCCTCTTTGCTGCTGCCGTTCTGTTCCTCAAGTATCTTAAGTTCTTCACCTTTGAGCATCAGTTATTTCAGTGAGACTCTTTCCTCTGTTTAAAAGCTCCTTCAACCCCACCATGAGCTTCCTTTTAACTTTATCCAGTTTTATAATGATTACCTCTATTATTTAAAAGTGGTGCATGTGGGGGGACTTATGATGCCTAGTCTTTATTGATTAGATTTGGAATCACGTGGGAGATGCACCACTGTGCATATGATTGAATGCATTTCTATAGAGATTTAAGGAGTCCTTTCTCTCTTGCAGGAAATATATGTTTGGCTCCTAGCACCCATTTGGTATTTCACAACTATCTGTAATTTGAGCTCCAGGGTATCCAGTGTCCTCATTCGGACTCTGTAGGCATGAGGCATACACAGAGTTTACATACACACGAATATCTGCAGGTTAACCCTCATACATGTCCAATAAAAATAAATATTTAAAGAAAGAATTTGTCAAAATGCAAGTTAGTCGAAGGTCATGATTTCTTTATGATATTTTAATGCATGTTCCAACATTATTTTTGAAGAAAGGTTTAAAACATGTAATAAACATGAGTAAATTAGATTTATGCTGTGAACATGTTTATTAAGTCAATCATTGTTTTGTCTGAGCTGTCTTTAGATAGATAATGTGAGGAGACCGAGGGCTTGACTTTCTCTATTATCTTTCAAATGGAGACTGGAGTTATAAAGGGTTGAAAGTTTAATAATTATTTGTAAACCTGCCTGGGACTTCAGAAAGCAGGTTTCATGTTCATATATCAGAACTTTTAGGAGAACATGAAAAGCCATTGGAAGATGTTTCAGAGGCATTTTTTCCCTCTGTGAAGTCTTGTAAAAAGATGACTTTGGCATCAAAATCTCCAGGTTTCATTTGCCCACCATCCTTATCTCCTGAGAGTTTTTTTTCTTTTTTTAAGTTTCTTTTTGCTTTGGTGTCTGAAAACTCTTAGGGGAAAAGCTCAGCTAGATCTCTGCATTTTGCATGCAGATACAAAATGTTAATCCAGTCTGTTACTTGGAAGTGTATTTTAACTTGCAATGCTTCTGAAAGAGAGGATAGCACAGAGCACAGTGTGGAAAAAACATGGGTGTCTGAGGCTGTGTTTTCTGGTGCTAACCTGTGGGTACTGAGTGTCTGAGGAATAGCTTGTCTTTCAGGAATACTGCCTCAGTGGCTACGTCTTTCAGAGCAGCATGAATGGAGGCAGACTTTTAGAAGCTATCTTTTCCTAAGGCTGTTGTTAATGATGAGATTAAAACTAAGAATGGAGTAGATATACCAAAAGGCTTTATCAGTTTTGTTCATTTTTATTCAGCAAGCAAGCAGAACAATGGAAGGACAGTAACTATAAATGGGATAAGTTCCAGGACTGCACAGATAATTATGAAAGATCCTGCAAGGCTGAAATTTATCATGGAAAGCTTTTGTTGGGAGGTGAACATTAAGCTAGATTGGAAGTACTGAATAGGAAGAGTAATGAAGAGACTTAGTTTCTGTGCTTGGCAGTGGTTCTTGAGCTCTGCTATATATTGAAGTCACCTGAGGAACCCTTCACAGTTTGTACTTAGGGTCTGCTTCCAGTCCTATTGGGTGAGCAGATTTGATAAGAGAGTCTGTATACTCTTCATAGGCATCAGACTTTTGGCTAATGGACACACTAAGTTGTCAGGAGCTTACTGTGAGGTCTTACAGAGCCTGACATACTACTCCTGTGATGCCGTGTTGGGAGTTGAAGTTACCCTTGCATCTTGTGTCTGTTTCTTGGAAGCTTGATTTAACCACACTTTAGTCTATTCTTTCCAGTTTGTTCTAATCAAGATATAGACAACCAGTCTGTTTTGTTCTTAAAATTATTGACTCCTGTATTTGGAGAGATACCAACATATTTGTCAGTCCCATCCTTACGCATTTCTTCACATGTTCTCATCCTAAATATTAATCTACATAGCTGATGTATTTATTCTGAGATCATATTGAAGAAGTTCATTCTTGGTTTTATGCTTCCATAGGTCATGTTTGCATACAATTAAATTCAACCCAAGTTTACTTTGGAAATTTACAAAGTGTGCTCATCAAGAGTTTCAGTATTTGTAAAATATTTACAGTGGTTTTTCTTGGTATCCCAGAGATTTACAGCTTTTTCTTTAGGCTGCAGTTTCTTATGCAGTGTATCTCACATACAAAGCAATTTTTCTTAAGTAGGGTTGTTAAGTCTGTCTTATGTCTTTATATTTATTGGAGTAGAGATGAATAAACCTTAGTGCTAGATTTTATAGTACCTTTATCGCTTAATATTTGAACATTCTAAGCACTTTAATTTTAATACAGCTGGATAGAATATGTAAGATGCAACACTTTGCATTTAGTACCTTGTATTACAATAAATGTTTCAGAACTGTGAAATCCTTGCAGATAAATAGCTGGAATGCATCACATTTCCTTACTCTTGGACTTATTGGGGGCTCCAGTATTTCCTTTGTAGCTATTGTATTGTATGAAGGAACACATAATGTCAATCACAATGTGGCTTTGTATCCTTCAAACATGTTCTTCATATAGAATCTCAGGTAGGTGCTCATAACTTTACTTAGATAATAATACGGATGTACTATCAAATTTTTCTATTGTGATTAATTCTATCCTGTGTCCTCAACAATTAATGTTCAATCTTTTATAATAATCAATACTCCAAGAAGCATTTCAAGTTAAAGTTTCTCTCCTCTTAAGGTAAACTCTACATTGACAGTTTCACTTGGGGGTTGGTAGAGGGGGAAGGCTGTGAGTGTGTGAGTGTGTGAGTTGTGTGTGTGTGTGTGTGTGTGTGTGTGTGTGTGTTGGGATTGGGTGCAGGACAGTTGAAGGTGTTGGTATGTAAGGGTAATTCTCAGTGTGTTCAGCATCTTGTGTCTACCTCCCTTTTCTCTTCCTGAGAGGGTCTGTTTCTGGCCTTGGTGGGTGGCAGTGGCTCTCTTCTTTCTTGTTGGCATGACTTCATACCATTACTCTCCCTCATAGGGCTTATTCTACACAAGCCAAAATAAATCCTTCATGGGCAATGCATGTTCTCAGTGTATGTTGGTGTGTGTGGGAGACCTGAGATGCAGCATGGCAGTCTGTGCAGGTGACATGAGACATGCAGTGGTATCACACAGCTACCAACCCAATGTCACATAAAGGCATTTATGGCTTTAAAGTTCTTTGAATTTGTTGCCCTGTTTTCAACTAATTTTGGTAACACTTATTTTCCATTTTTGCTTCCAGTTTGTTTTAAGAGACTATATAGTGGAGTTACTTAGCTTATATTTTTAAAACTAGAAACAATGACTGAGGAGCTTTATTTGAAAATTTAAATTTCTCAAGATAATCTTGGTCATGCCTGTACTATTGAGTTACTGGAGGAACTGGAAAGTTAGGAGAAAAAAAATGTAAGGGCAAAGCCTTCAGATGAAATGGCACTAATCTGTTTCTGACATGTTGTTGGTTTTGACTTCTTATCTATTTATCCTGAGTTTGCTAAGTCCCTTCATTTTAACTGAATTGTGTTCCCTCATTTTGTCTCTTGAACTTGAACAGCTGTCTGACCTCTGTCATCACTGCAGAGTTCTTGGCTTTTCCAGTCCTCAGTGTAAGGTGGTGTTGGATAAACTCTGGATTACATACATTAGACGTGAGTTCTTCTCATCAGACTGTGTAACAGGATAGATTGAGAATGGTTTGAAGATGAAAATTGTCTATTTTGGTAACAAGTGCTGAATCCTTTGCTCATATTTGAGCTCTACCCTTGTAAAATGTTTTCCTTGGTTCATGTGACAGTGCGGGATATCCAGTGGAATTTTAGATCCTCCACATAATTTAACATGGTCCTGACACTGTCTGCATCATAATATATTCTTGTCTTGAACAGAAAACTCTTAGAAATAAAGTACACACAGACACACACACACACACACACACACACACACACACACACACTTCATCTAATAGAAATAAGGACTTTATTAATAAAGAAATCTGATTCTTAATGCATCATCATGTATCCCTTTTGGGACCAAGTGTACATGAACTGTTGTTTTAATTGATTGTGAAGTCATAAAATGTTCACCATTACTTTTAGAGGATAAACTTTGATGCAAATGTGACATCCAGCCCCGTTATATCTGATTATGTCTCTGATCACTCTTGATTGATTTTTCTTTTGCTTTTCTGACATCTGGTGACAAAGTGTACTCAGCTTCACCCCCAGGCAGGGGTAGTCCTATCCTTAGGGATCAAGCAGCTTTTGGTTGGTTTTGTGTTCAGCCACACATTCATCTTGGCACCCAGCTGCCTGGAAACTGGATTGCTGTCTTACCCATCCCTGAGCTCTTCTCTGCTGGGCTTCCCATTTTCCCTTCAGACACACTCTGCTCATCTTGAATTCGTGGCTCGCCTCTTTTGTCAGGCTTCTCTGCTCAGAATGATTTTCAAGCTGGCTGGTCTTCATCTGGGTTCTATTTTCACTTTGAACTTTTGCCTCATGATGATGCCGGCATCTGCCTTTTCATCTTGCAGACTCATCTGCTCCTTCAGATCTACTGGTAGATGCGTGACCTTACTTACCACCTCTTCATTAACTGGTGTTCTTTTTCTCTTGCTATTATATTCTGATCAGTGTGAAATTCCAAGTCAAGCCTTTCTTGCTCTGTCATGTCTGACTGCTCAGTTCTATGGTAAAACTAACTTTCTTTTGTCCCGTGTCATGGGAGCTGAACAGTGGGCTACAGTAAGCAAATATACATTATATATTTTGCATTAAAAATTTTCTCTGTGTCAAATTATCTATATTCTGTCTCCTTTCATTGCTGTCTTTATAATATTATGTTGTTATGAAGATAATATCTGTTATATAATTCTAGGTCCAGGTTTATCTACATGTGGCAAACCTACAACTGAAGAGTTTTAAAGAGGTCTCATATGTTTTCATAGTTTATCCAGGGACACACTGGAAAGCTCTGGATGAAATCATGACTGTAAGTGTTTGCTTATCTTCTTGCTTATCTTTGATTCACCCCCTCCAGGAAGTAAATTTTAATAAATATGCTCTTAAGCAAACAAATTTTGATAATTGCATGCATATGCCTTAATGGAAGTTAATCCACACATGTAAATTAATCCACAAAATAATCTTTAAAACGAACACATTAAGTCAACCAATAAATGAATCTGTGAGTTAACACATCTACTAGATTTTGACCATTATCTTAGACAGAGCTGATCTTAGGTCTCTGTCTTCACATCCTGCCTCCTTGGAGGCTGTCACTGAACCTTCATAACCTATGACTTGATTTCCCTATGTAGGTTTTCTTCATGTCTTGGAAGCCACTTTATATGACACTGAGGTGGTGTAATAAGCAAGTGTATGTTTAGTGACCCTAGCATATTGAGAAAATATATGGAGTTCTTTGCACTATGAGAAAAGTTGGAAATAACTTTCACTAATGTAAGTCTTCCAGCACCTAGAGAGTAACAAGAAGCTACAGTGTCAGAGATCTAAGGTCTAAGCAAAGCTAAGCTTTAAACAAGCATTTAAAATTAGAATAATGACTGTCATGTACTGTTAATTCCATTGTACAGGGCTTCCTGTTAAAACAGCAAATCATTTATAATGCCACTTCTCTACAAAAAAACAGAGCTCATAGACAACGTAATTATAATTAAATGATGCAATGTCTTACATAGATATAAATAAATGAAGCTAAATTTAATAATGTTAAATGCTTATCAATATGTAAGCAATTATTCACAACCAGTATAGATGATAAAAATTGAGATGCATCTGTGCATATTCATATAAAATCAGATTCTATGAGTCACCAGTGCAAATTCATGCAAGTGTATTGGAATAGGAGTTTGAATTCTGTGATGGACCAGCAATGTGCTTTTATAAAGCAGAAAAAGGCTGTGTTCCTAGTAAAACAGTCCTTTAATGCTTTGCTTCATTTTTGAAAGTATTTTAGAAAAAAATCTTGTATATATTACAACATTGCAAACATGTTTATATTGGTTTGGTTGGAGTTAATTTAGGAACCAGTCATAAGTGGGTTTCCATTTACGTGACTGTCTTGAGTAGGTCCAGGATCACCCAGCAATGTTGTCTTTTGTTTGATTAGTGCAAGGTGTCTCCTCTTTTATTTGGAAACTGTGAATAGATCCAAATATGTTAACGTATTTCTGATCTCCAGATGAAGTTGATGTCTCTGAGACTTACTAACATCAGTCTGCTAACCTAGGACTAGGTCAGGAAGCTTCAAGACTCTTCACAATCTATTTATGCCTAGCATGTTTCCAGCCTCTGAGACCTGCTGATGAATGCTCATCCTATCCAGTTCTTTCTGAACTCTGGCTGGCTGGTTCAACTCCACTCTTGTGGCTCAAACTCCTCTCCAAGCTGACTGAGTCAATCTGGCTCTATCTCTCCTCTGACTGAATTGCTCTGGCCTCAAACTAACTCTGGCAGTCTGTTCTAATCTTCTAGATCCTTTTTGTTCTCTGACTCATTCTGTCTTCACCGGTGTTCAGCTTGTTCTATCTTCAACCTGTCTCTGTAAAACTCTCCCAGTAAAACTGTCTCTTTTTTTCCCCCTCTCTTTGCACTTCCCCTCAAGTAGCTTCCCTTTTCCTTTCTCTTCTCAGCAGAGTTGGGCATATCCTATTTTGTCAGATCTTTCTTGTAGTTACTGGACTGATAGTGCTCACCTGTTGGAGAAGCTGTCCTGGTCAGGAAGGGCAAAGACTTTTTCACTCTCACTTGCTGGTGGATTTGGTTGTTTGGTGCTACTTCTTATGATCCCATGGCAGGAACAGTCCTGCAAATGGACTCTAAGAACTTGCCTACTTATGTCATATTTAATGTTTCATATTTCCCCCTCAAATACAAGACTTGATAGTATAAACTTCAAGGTTCACTTTTACTTTTAGTATTTGTGTTTACATCTAGATAAAATAGGTTATTATTAGATTTTTGTGGAAATGTTCATCCTTAGGCCTAAATGAGAAAGAACTCCTTGTGAAGACCCCCTGGTTTTATGTGGTGATGCCATGTATAATATGAGTACTGGCTATGAAGCCAGAATTCTGGAGTATAAACTCTCTTTATGCTAATTATTACCTGTGAGACCTTGGGAAATTTTTCTTAACCTCTTTAAAATGCATTACTTTGTTTTTTCTTGTCTTTTCACATTTGAGTTCATTTGCTATTTCAATATTTGTCTGTATTCTCATTCTCAAAATGCTATGGCATTTAAAAACATGGGAACTTTTGGCTTCTGTTTCCCTTTAGCTAGGAATATGAGACGCATAAATGTAGCTCATATTTCAGTCTGAGGTCCTCATCTTCTACCCAAGCCTGCAACCATTGGAATCCCTTCATTCTGTCTCTGTCACATTTGACAGATAAAATTAAACCAAACCTGTACTAATTCACAACTATTATTAGTTTTAAGTAATAGAATCTACTTGAAGGAACTAATAGAGACTTATAATAAAGGAGTTGTCTCATAGAATCAAGGGATCAGTGAGCAGCCAGACCTTAGAAGTACCTTGACCCTGGAACCAGAAACCCTTGAATAGATGTGGCTGAGTGTCACTTTCCTCTCTTGGTAATCCTTAGAATCCTAGTCTTGGTATAGAACTCTTCCTTACTTTATTTTTTTAAAAAAACAAAAAACAAAAAACTTTTATTGGTTATTTTATTTATTTACATTTCAAATGTTATCCCCCTTCCCACTTTCCCCTCCACAAACTCCTGTCCTACCGCCCCTCCCACTGCTCCTGTGAGGGTGCTCCCTCACCTACACACCCACCCACTCCTGCCTCACCACCCTAGCATTCATCTGTCCTGGGGCATGGAGTCTTCACAGGACCAAGGGCCTCCTCTCTCATTGATGCCAGACAAGGCCATCCTCTGCTACATATGCAGCTGGAGCCATGGGTCTCTCCATGTGTATTCTTGCACAGGATAAGCAAACAACCTTGGACTTAGCATATTATCATTTTATCTGTCAACTCAATGCTTATCCCAAGCTATTGCTAGTTCCTAACAGAGGAGAAAATGCTGATCTGACTCAGAAGTGAGAGCTCAGTCATTGCCTGAGTAGGGCTGCTCAGATGGAACTCTTATGCCAGACAGCTCCTGTGTGTGTGCTTAAAACTCTGACCAGTATTTCTTTGTTCTTAACTCACCTTGTCCAACTTAGTAGACTCTATAGTGCCTGTGGGTGTGAAGAGAGTGTTTTCTCACTGTCTCCTCTTAGCCTTTATTTATATCTGACAGTAACTAATTGGATTATTGGCTGGCCATCTACGCTGCTTCGATCTATTTTACTGTTCCTGTATACAGGGGAAGTAGAGCTAGGGGATTAAGTTAGCAAGAGTATAGTTCTGGAAACTGTACTGGGAAAAATGATGTCTCATGAATTTCCAGCAAGAAAGGATGTAAAATGCATCTTTTCTGTCACCTTTCTGCACTGTGCATTAAGTGAGTTGTAGTTTTGAACGTGTTAGAATGCACTCAAGGTGAATGTTATAGAGGGCATTTGATGTATTCTGAGTATAACAGCTCTCATCTTCAGCAGAGAAGCTGTAACTACTTTCAAGAGACCAAAGTAGGTCCATTGACTTGTAAGAGAAGGGGACATTGAACCATCAACTTAGATTCCTGACACCCCCTCCCTTTACACTTCCCATTCAACTGTATATGACTTTACCTTAATTTCAAGAGATCTAGTTGTGGAAAATGCTAGAATACATAGTGTATAGAAGGTTAATGAAAGAGGGGAACTTGTGTGTCCCACTATGGGGAAGCTGTCATCTATTTGGAGATGAGACTTTGGGGGTGGGGGTTGACACAGTGTTTCTCTGTGTAGCCCTGACTGACTTGGAACTTTATAAACCAGGCTTGGATTCTTCTATGCTTTGTTATAGGTGCCCTATCTGGGGGCAGGGGTGCAGATGCTATTTTGTGTCTCTCTAGGGATGCCATTCATGCAACAATGAGAAGTGAGTGGTAGTATTTTCTGTCTCATATCGAAGGCCAGGGATGGGAAACATTTGCTTTGGTTCGATGGTTCTGGACAATGGCTCCACAAGAGTCACTTGTGGAAACAATTAGTGAGATTTTTGTCATGAGTTGGATGAGTTTGAGAGAAAGTACTTGATTTGTGATTCACAAATGTGGAATTTCTACTACTGGGTGATTCTGGTACATTATCCCAAGATAATGTAGACTGTGTGATAGTAGCATTTGAAGTGACTTGTGATTTTGACATCTCTGTAGGACTAGTTATCCTATGAAGACCAGAGGTAATTCAGACTGAGTCTCCAAAAAGTGGCAGAGGTCTGGTAGTGTTGATGATTAGGACTGCAGAGGGAGTTGTTATGGACAATTCCTTTTGGACTAGGATCCTATCTAGTATATTTATGAGGAAAGCAACTCTTAGGTTGAAGCCAGTTGGAGTTGCAGGTGTATGAGGGGGCCATCCTTTGGGGCTGCTGGACATTACCAGTAAGTACTCATGCTTTAGAAGTAATAAGTCTACTATTTGTGCCAACAGTCCCCTCATTCCAGTGTCCAGTTACAGCTTTTTGATACAGAAGTAGCTCATAGGTCAAAGTAATGGTATGATCCTTCAAAACTCACCACTTTGATAGTGTTTTTTCCTCCATGTCAAAAATGTATGTGTAGTCAATTTCTGTGACTTTCCTTGGGTTTTCATCTTTATATACCATCCTAGTTAGAGGTACTCTTGCTGTGATGAAACACCATGGCCAAAGCAACTTAGGGAGGAAAGGTTTTATCTAGCTTATACTTCCAAGTCACTGTTCATCACTGAAGGAAATCAGAAGGAAGCAGGAACCTAGAGGCAGTGGCTGATGCAGAGGCCAGGCCATGGAGGGGTGCTGCTTACTGGTTTGCTTTTCATAGCTTACTCAGCTTGTTTTCTTGTAGAACCCAGGACCACCAGCCCAGGGTGGTACCACTCACAATAGGTTGAGTCCTCCCTGTCAATTACTATTTAAGAAGAATGTTCTGTAGACTTCCCTACCTGATCTTATGGAAGCATTTTCTCACTGTGTCTCCCTCCTCTCTGATGACTCTATCTTGTGCCAAGTTAACATAAAAGTAGCCAGCATATATATAATAATTAAAAAGAACTTTCCTATATTTGCATGTGATAGGAAAGAAAAATATCTCCTGTAATAGTGGGCTTTTATCTATGAAGTAACAGGCTTCTGTCTAGCATGAGTTCTAAAGTGAGGTTTAGCTAGTATTCATAGAAAACATTCCCTTAATTCAGCCTTTGTTTTTCCAACTTGCATAGTCTTAGCTAATTTTGAAAAGAAACACAATCTCTTAAATTTCATGATCATATAAATTTAAAATATGCTTTTCCCCTTGAGCCTCCTTCCCATTCACATATAGTTATGTTTTGATTTCTGCCTCTGACTTATAAAAAAAAATTTCCTAGTATTGTGGTTAAAGGCTTAGTAAGCTCCATACTTTATTTCCTTTAATTGTCTTTACAGTAAAAATATGATTGTTCTCAAGTGTCATCTGGGTCCTTACTGGATAATGTAGACAAATGTTTCCTTCCCTTTCTCATTTTTCTACATCTTTCTGTGTCCTAGTCATAATCATTAGTGATATTTTTTTAAAAGTCACATGGAAACTTAATGTAGAAGCTTCCTAATGTGTGTGTGCATGTGCATGCACGCCCACGCGCGCGCACGCGCGCGTACACACACACACACACACATACACACGAATTAAAATTTAGTGACCCTATAAGAAAACAGCGTTGCTCCTGTTAGAAACCAGAAGCTAGTATATGGGAAGCCCAAAACCAGAAATGGCTTACTTATTTTACAGTTGTTGGCCAGTGAGGTCCCATAGAGCCCTCCCCCACCCCCAAATCGTTCCATGCTCTTGCTTACTGCCCAGAACATGACAGTAAGTCCCTGTTATTGAAGATACCGCATAGGAGTCATTGTACATTGAGAAATCAAGCTAACTTTCCTGGTTCCCTTTCATAGCTCTGGAAGGTAGTGTGTATGATATTGGGAGGTGGCGGGATGACTAATGAATATTTCTAGCTGTGAACTCTGCAAGCTATGACAATGATTAGCTTTACATGACATGCCCAGGGTGTAATAATGATGCTTAATGTCTTGGGAATAGCGTTCTATTCTCTGGTTGAATTTAAGGCTTGTTCTATAAGTTGACAATCAAATCTACCATTAGTATAGGGACAGAGAACCTATGGCTTGACAGATAATAGGCTGTGGAGAACCTACTATTACTTTACTAAATAGGTGCAATATTAAACAGAGTTATCATGATTTATTATCATACCCAAAGATTACTGAGTCTTGCCAGAGAAGCTTCTTTTTACAGTGGATGATTAACACAAAAACTCACAATTGCTATGGTGCAAGAAAATAAGAGATTACAGAATGGCCACTCAGGCCTAAGTAGGACATTTGTATCAGTTGCCCCGCTGCCAAAGCTCATGGATCAACAAAGGAAAGGAAGTAAAAGATTGTAAGAGCCAGAGGTAGTAGATGGCTTTAAGAAAACAGTGTTTTCAGAATCCAGCAGGACACAGTTGCATTGTGCGTATTATAGCAGTGAGACAGCCTGTAAGAAAACTATGCAAACTCAAGCCAGACAAAAATTTCAGCATGGAGAGTGGAAGTGGCTCAGGGTCTCACCCTTTGTACGAAGCAATTAGATGCTGATAGCTACTGGGTGACAGAGTGTCAGTTTTCTTTAAGGGCGTGTCCTCTGGTCAACCGTGCTCTAGTGGAAGGCCACACATTCAAGAATATAGGGGCACCACAAATTGGACTTCATAGTTTTTGTTGTTTTTAAAGAAGGGGCTAAGTTGTGTAGGTAAGGAATGGGAAGTGGACCGGGGGAAAAATTAGGTGGGGGAGAAAGTGAATGTGATCAAAATATATTGTATGGAATTCTCGAAGTACTAATAAAAATGAGGAAAATTGAAGCAAGTGAGAAATGTCTTATGTTTTTCGGATAATGGATTTAGTAGCATCTTTCGAGACTGCCACTGTTAAGCTTCACTGATTTTTGTGTATGTCACTCTTTTTTGGTAAGTCAGATTTTGACAGTCTATATAAGCTGTGCTGCATGTATTTGCTTTTTAGTAGTACCTCCTATTAGTGACATAGTGTGATTCTTACTGACAGTGGCAAAAGGAGCTGGATAGAGAGCCAAGAGGTCTTTAGAGCTGGTGATAGATTTCTTCTCATGTCGAGCCGTCATCCTTTTCAGTGTTGTTTTGTACAATTTCATAGCCAGTGTACATGATGACCATTTACCTGTGTGCCAGCATAAATATAAAAAAATACCTTTCAATACTTGCCGTGGTTATTTCACCATATTCAGTGAGGATTGGCAAGTCAATGTGGCAGTCCATTATTATAATCAAAAGGGGTTCCTTTTGTATTTTGAAGATAAGACATGCTTGTTATTTATCACAAGTATATGTAGGTGCATTTGTGTCTGTTTAATTCTCTTAGCTGACACATTGAGGTCTTTGCATCTTCACTGTAAATCAAATAGAAAGCCAAACATGAGCATTCATGTGGACACTCTCAGATAAGTGAGATGGTGCTTGTGCCTGCTGATTGTGTGCTTGTTCCTTTAAGCCCAGCCCAACTGGTGGCTCCCTTAAATCCCACTGTAGAGTTCATGGCAAATCTAGCCAACAGTGTTGGCTGAAGTTCCTCAATACTGTGGCTGCTAAACAGAAAGGAGCAGCTTTGCTCCTTCAGTTGTGTTCTTGGATAAGCTCTCTGCCCAGGTAGGCTTTCATTCTTCTCCTCAAACTGGGAGTTGTCCACTCACTGAGCAGCAAAGCCAGAGTCCACGCAGCAGTTCCATCACACAGTTTCCAGTCATGTCCTTGTACCGTGTCACGCCAGTAGTCTCTTTGAGTGCCTTGCTTGCCTTCAGTACTCAGACTCCTCGTTCTGCCTGGCACTACTTCCTCAGCAGGTTCATGGTTCCTTCTTTTGCATCCTACAAATCCAGCTTAGCTATGACATTCTGCCAGACATCAGCCTTGAACACTCATTTGATTTTTGTGGCTTCTTATTTTGCACATCGCCGTGTTCTCTGATGGGAAACTCAGCCGTGTACCAGTATTTTGTAGACAAGGTTAATTGCTTAATCTATAACTCTTAACTATCCTGTCCAGTTGAAGAAGCATTGAATGGCCTCATCACCAGATCCAATGGCGTTTTCCAGCTCCACCAGACCATGCTGTACTCTCTAGGTTCTTGAAACTGTATCCTTGCCAATTTTCATTAATTCCATTGTATCTTGAGTTCTTAGTGATTTAATAATACCCTGCTTTTGTTGTTTTGCTTTTTTTGTTTTTTTCCCGTTAAGATGTCACGATTTCCTTATCCATGTTTCTTTATCAAGTTCTTTATCAGTTCTTTATCCAGGGTAATTTTGCTTAGGCTTTTGTTTTTAGTTGTTTTCTGTGCTGTATATTTTACCTCCTCCCACCATGTTTGCTGTTGATGCTGTTTCCCAGACAGTGGTTGTCTTTCAGGGCACACATCTGCTTGCATCTTGTAAGTTCACATTAGCCAAATTTGCTTGTTAATTTATTCTCTGGTGTCTTCCTTTTCCTTGTGGCAGGTGACCCATTGTCTAAAAGTTTTCCATAGTTAATATTTAGAATAATTTGTGGCGATTCATATAAAAAGTAATCATATATAAAGTAAGCAAAATAATTTTTCAGATTATTAGCTTGTTAGATATTTTGTCAGCTTGATAATAGAGATTTCTGCAAAGAGAGAGCATTTGTAGAAGCATGTCTGTTGTGAGCATGTCTGTTGGGCAGATAATTGGTGTAAGAGGGCATTATCCACTGTGGGCAGTGATAACCCTAGGCTGGTGTTCATTGATTAAGAAAGCATAAGGAATAAGCAAGGTGTAATACGTTAATAAGTAGCATTCCTTCATGGCTCTACTTCATTTCCTGCCTACATGTTTCTGCCTACAGGTTCCTGCCTTGAGTTCCTGTCTTGAGTTCCTGCCTTGGCTTCCTCAGAAGATGGTAGCCTAATAAACCCTTTCCTCCCCAGGTTGTTCTTGGATATTTTTTTTTTTAAATCACAGGAATAGATAATAGACAGTAACTAAGGCACTCAAAATTATAAATAAATTTTATCTCTTTTAGGAATGCTTTGTCATTTAATTAGCCATTACCCTTCTTAACTTTAGTGTTTACTTATAAAGTCCTTATTTTTTTCTTTGAATTGATTTCCCATATCATTTTAAATATAGTATGGTAGAAAATGGACAATTTCTGGTACATAAACATTATAAAAAAGTAGATACCATTTCATCTATTAAACTAATGAAAGATTTGAGTCTTGTGATTGCCTGTCATACTTCATTAAAATCCTATCATAAATCTTAAACCACACAGAATGAACACCATGGTTGGGTTTTTAATGTGTGTCTATGGGGGAGGTGTTTAATTTTAGACTTTGTCTCATTGGGTTTTTTGTTGCTGTTGTTGTTTTGAATTTGTTGTTGGAATGAGAGAAACAAAGGAACATATAAGAAGTTGGGTAGGCAGGAAGGTGAGAGGGATCTAGGAGGAGCTGGTGGAAGTTAAAACATGATTAAAATTTATTATATAAAAAATTAAAATCAGCCTATCTCATACGATCACACCTAGTAAGCAAAAATCAAACTAAACTTAAGGATAGAACAAAGTTCTTAAGAAAATACAGAAATTACTATAGTTGTATAAGGATAGTAAGCTTATCTTTTCCTTCCTTTTTTTAGTTTTACATTTTAAGTATATTTTCATTAGTTCTTTGAACATGTAATACAATGTAGTTTGATCTCATTTACCTCCCCTTCCTCATCCTCACTCCTCTGAGAGCCACCCCCACCTCCCCACATCCTCCTAACTTTGTGTCTTCTTTTTTTTTTTTAAAAATCTCACTGAGTCCAGTTTGTGCTGACTGTATAGATACAGAGCCACTCTTATAGACACCCCACTCTCCATCTTTCAGAAGCCATCACCTGGCAGCCGAATTTTAGTTTGGACTGGAAACTCATGCTAAAGTGACTGGGTTGAACCTGTGCAGGCCTTGTGCAGACAAACACAGCTGCCAGCAATCTGTGAATGAAGTTATCAGGAGTGTTTTGGTTTGGACCTCCCAGACCTCTGGTTGTTATGGTCTTTCTGCCCTACCTCTCCATGATGGTGTCTAAGCCTCGGGGAGAGAATGTGATGTAGATTTTATATTTTTGGTTAAGCACACCATTGGCTCTCTCTGTAATTTGACCAGTGTTGAGTTTCTTCATTGACTATCATCCAGCACACAGAGTCTTTGTCCCATGAGATCTGAGAGCTGTAGTAATCGATGAGACAGATACACATTTACAGGGAAGTTTAATAATGTGTCCATTTAGCAGAGAGTAGTAAATTTACTGCAAGGGTCTGTGAGCTCCTCCACCAGGGGTTGGTGGTCAGATTTACATTGCCAGGTGTGTGTTTCCACCGATGGAATGTCTTTTCCACATTGTTAACAGAAAGTAGATGTCAAACCACATTTTCATGTTCATAATGAAGAAAAGTGTCGTTCAGTAGTCTTTTGGAAAAGCCAGTGACATCATTCTTAGTGGGAAAATTATTTATTTGCAGAGAAATAGGGATTTGGGTGAGTCTTTTTCTTCTTAGCTTTTACTACCTTATGATGGTGCTCTTTGGTTATCGCGAGTTTTCCCAGTGATGATTTTAATTGCTTTACTTTCTAAGAAGTATTTTAGTGTGCATTCATTTTGCATATGTGAGGTTTTCTTTAGTTAAATGGCAATTCTTCTTTCTTTCCCTATAGGTATACCTAGTGCATCTCTAGTAGAGGTCTATTGACATTTTACCTCCATGTAATGCAAATGGAAGAATACTCTGGATTCTCTATTAACTTTTGTACAGAACAGTTACATAAGATCAGTTTACAGACGAGTTCTTTTAAACCATATATATACGACAGTGGTTTTCTTCAGCAGTTCACCCAAGTGGAGGGCTACCTACAAGATCAGATTTCTAAGTACTGACCATTCTGGACTTTTTATAAGTTCCTACTTTTAGGAATTGTAATTAATGTTATTTTAGGCATGTGGGTGATTCTTTTGCACACTTTTTAAAAATATTTATATACCTTCATTATTTTCATATTTTACAGACAAATTCAATTTCAAAAATTGTTTTTTTCTGATCAAAGTTTTATTGATGGGAAAGTACCTTTCTGATGGTTTGAAGGAAATTACATAATTTTTTCAAATGCTATTCCCATACATAGGTCTAGAATTACATAAGGTGACTTTGTTTTTGTCCACATGTGCGTGACATACACTTAACTATGCAGTTTTGAATTACTTTGTGTGAATAATATATGTGTATATGTATTTGAATGTATCTATACACATAGAAAGGAGACTATCTCTTACAGCATGAGTTATGCTGCATTGGTATTTTCAAATCAGAATGAGACTATTCAGCTCTTCCTTTTGGTGCAGTAAGATAGTTTTTCCTTTACAGTAAAGTGGTATTTCTCTTTATGTAGATTTTCATTAATTTTGAAATAAGAAGTCTTCCATAACTCATAACAAATTCCAGTCCCTGGCTTTTATATTTGAGTTGGCATTCTGGAAGCAGTCACCATGTGTGCCTTTTTCTCTGCAGGGTACCCTCTGCTAACCTGTTCTTCTAGCACTTCCAGGAAGGAGGGATCTATGATCTTCTGCAGAATTGATTTAGTGTGGCAATGATGAGTTTCTTCACAAGTTCAGGGTTTGGCCTCTGCTGAGATGAAAAGCTAGAAGTGAGTTTCATGTGATTGAAATTTTGTGGCAGTAATTATTGCGGCTTAATATAAAACAGTCATACTGTCTTTTGCTCTGATGAATTATTGAAACATTTCTCCATTTTTCTATCTCTCAGGTCCTTTAAAACCATTTTATTTTATTATTTTTAAGGAATTATGTGTGTTGTGGGGGTGGGGCGTATTGAGCACAGGATTACACTTCTTGCAGAGATCAGGAGAGGCATTGGATGCCATGGTGCTGGAGTTTCAGAAGGCTGTGAGCCACCAGAAGTGAGTGCTGGGAACCAAACTTGGGTCCTCTGGAAGAGCAGCAAGCACTCCTAATACCTAAGCCATCTCTTTGTCCCTCTCTGGTCTGATTTACTTCAAAACTGGATGTTATTTGTCTGCCAATGAACTACCAATGTGATAAGTTACGATGAAAAATTTTAAGTGAAGACACTGTTTTGGAAGACTGAGGTGTATGTCTTTTGCATGATACAAATGATAGAGTTTATATTAAGAGAAAGGGGGAAGCAAGTCACAGCATGGTAAGGACAAAATATTGTGTTTTTGAAGTCAGAGTTGAATACAGAACTAAGTTTCTGAGAGCTTACTTAAGGGCAAAATGTTGTATTTTTTTCTCTATTTTCTTTTTTTAAACAAGAGAGAAAAGAGTTTGATATTCAGAGTTGGAGCAAAGAGAGATTGGCATAAATCAGAGTGTTCTCTCTCTCTCTCTCTCTCTCTCTCTCTCTTGCTCTCTTTCTCTTGCTCTCTCTCTCATGCACACATAATCACTCGTTTCTAGCTCCTGCTCTCACCTTCCCTCTTTCCCTCCATTTCATCCTTCCTCCTACCCTCCCTCCCTCCTTCCTTCCCTTCTACCCTTCCTCCATTTCTTTCTCCCACTCTCTCTCCCTCCCTCCCTCCCTCCCTCCCTCCCTTATTTTTTGAGCCAAGGCCTTTTACTATATGGAGCTCAGATACTGGCTAGTTTGGCTGGTCAATGAGCCCCAGGGATTCAAATTTTTCTGCTTCCCATTTCTGGTATTAGAGAAGTTTGATAGCACCTGGCTTCTGCATGCCTGCTAGGATCTGAACTGGGGTTTTCTTGCTTGAGGTAGGTAATTTAGGCTTCTCTTTTGCCCCTACAGAGATGTATTTCTCTTAACACATCTTCAAATTTTCTTTTTGAGTAGCCTAATAGTAGTTAGTGCTTTGAACTTTAAATCCTCCATTGTATAGAAAACTTCATGGTATTACTCTTTCTGTTACCAGTTAACTACTTAAACCCTCTACTTCTCTTTATCCTAAGTTCATTGAATGAAAAGTAGGCTTTCTTTCCTCAATGCTTTTCTGTTGCCACCTCAATTCTTAAAGTCCTCCGCTTCTATTTATTTATCATAAGGTTTTTTTCTGAGCAAAAAGTTGGCTTGCTTTCTTTAATGGTGATATGTTTATGAGTATTTTCTCTTGGGTTTCATAATTTGTAGCTTGGATCTATAAATGAAAAATGTCAAATGATTTTTGGGAAATCAAGTACAGTGGTGCTAACCTTTAATTTTTATAGTGTAACTGGTTTTTTTTTCCTTTTTTTGCTTTCTAATTAACATTTTAATTTTCTTGTTTGTTTTCTGAATAAACTACTCAATGGAAGATTTAAGATCCTCCAGGGTCAGGATACAGTTGCTTCAGTTATTACAAATTGAAAAGGCAGATTCGTGAGCAGTATCCATTGTTAACACACTGGGTATGAAGCAATTACTTTGCTTCTTAGTTGATTTATACCCTTATTGTGTGTTTGCCTTGAAATCTTGTAAACCTTTTAGGGTCAGTGGGAGTTTCTTTATGTAGGTATAAATTGTAGACTTGAACAGTTTTAGCCATCCCATGATTCTGAGGCACTATTCATTAAGGGTTACCGCCATTAGTTGGTGCTTATTTCATGTGAAATGGAGTTCTTTATATGAATTCTGTATTTATCCTGCCTTTATATCTTACAGTAGGAATGCACTGCTTCACTGATTTCTCTAGGGTGAAATTTCTCTGCATTGTGGTGTTTGGGTAAGATCGGAGACCGTGGAAATAAGCTGCCCAGGTTTCAAGGGTGGTTTTGCCCGTTACTAGGTCTGTCACAGTGAGCATGCTAAGAATCACATTTTTGTAACCTAAGTTTCTCATCGTGAGGTGAGGATGGTCTCCCCCCCCCCCACTTGTCTTTATCACCATGATCACTGATATGAAATAGCTGTGTAATTACATTATGTTATGAATATATCACTGCCTCATCTCCTTTCCCATTTTCCCATATCTTTTTTTTTTTTTTTTTTTTTTTTTTTTTTTAGCTTGTGGGTGGGGGCAGAGAGTTGAGACAGGGTTTTTTCTGGGTAGTCCTGGCTGTCCTGGAACTCACTCTGTAGACCATGCTGGCCTCGAACTCAGAGATCTGCCTGCCTGGCTTTGGGGATTAAAGGTGTGTATCACCACTGCTTGGCTTTTTCCTCCCCCTTACTCTCTTACATCATTACAATATTTGGAAAAGTGACTATCATGTGTCTTTTGAGTAGGTGTGGCTTAAGTGAACTATAATTTGTCCTAAGTGAATGTATGTTATTTGATTGGTACCTTTTTATATAAAAAGCTATTTGGGGACCATATAGAATAATATTACAACCATGAGAATTAAAAAAAAAACACTTTAAAAATGGAGAAGTTCCACCTTTATTTGGGGGTTCATAGCTATCTTAAAACTCTGCTTACTTTTACAGTGATTTTTAAATTCATCGAGTTTATAAAATGATGGAAACTGATGACGTAAAGTTGTGTGAGTGTGAAGTGGACTACAAGACTATAGAACTACATTGTAAGATTTTCCTACAAAATTTATGTCGTGCCATAACATGATATAAAAGGCTCCTGACTCTATGGCCTGTGTGTTTTAGCATTCATCTCTCTTATTTTTTCATTATACAATATATTTAAACAGTTGAGGTTATTTTTATGTATGTGTGAGTAAGTAAGAGTAGAAATATGGGAGGCTAGTCAAATAATGCATTCTTTCTCATTGTCAAGGATATAATATAAACAGAATTGATACATTGTTTTATATATTTGCATGTAACAGAGAGATAGTTTGTAAGTCATTGTCATGCATTCTCTATTCCCCTGTGATGGAAAAAATAGATCACAGTAGAATTGAATTGAATCACTAATACTAATACATTAATTTAATGATTATCTTAATTGATCATTCACTAATACTAATACATTATCTTAATGATTATCTTAATTGATTGTGCTGGAAAAGGACCTTACTCTCTGATGACTGAGGAGATGGTTACAGTTCTAGTGCCTCGTGCTGACCCATTTATTCCAGCAGGCTTTCATGTCTTCTGACTTTAATTTCAACAGACTATTGGTTTAAGGATGAAGAAAAATTTTTTAAAATGTAGACTTTGAATTATTTGGCATTTTTAGGTTTTGGTTCAGGATCACTGGCATAGGAGACCACCCAACTCAAACATTCAGTAAAGTCAGAAGGTTCTCTGGGACAACACAGTAGCAAAGGTGTCCTGTGGCATCCAACTACTCAACAAAATACCAACCAGGCCCTTCAATTAGTGTGCAACATACAATTGTTTCAGTCACTAAAATAACAGAATTAGTCACAGCTTATGGATCAGTAATATTGTCACTCAGGAAAAAAAAAAGTAAAAACACTCCTGATTTGAGAAAAACAAACAATTCAACCAACTCGTTACTGATAGACTTCGGTTCTTATGTTGGATGAAGTTTATAAACATTAAAGAAATGGTGGGAGATATTAGGGAACCAGCGCAATAGAACTCAGAGAAGAGGACATAGTATCAACATCTTTCATGACTTGTGTACATGGTGTTTGATGATTGTAACAAAAACCAAATGCCACACCCAATTCTGTAAAAACTATACTTAAAAGTAGAGGAAGCAAAGGGAGCTGAATGAAAAGAAAGCTTCCATGCTCCCCTGAAGGTGATACTGAATTATCAGACTATTGAATTATTATTTTATTATATTTTTATTTATTATTTTATTATAATTATCAGATATTGAATTAGCAGTCTATTGTAAATCATAGATGTGTTCATATACTCATGCGTATAAAATACTCTGAGAAACTAGAACATTATAAAAAACTATCCAGAGGGTTCTTTAAGAAACTCAGATCAGTTCTATACAAACAGACTGATAACCTGAAACAAAGAAGTAAAAGAGAAATTGACGAAGGGGAGGCAGAGGAAGTAGGTAGACCAACAATAACAAGAAGCATTTAAGTAGTACCCTTTTCAAGGACCACCTTGGAAAGAAGTGTTCCAAACAGTCCACACAACATAGAGAGGGTGTAGACTACATTAAAAACGTAAGTAGCAATTATAACTGCAAAGGAAAAGGTCAGAAGAAATTATGCCACACAAACGTTAATCAAAGACAGGAATGGCTGTATCAATATTTGACCATTTAGAGTGTCCGCAAAGAAAATTATTAGCAACAAGGACAATTCATAATAATGACAGGGTAAATGCATCAGAGACACAGGATTCTGGACATTGTCTGCATGTCAAATCACAGAGCCTCAAAATGAAGCAAAAGTGTAAAACAGAAAGGGAAAGAGGGGTATTGCAGAGAAGGTCAGGGGCGTTAGTTACTACCTCTTTTTATTTTTTTCCTGACTGTCCTCAGTGCTACAGAATGAAACAGCACAGGCCAACATCTGATATTGCACTGGACTTACTGGTAACCTCCTTCCCTCTTGATCATAACAGAAATCTTACATACTATTGATTTCCATCCGTAAGTATTATGTAAAAGATAGTCACGTATAGATTTCTTTTGGTATTGTTTTTGTTTGACATGGCTATCAAGGTAATGAAAGCTTTATTTTTCTCTGTCTTAATCTGGTAACTGTTTAGAGGGTATTAGAGGCTCCAGCTGTAATTATCTATTATGTTTTCAGCTTGAGGAGTTTGAATCCATATGTTTGCAGCTGTATTTCGGTACTTATGCATGTAGATTGTCTCTGTGTGGGTGAATTGGCTCCACATATTATGTAATGTCAGTGCTATCCCCACTAACACTCTGTTCTGAAGTCTGACTTAGCTGGTACATTGTCAATCCTGCTTGGCTTTGATTAATGTTTGCGTGATGTGTCTTCTTCCGTACATTTAGTTTCAGTTTGCCCATGTCATTATGTATTTGAGATGAGTGTCTGTGAGCAGCATATGACCGAAACATTTTTAAATCCACTCTGCTTATCACTAATTAGAAGATTTAGCCCATTGACGCATCACATGACGTTGTTCAGATTTAAGTTATTAGTTTACTTTGTGCTTGACATTTTCTTTCATTTCTGTTCCCTTTTAGTTGCCCTTCTGTGGTTTGGTTGCTCGGATGTATTTCAACATTTCATTTCATTAACCTGTAGTTTGTCCCATTCAGAGGTTATTCTAAATATTACTAAAATGTGCATAGATTATCACAGTTTGCTATTGGTTCGGTGCTTTAACAGTTGGCACAAAGTATGGAAACAGCACCTTTAGGTTCTTTCCTTTCCCTCCTAGATCAACACAAGATCAGGTTAAATATTTTTGTTCAGTTATTCAATGTAATTTATGAACTCAAGAGAAGAAGGAAAGTGGAGCATCTTTCATCATCTGCAGCCCACTGTGGTGGTTTTGATCTTTCTTTTCTCCTCTGCTCTTAGCTGCTGCTGCTGCTGCCTTGGTTTGTTTTTCTTCTTTTAAGTCATCTTTCTTATTGGAAAACTCACTTAAGCCTTCTTTTAGAGTAAATTTACTGACAAAAGTTCTCTCAGCTTTCTCTTATTGTCTGAGGATGTATCGATTTCCTTCTTGTTTCCTGAAGGGTATTTTGATAGAGACAAGATTGTAGATTGACCACCCTTAAATTACTTTTGATACTTAACTTCTAGCCCTTATGACTTCTGAGGAGACTCACCACTACTCTAACTTTCATATCGCTATTTTTCTGATCTACTCTCTGAAGATTTTTGTCTCGTCTTTAGAATTCAAAGTTTTAGTGGTGATGTGTCTTAAAATAGACTTAAACTTTGAAATATCTTGCTTTCTTGAATCAATAGGTTTATGCCACTTGGCTGATTTGCGGAGTTCAACCATTATGTCTTTGAGTGGCATTCAGACACATTCTGCTATTTCATTCTGTGACTCCAGTGACATAAACTATAGGTTATTTGTGATAATTTCTCATGTCTCCAAGACTGAGTTTACTTTTCTCAATTACTCCCACCACCAATATTTTGCTTTTCAATTTACTGATTTTTTTCCCTTCGTCTTTGTTCCAACCATTCTGCCATTGATCCTCAAACACTAAAATTTTTAATAATTTTATTATACACTTTGTTACTAAATTGTTAGCAATTTCATATCCTTTCGTTAGCTTAAGTCATATTAATACTTAGTCCTTCAAGTATAATTTTATAATCAGTAGCTTTAAAATATAAGAGATCTAATATCTCTGCCATTTCCATCTCTGTAGTGTCTCTTGAAACTTAGATATTTTGCTGTTTTGTTCTGATGTGCTGATACTCTGTGATCTCAGATGTTATTCAAGCCATGTGGAGAGAGAGATCTGTCTCTCTCTGTCTCTCTGTTTCTCTGTCCCCCTCCCTCCAGTGTGTGTGTGTGTGTGTGTGTGTGTGTAATATGTTTTTCAGGAGAAAGGAGAACATTGTCTTACTATCCCCAGGTACAAGCCCAGGATCTCCACTCAGCATCAGTGACATGTGGGCGGGGCTCTGTGTGGCTGCAGGGCAGCATTAAAGATGCTACCAGTTCTCTACAATGTTCCCAGAGGAGCATGATGAAAGCTACAGCTTCCTCCTCTGCCACCACTTAGTTGGGAATGGAATTGTGTCAGTTCACTGAATGCTTCCTGTGCCCTGGACCCCCCATTGCCGGACCCTACTTGCCCTTGGAGTTGGAGGTGAGGAGGGAATCAAAGAGAGAGACTCCAGGAGCAGGTGAGAAAAACCACAGCAAAAATCATCTGAATGTTGCTGCAAGTTCCTTTAATACCCTTCACCTATGTCCCATTGGTCCCAAGAAAGCATCTCTTCTAAGCAGCAGTTCCAGATTGGCTGGCATTGTCTGTGTCAGCAATCCTTGGTCTCTCAGGTAGTCCTCAATTAGGTCCTCCTGCAGGAGATTCATTTGTAGCTGTGCGCTTCTGGTGTTTATGCAGAGGTGGCCACATTGTTCCTCCTACAACTGTTTAGTGTCTGGTTCCACCTTTCCTTACTGACACAGGAGGTGAGAACTTTATTAGCCCCTTGTGAGGATGACTGAAATGCCTCTTGTACTGAAGGTGAGGGATGGTGACTGTGAATAAAATAGGTAGATTACATCAATGTAAACACACTGCTTGAAATATTATAGCTTTGCAAAGGGTTGACATTGGAGCAAACCAGCAACGACTCTGTCTCTCATATCTGCATGAGACTGCAATTATTATGGTAGAAACTTTAATTAAAAGTCAGTAAAAGAGACAGAAAAACATTATTCCAACTGTAACACTCTAAAGCAAAGATTTTTATAGATGCAGTGAAATCTTCATACAACACCATTACTATTAGTTAGGGTTACTATTGCTGTGATGAAACACCCTGACCAAAAGAAAATTGGGGAGGAAGGGGTTTATTTCACTTACAGTTCCATCTAACAAAAAATCATCAACAGCAGTGATGGCAGGAACTTAGAGGCAGGAGCTGATGCAGAGGCCATGGAGGGGTGCTGCTAACTGCCTTGCTCCTCATAGCTTGCTCAGCCTGCTTTTTTACAGATCTTAGAACAACAGGGCCAGGTTTGGTACTACCCACAATGGCGTGGGCCCTTGCCCATCAATCACTGATTAAGAACAGAGCCTACACCTGGACTTTACAGAGGCATTTTCTCAGTTGAGGATCCCTCCTTTTAGATGACTCTAGTTTATGTCAAGTTGAATTAAAAGTAGTCATGAAAAACACTATCTCCTCTTTCGTACATTTCTAGTCCTGTATGTCACCATGCTAATGGCTTTTGGTTTATCTATATTTCTTTGGACAGTGTATTTTCTACTTATTTGTGTATTATTCCTTCCATTCATGAAAAAGATACATTATTGAAATAGTCTACAAAATGCTTATTTTTTTAGTAGTTTCCTTTGATTTCTCTCTGTATATACCAACCCCAGCACTGCACTGTATTATATATGGTTAGCTATGAAGTTTCATTTAGAACAAAAATAATAATGAATGCTGTTGTTTTAAAACCATAGACTGAAAACATACAATAGATGTATTTGATGTATATTTGAGTCATGTGAGAGTAGGCCAGCAGACATTTTCTGTGCCAAACTACAAAGCAAGTACTTTTTAATTCGCGGTAATCTCTGTTACATTACTTCAGTCCTGCCTTTGTAGACAGGAAAGTAAAGATGCAAATGATGAGCCCAGTTGGGATCCAGTCAGATTTTTAATGGGCAGAAAAATGTTTACATAATTTCCATGACAGGAAAGGAGCAGCATGCTTTCCTTATCCTTTCAACCACTTAAATATGCGAGAACATCCTTAGCTTGCGGAACCCACAGCTTGCTGACCCTATGTGTTCCCAGCACTGTTCACAGATTTAGTGGTGAGGTCAGGATGCATCCTTCAGTGACTCTTTTGATGTTTCCAAGAATCCACATCTGTTTCCTCTCAGCCTCATCAGAGGGAGACAAAGAATATACTAATTACTGTGTTAGTGATTTGCCTTAATTGTATATCTTTTCCTCCCATATGAGTTTGCTTATCAGTCTAGATTTGATTTTATTTCTCCTCCTCTTCCTTCCTTCCTCTTCCTTTCTCCTTCTTCTTTTTCAAAGATTTTATTTAGATATCAGATGAGAATCAGAATAGTTGAATAGTAAGAATCTGTATACTGGCCAAGCCATTAAATGTTTCTTCATCCTCAGTTTATTTGGTTATAAGCAGGTGCAGTATGACTAGTCTTGCCCAAGTTCCTGCATATGTATTTATTAAATATTTTCAAAGCAATCAAAGTCAAGAGAGAAGAGTGAATTCTACCTTTAAGCATTTAACTCAGACTTCACTCTTGTTTAATTTTTGATAGGGCATATTCAATTTAAGGGAAGATAGTTTGAAACTAATGTTAATTTTAGTATATACAGTTTTTTGGGGGGACAGATATTCTTGGTCCATGTATTTTATCAATTTTTAAAGCCACTTTATATCACTTAGCCTTCCTAGACCAGCTGTCTTTATGAACAAGAACAGATAATAGTTTCTGATGATGAACCTTGCCTTTCCACTTGGATCTCTCTTCCAGATTGTGATTTCTGGAGAATGGGAACTGACTTGCTCATTTTTTTTATTCTAATAATTTTTTCATAAAATGTTTTTGATCATATTCTTTTCCTTTTCATAACTCCTCCCAGATCCTTCCTACCTCCCTAATTCAACTTCACAGTTTGTCTCTCCAAAAAAAAAAAAAAAAAAAACCCTCCAAATCAAAACAAATGAAAACATGTAAACTAAACCAAGGGGAAAAGGAAGATACAAAATATACTGCATCCATTTTGCATTGGCCCACTACTCCCAGGCATGGGGCCTGTCCTGGAATATATTGAATACATTTGACATAATTGATGTCACTCCATTTGAGAAAGCTGAACACACATCAATTGTCAATAGTTTTTTTGAGTAGGGGTAGGACTTTGTCTCCACTTTCATATGTAGATTTTAAAGAGCACATTCATCAAGGAAAAAGTCCTAATATCCATTCTTGTCGCTTTTTATGGGTTGAACCAAGGATGATGCTAGGAAATAGTACGTGGAGAACTGTTGTGGCAGTTAGCCTGCTCTTCAGAATTACTCCATCTTCTTGGCCTGAGGTGTTGAGATGCCTGTCTGCAGCCTCTACCCAGTTACAGCTCTTTTCTTAAATCCATCTTGATTGATAGCATTCTGTTTCCATAAGCTTCTCTGTACTGGAGAGAGTCTGCTTAAGGTAATTTGCAAGTGACAGTGGTTTCGAATGGCTTTGACTGGAGAACAATAAACACTCCATTTATGGTAATCAGCAGTTTGAAATGATCAGTTTATGTGATTTCAAAATAACATTTTATCCAAAAGACTCACATGTAATTATTATAAATTAGTGTAATTAAACAATATAATTATGGTAAGTTGTTCATATAATTAAACCTAAAACTGAACTTGTATAGAAAATTAAAGTGTTTGTTCCTTTTCATAATTTTTCTCTAAGTATGATTTTATTGGGCGTGGGAAGAGAAGAAAATACATGAGTGCAGGTGTTGATTTGCATCTTAGAGGGAGGATCAGAAGAAGCTTAGGAATGAAGATGTACTGAGCTCACACTTTCCCACTGGCAATAATGCTGCCTTTAAATTTTTTCTTATTGTCTATGCTACTCCGAAATATAATGAGGTGGGGGAGGGAGAACAGGAACCCAAGCCTATGTGTTGTGATGGTAGCTTTTCCTGCTGAGTTCCATATTGGATATATCAATATGTTTGTTACTTATCATCTGGGAATCATAGGGACCATCAGCCAGCATAGCAGAGAGCACCAGGTGAAAACACCATTGCCCTCCATGCATGCCAAGAAAACATGAGTTCTAGCTTTAGAATGCTTGGGCAGAACAGGATATTGTATTTACATTACTAAATGGCCATTCTGAGAGTGTTATGACCAAGTTTTACCTGTCTGCAATAGTACCTGGAAGACTGTAGAGACAGAAATACTTGGTAAATGAATAAGTCCAGCTCTGGGGAGAGTCCCTGTCATGCATAAAGGAAACTTGCTCCTTATAACCTAAACACTCATTATTTCTGGTTACATTTTCAAAGAAGTTTAAAAAATAGTTTATTATTATTTTTTATAAATTTATACTGTAGATGAAATTAGCTTGTTTGACATTCAATACAGATTTTTAATTAAAATATAATTATATCACTTTCTCCTTTTTCTTTTCTCTCTTCAGGTTTTTCCATGTTTCCCTAAATCTATAGTCTCTGTTTTTCTTTGAATAGTAGTGTGTGTAGTTTGTATGTGTGTGATGACATACACATGTATCATATATGCAGACACATATACGATATGTATACATGTATCATACATTTCAAGATATCTAATGTGTAATTAAAGATTAGTAGATCTGTATTTTCTAAATCTCCTCCATTTCTATTTCAAATGAATATAATACAAATCTAACAGTAATAAATATTCCTAGTACAATACCAAGAATCAAAAGTTCCAGGTAAGTTTTTGTTTGTTTTGTTTTTTAGGTTTTTAAAATATTTATTTACATATATACAGCATTCTGCCTGCAGGCCAAAAGAGGGCACCAGATCTCATTATAGATGGTTATAAGCTACCATATGGTTGCTGGCAATTGAACTCAGGACCTCTGGAAGAGCAACCAGTGCTATTAACCTCTGAGCCATTTCTCCAGCCTTGCCCATAAGTTTATCTCATGTCTTAGTTTCATAGAAGCAGTACATTATTGTGGCAAATGCTTTGGTTTTAGAAAATGACAGATAGGTAGACAGTGTGGCTTTGTTCAGAGCTATCTGAATTTGATTTCCTTTCCATTTGAATGACTAGTTTGACACCCAGTTCTTCATATGCCTGAAAGCAATACTTGTGTTTGCTTTGGTCTCCTTTCATATCAAGCATGTGGTTTTTGTATGCTTTGCCATTGTAGCAGTAGGTAAAGCTGCTGGAATTTAGTTCTTTATGCTCTACCACAGTGCCTTATACTCTTGATCTGTGAAGTTGTCATGGTGGTTAAGGGTAATTCCCAGGGGTAAGAGTGTTCAACAGGGCTATGCTTTAACAGTAAGGGAAAAAATATAAAAGAATAAAAGAAAGAAATTCCACACCTTTTTTAAGTCTAAATCAAAGAATTATGAAATTCTAAGAGTGCTGAGGTTATTAAAACATGACCTGGGGCTAAAGATCTAGCTCAGTAATAAAAGTGGATATACTGCTTTTAGAACTAAAGTACAGTGCCCAGCACTTAAGTCAGGCAGTTCACAACTGCCCGCAGTTCCAGCTCTATTCTGGGATGTCAGAGAGATCAGGAGAGCTGTGGTTTAAACAAGGAGAACACACTACTCAGCTGTATTAACAAGCATTTGATTGGGAGGCAGAAACCACAGAAATCCCAACAAGAAAAGTTGGATTTAAAAAACCGATTAACTGTAGCAAGGGATTAAAAATTAAAGAAAAGGGGACATTGCATAGTTTTGTATGTTGGTTGGAGTGTTGTAATTCCATGGCCTGAATTGTGTTCTCCTGCCAAAGTTCACACGTTGAAATCCTAATTCCAAGCACCAACCCCCCCTTAACTGTATGTGGAAATGTTTCTAAATAAGGTGATTAAGTTAACATGAGCCATTAGGATAGTTCTATAGTTCTGGGGTCCCTTCTTTTTCTCTGCAATGCTAAAAGCATTTTGATTAATTACAGTATAGAAGGTTTCCTTTTGGCGTTTTTATATGCTCTTGCTTTTGGTTGACCCTGCCCAGCACTTGCACTCCAAGAAGAGGAAATTTGAAGAAACAGACGCCCAGGGTTCTGTGGGGACTTAGCAAGAAGGTAGCCATCTAGAGAAGAAACTTAATGACTTTGATCTTAGACTTGGATTCTCCAGAACTAGGAGGGAATAACTCGGTTGTTGAGGCTACTCAGTGCTTGTGGAAGCTGCAGAAGCTATTACAAGAAAAGGACACACGTAGGAGGGCTAAGTCTACCACAAGTGAAATTGAGACCTCATTTAACCCTGGTCTTAGTCAAAGTTGGCACCACCTAAGTAGAAAATCCCATTTTGCATTTCAGACAACTTGATTGGCAAAGGACACCTCGTGGGAGTTTGGATGGGCCTGTGGTGGCATAGAGCGATGTGGACAGTGGGAGCCTGAGCATTTTCCATGTAAGACAGGTGTACTAGCACATCCATGGTGTCCCTGTTAGGATGACCATGTTGGAGTTCTTGCGGGGGTTGGGGAGAAGGGTGGGATTGTGAGCTTTCCTGGGACTTTCATCTTTCATCTGGGGTGGATCACCACTGTATGTGTGCTGAGAACTTTGCCTGTAGCTCAGGGGCAGGATTAAGAGGAGGCAAATAATGGAGTAGTATTAGAACCAGGAAGGAAAGCTCCTAGCACTGTCTCACTAGTATTTCCTAAGCCAGACATATATTTACAAAACAAAAGGAATACTGTTTGCTTCCTATGCTGAGCTGCCTCACCTAAGAGCAGTCGATAAATGATGAAATTATATGTGTGAGAGGAAAGATTGATGGATTTGCATCAATTTTTTCCCTTTTCCTACAGAATAACAAGCATTAAAAATTTCAAACCAGCTTACTTTGACTTTTAACATCATTCAGCTTTAGAAAGTAGATTTTAACTAACAACTTTCCAAATTTGAATTTTAAAAAGCCATACACAAATTGAATGTGTGTGTGTGTGTGTGTGTGTGTGTGTGTGTGTGTGTGTGTGTGTGTGTGTAGTGATTAGTCTGAAAAAATTCATAGCACTAATTTAACTCTTGGTTTAAATCATCTGTATTGGTATAACTCTGGCAGAATGTTTCATGAATCTCATTAAGGCTGAGCTATAGCAGAAAGGTAAAAGTCACGAGAGTTTCCATTAATAGCTGAAAGACTTCAGATGACCGGTTTCTTTATCTAGATATCCTAAGGTTTCTAAGTCAACCTTAGTAATACAGTGACTGTATTAAAGGAACAATAAATTCTAAATTCTGCCTGTATTTCTTGATCAGAACCTTCTTAAGTTTCTAGTTTTTTTTTTCTTTTCTTTTTTTTTTTAATTTCCTAAGTGCACTAGTAGGGAACAAATTGATGTAAGTCAAATTATTTTTATTACCATTTCTAAGTGTTTTTATTCCAACATAGCAGCTAGATAATCACAAAACTGATTTATTCACTCAAAAGGGAACACTAATTCTGAAGCCCCAGAAATAAGAACATGTTTATGTAGAGTCACCCCTGTAGCTTTATTTCCTAGTTTGTGAAGAATTTACTTTCTGAAGGGAAAACAAGTCCCAGCATAGCATGACCCTGACACTGGAAGAATTTCTCAAACATTTAAAGTAAAACAGGTTTACTATAGGTTATCCCTGCTTTTAGAAATAAGCACACAGCAAAGATGAGGTCTAAGAGAAATCTAAATGCAGCTAAAAGGACATGCTGTTTCGTTAAGAGAAAATACTGTTTTGTTGGAGGGTTCAAGCTTAGAGAATGTAGGCCATCAACACGTAGCTAGTGTTACAGGTCACTGTTGTTCACTGCGTGGCCCTGGGCAGCTTTATGCATATGGAGGACCATTGTGGACCAAGAATATCCAGGTACATTTCATCTTTATTGGGGGAGGAATCTCCGGTGAGTTGCAGAGGACACAGATCTCACCGACTGCCACTCATGTGGTAGAACCGCTGTCAGATGTTAGCCAGCCTCAGTACATCACAGTTCAGAGACCTGTGCTATGGTTCCTGATAGCTGCCCTTGTTGCTTTAAGAATTCCCAAGAAACGGGATTGCGTGATGTATCTGTGTAAAAGAGACAATAACCTTGGAAGATCTACAGCTTGGGTTATAAACTAACAATTATGAAGAGTTTCAGCCATTTCTTTCCGTGCACTTGGTGAACCCTTATTCATCTGACCAAATTTGTCCCTAATACAAGTAAAGGAGGCAAACAGTAAAGCAACATGGACGGGTATATGTTCAGCATCAATGACAGCTCTCTGCTGGGAGTCAGCCAGGTAGATCCGTAGCAGATTCATGTAGCTCTATCTTCAAGACACCTGTTGTCTAGCTAGGTTTGGTGCATGCCTGGAACTCCAGTACATGGGAGATGAAAGCAGAAGGGTTAGGAGTTCAGGGTCAGCTTCAGCTGTATGTTGTGTGAGACCCTTTTGAAACAAGAACAAACACAAACCCAAAGAGGAAAAAAAACCAAAAATTGATAGTTTCTACAAGAAGATAAGGCATACATACAAATGGTACGAAACAGGTCTAGCGAAAACAGTTTTCCTACTGAAGTCCCAGCTCTGCTGTCATTAACAAGAATATTTGTCAGGGCTGGGGATGTAGCTCAGCTGTTTAGCCCGTACCCGGAATAAACAAGTCATGGGTTTGAATCCTGAGAACTGAAAGAGCAACAACTTCATTTGGCTAATCTCCAGAGTGGATTAGTTCCTTCATTCAATTTGAATAGCTTATATCCTATTTAAAAGGGATTTTTAAAAATATATTATTTATGTACTGTGGGGCTTTTTTGAGCAGATAGTTAATAGTCAGCTTCTGTATGAGTTTTTCAAGCATCTTTACTGTTTGCTTCCCTTTGTGTTGGTCTCTCTCGGCTCTTGCTTTCATGTATCTCTGTGCTCATCTCGTACTCTTGGGTGCCAAGACAGAAAGCTGAATCCCCTGAAAGTGGAGTTGTGAGCCACCATGTGGATGCTGAGAACTGACCTCTGTGCAAGATCAGCAATTGCTCTTAACCGCTGAGCAATCTCTCCTGCTCTATCACATCTTAATTTTAAGTACCCATTAGAGATAGCCAGTAAATGTGGGCACAAGCTTATATATAAGGCATAGTGAAACAGAATGAGAAATTTTGGCTAAGGTCAAGGAAAAACCTAGGGACTCGTATACATGCTAAAGAGTTTGAAAAGTACAACAATCTTCATGTCATTTAATGCAGGAAATCTGACCCGTTGTTGTGTCTTACCATTCTGTATCATACTTTAGACTAGTAACTGACATTTTCAGGGATAAATAGGCAATTCAAAAAGTTTTAAATATTTTTCCTTTTATTTTTCTAATACTTCACCTTCTAGCTCTACCAAAATCTCCACTATTTTATGTTTTTTTTTCCAGAAATATTCTATAAAACCAGTAAATTAAATGAGCTTTTGTCTTTAAGCTAGGCTGTGAATGGTTCTAAAATTGTCAGCTATTCATCATGAACTTTTGGTAGCAGATGCTTAATTATATTGAGAATCTTTTTGCTGAAAACAAAAAGATAACCATAATATAGTTTATACTCATGATTATAAAAGTATGATGAGTTAGTCTTGAGCATTTGTGAATATGTATTTTAAGTGGGTGTTTATAAATAGCCTTGTTTTGTCTTTAAGAGTTCACTTTAAAAGAAATCTATCCATTTGCCCCTGTGGAGAAGTGCTGGTCCTGAGGATGTCTTGATCCTCATGTGGAGAAGGCTAACCCTGTAGGTCTGTGCTCATCTTGTACTCTTGGATGGGTTAGTGTATCAACTCTAGACTTGATCAACCGAACTAGAGTTCAGTTCTTTGTTCATTGTCATCTGTGCAGAGACTGAGAATAGGGACTGCTTGCTGTACAGCTGTCACTTAAGAAAGCCTTGTCTGAACCTTATTCAGGTTCATTGTATTCATGACTCATTAAAAGATGGGCAAGTGAGGCCTCAATGAGACATCCAGAATTCAGTGTTTATTGTAGTAAGGAGTATACCCTGCTCCCCAGGTTAATTTGGGACTAAAATATGTGTTTTAGAAGTAATACTTGAGTGCTTATGTTTGGTTTTTATGAAAAGCATATATATATGCTTTGATAATTGCTTGTTAGCTGCATAATGCTTGGTTGCAAAGTGCTTGTTTTCTTAATGAAATCATTAACACCTTTTTTATAAATGGAGTGTCTCTGTTTTCTTAGATTGGTTTTCTATTTAAAAGGCGAGTGACCCCAGAGGCAAGAACTCCTAAGTTGCAAGCTTGCCATCTAGTGGTAAAAAGCTACCATGATTTACCATATGTGTCACATTTTCATACGTGATCCTGATAGAAACTAGCATTGGGAATGACAAGCATTGTGTCACAATGGCAGCAACATAACATTTTCTCAAATCCTAAAATAAGATTCTATAACAGCAGGGCGCCCATTGCTTGTTCTTTGGGTACCACCAAAGTGAGAGTTTAAGGAAAATTTTGTCTCACTGCTCCTGCTTTGAAAATGAAGTAGTCTTTCTGAATTGCCATTAGTTGCATTCCCGTGAGTATGTGTATGCATGCACATGTGAGTGTATATAAATGTGTGTGTGTGTCTGTGTGTGCATGTGTGTGTATATGGTAGTACTGATTATTATTGAAACTAGAGCCCTGCACATGCTGGGCAAATACCCGATGACTGTACTATATCCTCAGCCCAAGATTTCCTTTCTTTTTTCTTTTTTTAGAAGCAAGGAGATAAGGAGTTAAGTAGATTTATATGATAGTTTTGGCAGTGTTTCTGGAATATATTTTATTGATATAATGGAATATTTTGTTAATAAATATTGTTAATATAATGAAATATTTTGTTAATATATTGTTAATATAATGGTATATTTTATTAATATATATTTTGTTAATATTATGGTATATTTTATATACATATATATTTAATATAATGGCATATATGATGGGACAAAGATAAAGGGAGTTGGAAGAGGTGCAGAAGCTAATTTTCTTTACATACACAGATACATATACAATTACAATAAACCCATAGGGAGGTTTTGTACCTTTAGAAATAATTAAGTTATTTCTTGAAAAGGTAAAAATGAAATAAATGTAAATAAAAATAACCTAAAATCAATTATCAGTATGAATAGAGTCATCGATATGTGGTTGTTTGTCTAGGTCTTTTGTACAGAGACATCTGCCTGTAAATATAGGACTGTGCCATGTGTTCTGGTGCACATACTTTTAAACAGCTGTTTCAATTAGTCAACAGCATTTTAGTGGCTGTATAATCCATTTTATTCATGTGTAATTAACCATGTTGGGAATAGTGAAAGTTAAAAACATACTTTAATATTTGAGAACTACAAATAAGGCATAATCCAGGCCTGCAGATAATGAAGAGAAATATGGTGCAGAAGCTGATGGAGTCCATTCTCATGGAGTGTTCAAGGAGAAGCAGGTAGACACAGGCACAGTGTGTCTCAGTTTGGGGTGTTAGAGATATACAGGACATATGTGCCGCTCTGCTTCAGCCAAGGAAGTCACAGAAGGATGTTTTAGAGTTGAGATACAATAGGTGAGACTGGCCAGCTAATACTGGTAACTTAGGTTTAAGGCATATCGGAAAAAGGAAAGAGAAAGAACAGGACCAAGGGCCAGGAGAAAGTTTGGCTGCTGTAGAAAGAGAAAGACTTAGGGGTATGAGAATCTCTGATACTTCCTTTTCTATTTTAAAACTGTTTGTTTATTGATTTTATGTTCCAATTTATACCAATCTTATTAATTCTAATAGTATTTCATAAATTGCTTATTCTGCTTTTACATACAGACTAATTTCTAAGGATAGTTTTTAAAATCACTTCTTTTCCTTTTGAGCAGGCACAATTACATGTCTACAAACTGCCTGTAATATATTAGTGACAATAATGCTATAGTATCCTTGCCATTTTATGATCAAATGGGAACATATGTGATGTTTTTTGAAGGAATATGGGGAATTTTACTGACTATATCTTGCTATCTTGTGTTAGATGAACCTTGAAATAATTCTTTCACTAATGCATATTTTTACCAAACACTGATGAATTACTTAGATAAATCCTTTCAAATTTCTTGCTGATATGATCATATGGCTTTGTCTAATCTACTAAGCCAACAGATTTATGTAGGACATGTTTGCCTTCTTATGCATTTCTCTTATAAGACTTAATAGGATTAGGATTTTTGTGGCATTATTTATAACTACTGTGGTGCTGCTTTGCCTGGTTGTGAGCTGTAAAGTACACTTGCCTCGTGGTCAAATATTTTTTCCCTTTGTAAGTGTCTCCTTATATATGCCTATGCACTTGCATTTGAGTTCTGTTTTGTAGTATTCCTAGTTTAAGATGTACATAGTTTGCATTTAGTTTGTCTCACCTGACTCAAAGTGTTTCTCATTTTTTCCCCTCAACCCCCGATTCTAAAATTGAGTTCACTTGATTTTTCTTCCATTTAAATTTGATACTACTCTACTGTGTGGAGCTGACAGAGGCAGCTATTATCCTTGCAGCCATCTTGAGCCATATACCCTGACAAGAGACTTGATTACAATAGCCTACAACAGCTGAGCACACTCTAATAACTTCTTGCTTTAGATACCCAGGATCTTCCCTTGGGTGTGTGAGACTTAGAGATCAGATTTAGAGATAAGACCTCAGGGTGTGACTTAAGGGCATGATTTAGAAGTGAGACATATAAAAGGCAAGAGGCAGACAGAACAGTTCAGTACAACTTGGAACTAGGAATTAGGTTAGACACCAGACAACAGAGAATCAGACACGAGTTGGAGATAAGGCATTAGGTATTAGACACTTAAAATTAGGCACTTAGACAGTAGGCACTTGAGGGAACTTGGAGGCACTGGGGACTAGGAACTGGGGACTAGAAACTAGGGACTTGGAGGGAAGAAGACAGACTGAAGAATACATGGGATTGAATCACACTCTATATGGTCTCTATTCCTCAAGTCCGTCCTCACTCTCTCTCTTGCTGAACCTCAACCTGCAGACTGAAGCAGCCTGGGGCAGTGCAGGCTCTAACAATTTATCCCCCAAGGCTTTTGGCAATGTGAGTTCCAACACTGACAGAGCGGCCTTCACCATTTTTGGTGCCCATCGTGGGGCAGCTTGGGCTGCACCACTGTACTGCACTAGGTATATGATATCTGCTTCTTGGAACTTTTTCTTTGTGGTCTTGAGTTCTGCCACTAACAAGTGTCTCAGACAGCTACTTACCACCCAGGAGCTTCCTAGAAATACAGTCTCTGATGTCCAGTTTTTTACCTCTATGCCTGAATCTGCCCTTGAAGAAAACTCCCACATGATCCGTATAGATATGATGTTTAAAATTATCTGTTTTAGAATTTAATTCGTCTTTATAAAGATTATATGGTTTCTAAAAAAAAGATACCCATTTTAAGGTAAAATGTAGTTTCTGTAGCTTATTTTGAAAACTTTTATTGGGCACTGTGTGCTTCTTCTTCTTCTTCTTCTTCTTCTTCTTCTTCTTCTTCTTCTTCTTCCTCCTCCTCCTCCTCTTCTTCCTCCTCCTTTTCTTCCTCCTCCTCCTTTTCTTCCTCCTCCTCCTCCTTCTTCAAGTTAAATTACCAGAATGCTATATTAATCAAAACATTTGTTGTAAAAATAGTGATATTATAAATTGATACAAGTGTTGAAAGGACAAAACTAGTATGATTATAGCCATGGATGTATTTGTTTATTCATTATATTAAAGATGTGATATTCCAGACACGAAGCTGGGTACTTGATAGTGAAATAATCTTGTGTGTGCAGTTGTTACAAAATGCTGTTTGTTGATGGCCTTCGTGGTATCATTTGCTTCTCGGGAGAATGTTCTTTCCCAGAGGAGGTAGGTCAGAAATGTTCTCTAGAGGCTCACTCAATGCAGATCCAGCATTCAGTGCAGATTCCTACCCCCTGTTTTGAGGTTGAATGAGTTTTCATTTCACAAATAAATGTGTTGACTAAATGAATATACATGCAAGACGTTGGGCATTTCTCTATGGGACTCGACAGTTGAGTACTGGCTTGTTCACTTGTCAGTGTATGGAGACTATGGTGAGTGGCAGCATTGTGCATTAACCTGTTCATATTACGTTTGTTGCTCACATAGATGCTAGTTGTTCTTTTGATGCCTTTTACATTTTTCCAGTAAATTGTGTATGGCATATTTGCTCCCTGTGCTCATACTGTATAGAGTCTGTGTCGTTCTCTTAGTATAAGTGAACAGCATTGTGTTTGTAATTCTGCTATTTCTTGTACTATTAAGTCATTATAGTTTTTAAGTCTTATTTTAAAAGAAAAAAATTAAAATATTTGTAGGTCTTAGGAATAAATACCAGAACTAGTATTTGAAGGGAACCACAAGAAAATTAAGGCAGACAGGCAGGCAGACTTGGTTCAACAGGCTGAGACTGTTTTATTGGGATAGGGAGGGACCTCAGCCATTCCAAGGCATGAAAGTTGAGTGCATTTAACGGCCTGGGGACAGGTTTATATACATGCACTCATACTTCAGTTAGCTAACAGGACATTACAGATGGTTTTTGGAGTT
This sequence comes from Rhabdomys pumilio, assembly GCA_030674055.1. Lineage (NCBI taxonomy): Eukaryota > Metazoa > Chordata > Mammalia > Rodentia > Muridae > Rhabdomys > Rhabdomys pumilio. The sequence continues at coordinate 31,574,422 of JANHMN010000016.1, read as the reverse complement.
TGACTGGAGCAGGGTGAGTTGTTTTTGATAATCAAGCATAATGTTTCCATAGGTGGAACAGAATGGTCAGGCTAAGGTAAACCATTCTTCATGGCTAGCAGCTAGCACCCTGTGCAACCTGATTCAATTCCTCTTGACCCAAGGCTATTGTCTAACAGGGAACTATTGCATTTTTTCAATAGCAAAAACATTAGAAATGCGAATCTATTTAGGATTTCACTCATAAGGTGACTTACAATCAGATTGTCCCCCAACTGTGTGAACAATGAGAGTAAATTTCAGTGAGACTGTTTTTGTCCACCTGAGCTGTTCCTGAACAGACTGCCATATTTGTCCTCCTCACCAGGGATCAGCTAACTTCCCTGAGTATCATGAAACTGTTGAATGTACCTTGGTTAACAAGCCTCCTTCTAAAGTAGATTCTTTCTCTACCCCTAAACTTGAAAACATGTGAGCTAATCGCATCAGCCTGACCTCTGTATATGATCTGATCTGTGACCTATGGAAGATCTTTCACACAAGAGTAGACACCTAGATAGACGGTTCCTTGAAGCCACAGGCTTATTTGATTGAATGGACAGACAGACAACAGCATGATGGAGGTACTCTGAGGAGAGTAAGGGGCAGTGTGGCAGGAACTCTGAAGAGAGAAAATCAAGGCCTAGCTGGTAGAAATCCTAGTTTATTCAGATAGGCTCTTAATGCCTTTGTTAGGAATGCTTGTGGTTTCACAGTATAGGACCATCCTCCCTCAGCATCCTCCCTCAGCTAAGCACTCTGATTTCCAGGAAGGGGGAAAGGGTAGGGGAACAGGTTGTATGGCCACCAAGATCACCTTTGATGTTAACTCAGTTCTCCAGGTAAGAGATCATTACAACTTGTAGTTTGTTAGGTAGGGGCTCACAATGTCTCCATAGGGTGCATGCCAGTATTTGTGAAGGGCAAAGATGCTGGATTCTAATATTGTATTCATACTAACACAGGGGCTATAAACATGCACACACACACACACACACACACACACACACACACACACACGAACACTCGAGGATCAGAGTTCTATTTGTAATAAGGAATTCAACACACTTTTGGCATACACTTTACCCCTTAGATAACTTAGCTAGTAAGGGGTTAAAATCATATAGTTAATTTAAAGAAATCCTTCATCCTGGAACCAGGGGTTAGGCAAACATTGATTTCTATGTCAAATAGTGTGGTGTGTGTCAGGAAGGGCCATGAATCTGTCTCCTAATTCTTATTCTTCAGAATTAAAATACTCTGACTGGAAAGAGTTAGTGAAGGAAAGAAGAAAGTGGTTAGAAGTCTGTCCTGTGGTAGAGTGCTTCTTTGTGGTCATGTAAGATTGTATCTGTTGATGTTTTTAAAAGGATTATATATCAATCACCATGGCAGGCAGTACCTGACCAGAAGCTTCTTAAGGGAGAAGTAGTTTATTTTGCCTCACAGTTTGACTTTGAGCAGCAGGAATATGAAGATGCTGGGTGCTTTGCTCTCTCAGCAGGGAAGTAGAAGATGCTGGGTGCTTTGCTCTCTCAGCAGGGAGGTAGAGAGAGAAATGCTTATACAGCATTCACATTTCTCTTTTGATTTAGTCCAGTCCCTGGAATGGAACCTCCACACTCGGGGGGGGGGGGTCTTCTCTCCTCAGTCGTTCTGGAGACAGGACTAGAGATTTATTTCTTAGGCAGTGCTGAATCTTGTCAAGTTGACAGTGATGATGAGCTATGGTTTATTGTAAAGATGAGAATTCTGAGCTTAAGCCTTAGAAAAAGAATCCTCTTCAGTGGTAGAGGATAGGGATAATGGACCAAAGAGTTCTATTCATTGGGGTTAAAAAGAAAGAGAAGAAAGTAGTGAAATTTTGAAGTAAAAGAAGGACCAGAGTGCATTTTTTTTACACTACACTAATCAGTGCTTCTCTATGGTGGCCTTCAGTGCACATCCTGAGATAGTTGAAAGGTTTAGCTTTAGCGTTTCTTCTCCATTTACGTTTGGTATTCTTTGCACAGAAATTCAATATGAGTGTTTTTAATTTGCACAAATATACAGAATATATCATTGGTGCATTCATTCAGAGTTGTACAGATGGCATCTGGGGTCCTGGGTTTGAAACTGCCGGAATGTTGTGTTCTCCGACAGCATTTTGTCCAGAGAAACCGTATATTTAGCTGATAGCCATTTCTTGGCAAGAGGTGAGCCATCTACCTTTGTCGGTTCTCACTCTTCATATTTCAGAGGGAACATTTTATGACTGATTTAATTCATTTGCTTTGTAAAGAATGCAGACTGTTTGAAAGACCACTGCATCCAATTTACTTGAAATTCATAGTGCATACTTCTGAAGACTTTGGGGGAACCTTACTGATGCTTGTTCAAATCTGTTATGATTTTAAAGAATTGCTGTCTTAGATCATTCACACTGCAACAGCAAAATGCCCTAGGGACTAGATTTGAAGTCCAAGATTAAGCTTGGAAGATTTAGTGACTGGTGAGGATCCACTTCACAGTTGTAGACTGCAACCTCATGTGGCTGAGGGGGTAAGGGGTTTTTCTGGAGCCTCTTTAAATGAATGCAATTTAGAGGGGGTATGAAGGGAACCCTCCATTATTTATGAGCTCACCCAACTGAGTTTCATCTCTTCATCAGCCCAGAGACCCAATAACCTCCTGACTCAATATTCAAATGTTATTACCCAGGGAGGGTGAGATTTTAATATAGGAATTTGGAGGGAACCCAGACATTTAGATCATAATAGACAATTAAAGAAGAAGTGCTTTCTGGATAGTTCACACACACATACACACACACACACACACACACACATACACACACACACAATGTTAACAGGTTAGTGGTCTAATCTGTTCTCTATGGAGAGTGCTTTATAATAAATTTTGCTTGGTACTAGCATCACAGAGTGTGCTTGATAAGAAGTTAAAGTTTGATTGACATCTGAGTTTGCCTGTATTTTGAGGTTCCTTTTTAGTATTCTATGCAAGACTCCAAGAGTGTTGGCTTGCTCTTTTGACTGAATGAATTAGCCTTTGATTCAGTTCCCTTAATTTAAAATATTAATATAAATTGTATTTTCTTTACCAGTCATGTGCTTAAAAAAATGGGTGTATACAGACAGAAGTGTCTTAGAGGCTATATAGACAGAATAATTAAAATAGAATGATTTTCTGACTTTTCAATTGGTAATTTGTGATGCTTGGGTCTTGAGTTCTGATTAGGTATTTTAGATTGTGCCAGACAATCAATATTTCCTCTTTTTGATTTAAAACTTATGTCTGGAATTGAAAAACAAAATTCCAAAGGTAGGAGGTTTTGTAAAGATTATTCTATCCTATGTTACTTTATTTGAAATTATTAACTTAAGAGTCTGGAGAAAAGGCTCAACAGTTAATGACACTTGCTTTCGTGCTGAGGACTAGAGCCTAAATCCCAGCATCCACACAGCACATTGCAGCCACCTATAGCTTTAGCTTCAGGGGCTCCAGAAACTTCTGGCATTGGTAGATTGGTAGGCACATGAACACATGTGGCATCCTCCCTCCCTCCCTCCCTCCCTCCCTCCCTCCCTCCCTCCCTCCCTCCCTCCCTCCTCCTTCTTTCCCTCCCCTTCTCTCCCCTCTCCCTCCCTCCTCCCCCCTCACACTTTCTCATACACACTTGCACACAAACTCTCACACATATACTCTGTCACACCAATAATAATAATAATAATAATAATAATAATAATAATAATAATAGTAATTCCATTACTTTTTAAAAATTATATAAAACCACAGTGAAGTAAATAGATTGCTATTTGCTAATGGTTTTCTGTGTAGTCTTTTTCCAGGTTGTGTTGGAAAAGCTGCTGTTGACATGATTGGTACTGCAATGCTAAGACATCTTAGGATGTGCTTGACTTTTTGATCCTTTACTCAGTTTGAGGTACACTGAAGATTGACTTGCCATTGAGAGTCAAAGGAGATGACCCAGGAAAGATGAGAATGTTCAGAGGAAGAATTATGAATATCAAGGCTTAAGAATGTTCTTCTGTTCTCAGAAAAGCATCCTCTCTCATCCCGTCTGTGGTTCCCCTATTGCTTTGGCTGTGACATAGGCTATGAAAGCTAAACCTTTATACCCAAGAGGAAAAGTCCTTTTCATAAGACTATGAAGAATCCAGTGTCTGAACCTTAGGTATCACTGATTTCTGCTTTTTCAACTCATTGGCATTGTTTAATAGAACTTACTTCAGTCTGCTCAGTGTGTTTAACAAACACTCAGACAGCTGCAGGTTGGACTGAAGGACCTGTGCATATGCTCTGAGAAAACCATATCCTGAATCCAGAATTAACAATCTGTGTTTTTTCCCTCTTATTTCTTGTTACTACCTGTTTGTATCAGCCTTATCATTAATATTCCTAAATACCCTGGTGTTAATAACTGATAGCCAGAAACAATTGTAAAGGAAGGCCCTCGGTGAGCTTGGCTCTGAGAGGTCTTGGATTTCTCTAACTGTGTATTTTGCAGTGGTAGATTAATTAGGTAGAGCTAGTCTTGCATCCCAGCACCTTTAAGAGCCGTCCTGTAGCAAATTCCAAATCCGGTGCTCTTCATGAGCTGTAATATTCAAGATTGAGGGATATAGACACTACATTTAGACATTTCATGAAAAACTTTTTATGAATTAAATAGAATGTTTTATTCATAAGAAGAGCTAGCTAAATCTTCATATCCCTTTATTTTAAGACTTATAGCTCATGTATTTTTTCCATGGATTACTCTAAAGAGTCTTTATTTTCAATCATTAAATTGGTTAAGTGGGTGGGTCGGGGTATATTCTTCAGTTACAAGATCAGTTTTAGCAAAATCTCATTTTGGGAGAATCTCACCCATCCAAAGGTTTTGTTCTTTTTATCTTAATTGATGACAAATCAACTAATCAGTTAATTTTATCGTACTGGAGATTATGCGATGCTCTACCACTGATCTATATCCATACATCTCTTTTTAACTTAAATAAAAATTTTTTTTGAGACATCGTGTCACTAACTTGCTCAGGATGATCGCTGGACTTACTTTGTAGGGCAGGATAGATCTGAATTTGTGCATCTCCTGATTCAGCTTTCAAAGTAGCTGGGATTATAGGCTCATGCCACCAAATCTGGCTCTTCCGATTCTAAATATAGAACTTTATCTTTTAATTTTTTTTTCTACGAGGGACCCTTTGTTTTCCACCTAACAGACCTTGCTCAACGATCGATCTTCATCCTGTAAGCACACACCAAATTTCTTATATTCCTTTCTTTAGCATTGTTCATTTTGAGTTTGATTTCCCAAAAGATTGGGTGAGTGCCATTTTTATTTCATTCTGTATTCACCGCTTCCTTGTGCCCACAATAGCTTCTGTTTCTGTGCACCAGAAGCTAGCTATTATCTCTCCATAGCAGATATTTTCAAAGACTTTACCTTTGTCTTCTTTTTTAATTTTTAGACTTTGTCACCCATATCTTTGTTTTCTGGTTGGTTTTACATTTTGGCTTGAATAAGTAAGTTTTACAGTTTTACATAGCCAAAATAATAGGATTTTGTTTTTGTTGTTTTGGTTATTATGCATTTGGATCGGTTCCACAAATAACCCTTGAAAACACTTAGAGTTCTACCACGTCTGTTACAGTTACAGATTACATGTGGACATTTTAATCTGCATGTAGATTTTTATTAGATATATTATTGTCATTAGTTTTGCTATATTGCTGGGGAAAAAGAGAAATGCTTTCTAATTTAGGGGCTACAGTTTCTTGGGAGTTAAGGGGTGATGTTGCCAGTGCAGAGCTGCTTGTTTCATAGTCCCTACCTATACTCTGGGAGACGCTTTTTTCTTCTGAGTGCTTTCCAAAGTAAGATAAAGTGGTTGAGGCAATTAAGTAGAAGCTTGCACTACTAATTACTGGGCCTTTGGAGGAATGAACCAATTAGAAGTTAACCCTTCTTTGAAATGCACTGGTCTTGGGAGAGCTGGGTTAGCTCTCTATTGTTTTCTTTTCTGACAAACATAAAAAAGAATGACAAAGATATCCTGGCCTGAATATACCTCTCTACCCTGCTCTATTTGGTGTCACTTATCTGTCCAGTTTTAAAGATCCATTGATACCCAAAACCTACACCCTAGTTCATAGTGGCTCCACCGTTGTCTCCTACATTTGGTGGGTAGGCAGTGCAGCCAAACTAAAGACCAGGAAGAACCATTAACCTGATACTTTCTACTGATGAAGACACCTGAACTGTAAACCTCTGAAGCCCTGGAAACGAGCAAAGAAGCAACTTCTGCCTCCCTTGATAGTCAGCATCCATCAAGCTCAGGCATTCTGAGAGTTGAGAACAAGCACTGGTGACAGGAGCAGAAATGTGTGTTTCTGCATTGAAAGCATAATTATCTTCAATTCTGGTGACTGACTGGTCTTACTCTCTGAAAAGTGATGAGTCACTTAAGCCTACCTAAGCATAAAAGGAAAAGTGGGGTCCATATTTCCCCTGGGAAAACAGTTTTGATTCTCTAAGCCATTGCTTGATTATAAACAATAACGGAAATGTGTTTCCTGAAAGGCTTTTCTTGATGTTTTATCATAGCTTTGTCAGCTGGACACCATTAGGGGCAAATCTACACTCCCCAAGAGATGAATTTGCTGATTTACTGTAGGAGACCACACACTAGGGGAAGCACTCATAGACTTCCTACCAAACACAGCAAAAGAATCTTGCCTTAGGGTTTGTTTGTTTGTTTGTTTGTTTTTGAAATATAGTCTTGTTATATAGAACAGATTGGCCTTGAACTCACAAAACTCCTGGCCCAGGCTCTCCAGCTGGAATTATAGTTTGTGCTTCTACACCTGACAGTATCGTTTAGATGAAATTCAAGTAAAACAACTTTTTTGATAGATTCAGAACAAAGCATGACCAGGTATAAATGGGCCAACATCTTTGCAGAATAAACCTAGATTCCATTTCTTTGGAACTGCACAATGGGAACAATGTAATGCCATGTATAGACACATCTTTTATAAAGGTCTCTTCTGGGCTGGGAGTTGAGGCTTCTTCTTTGTTTCAGAATGACTTAAATTCATCAGTAAGTCCAGACTGCCTCTTCCTGACTATTGTAATTTCCAATAGAATATTTTTGATAATTCTCTGACTTACAAGCACCCAGTTGCTTAGTAAGACAACAGGAGACAAACCAGGATGTTACTATGATGATGTTTCATGGTGCCAAAATAGCCATAAAAAATCATTTCCTTTCCCTATGAAACTGCCAAAACGATGAGTATCCAGGATGAATACTGCACCCTTTGTCTTGAGTTAACTTTTATGTTTTAATAGTCCTACAGCTTTCTCATTCTTCCAGGATCATCTAATTTTAAAAATCTATGCCAGGAAACTTTCTTCCCTCCAGTTTAGCCATGTGAATATGCTTTTCTTAACTTGTTCTACAAGGTAGGGGTTATACTCAGGAAGTGTCTGCTGGCAAGATTCAGGTGTTTGAGAACTGCTGAACTTCTCTTACTGACTGCGGTAGACTGTTGTGTGGCTAGCAGTGTTCTGAATAGTATCCAACATGCAAATAGTGAATATCCTAGCATGCACTTACTGTTATTTGCTCCTTGACCTTATCTTCGACACACACTGGGAATTGGGCCTTCCATAAATAATGCTATAGCCCCATCAATTACTCATTCTTCAGGAGTCCCCTGTGTCATGAGCATGGAGGCAAAACATTGTAGTATATTGAAGCTTATGCTAACAGATGCCTATGGAGGCCTGAGGCATTAGAATCCCTCAAGCTAGAGTTATAGGAGGGAGGATGTAAGCCACTCTGTCTGGATGCTGGGAATCAAATTTGGGTCCTCTGTGAAAGGGGCATATACTCTTAATTGCAGAGCTATCTCTTCAGCTCCTCAGTGCAAAAATAAAATTAACTTTTTTGAACAAGGTGTGTTCATAGCAGAGCTTTAAAAACAACTATTACAAACATGTGGTGAAGCTTCACTGCCCCTTAACTCAATTCTTATGTAAAGAACAGAGCTCCGAAAGTAGTTCTTGCAGTCTCATCTTAAACCTAAATTTACATTAGTATAAACATTGATATCTCAAAATTAGACAACAATTATCCACAAAGTGTGTATCCACAAATGGGTGCTACACTCTGTTAAATCCATAAATATTAAAAGAAACTTTTTATGAATTCGTAGAAGCTCTTTCTTACAGATACTCTGTAGCAGAAGGATGAGTATCATACCCTAACACCATACACTTTTATGTGATAAAATCTGTTTGTTAACATACTTGTCTATTTGTGAATAATTTCGATTTTGCTTCAGACAATATGGGTCCCTTTGCTCTCGCTGTCTTGACAGATTAATACTCCTGCTTCTCCTTTGAAATGCTGCTAATGTGTTAATGTTCATCATTAGCTGTCCTGTCATTGTCTGTGACCTCCTAATCTCCCAACTATAATTTCCCAATTACTTAGGAAAAAAAACTGTATTAGATATTATCAACATTCAAAACTATAAAACAATGAAAGTACATATGATGTCCTAGTCTAGGAGGTAAATTGGAAGACACAGAGATGCTTTAATTTTACTCTTATAGCCATGCTATGAAGGTATGTTGATCTGGAAGGACCAATCGGCAGCCATTTTGAAGAATAACTTGTGCTGTAGACTTTCAGGGAGGAAAAAATGTCCTGGGGCTTTCTTAAAATCATCTGATTCTTACTGGATAGTGTTGGGCCCCATGATAAAATTATTTAAAGATGCAGATTCTAGGAAGAGTCTAGTCTTTAGAAATCTGGAAATGCCTGTGAGATGCATATGAATATGCTGGGTCTTGCTGACTCCTAGAAACTCAGGATGGAGCTAAATGGATGAACTCGATGGATTAGCGTGACAACGCCTGAGAGTGAAACAATGTCTCCTGCTGTCCCTGCAGGGATCAGAAAATATATCCAGTGATCATGAAGAGCAACTCAAAGTTATGAATCTTAGTCTTATGGTGCCAACCAAACTTGATAATCAAGGAACTTCAAGGCAAAGAATAAAGTCTTCAAACAGGGGTCCCGTTGAAAGAAAAATAAACTAGATCACTTATTGAATAATAACAGATTCTTCATACAGGGGAATTTGCTGGTTCTCAAGATGGTCACCTTTCAGATGGGAATACTGATATATATACCGAAGCCCAGTGGCTCTTTGAAAAATACTTAGTGAATTAGTTCTGCACATTAAAGTAGTTTTAAAATGAAACACAAATTGTGGATCATATAAAGGCAAATTGAAGAATCCATAAGGTTTGAGCCAAGGTAACAATCTAAATGATAAGACCAGCAATCAAAGAAAGGATACCTAGAGGAATACAAGGGCAAGGTCAGAGAGGACCTTGGGGGAAGGATGAAAATGTCACCTAGAAAATTCAGCACTAGTACCTCAGAGTACTAAGCATGATTTCTAATAATTAATATAATCCATGAATGAAATGGGAGTCTTGGTTACTTCTGAAGCTTGGTTTCATTGTCTTGGAAGATAAAGCACAAAATAAAATCACAGAGTAGAGTGTGGACAGAAGATTAAAAGAAGTCGTAACAGGAAAGTGGACCCTTGGAGAACTTCTCTCTGAGACATAAAATGAAAATAATTGGAGTGGGGAGAAGGAACACAAACACAAAGGGGGATAATTGTATAACACACAAAAAAAGTGTTCCTGACCTGAGCTAGTGAAAGACCTGGGCCTGCAAATTAGAAGTCTAAGCAATGTCTAGGATCACTGCACTTGAAAACATCCAAGTCTAGACACCTTGTAAAATTTCCAAGTCCTATAATGACTTAGAAGGTTTCAGGTGAAAAACTCCAAATCACTTTAAGAGACAGTTGACTGTGGGAATCAGCTTTTCTTTGGCCTTTCCCTTTGTAAGTCAGAAAAGAGCTAGTGTACAGAAGAGAGCGAGGAAGGACCGTGTAATGCAGGAGGGATCGAAGGCTCTGTAATATATCACGTGGGCAGACCCTAACAAAACTGTAAGTTAACTAGAGCAAACTCTTCTGACTGGGAAGAGATTAGCCGATAATACCAGTGAATTCTAACAGTTTGATGCATAGATATTTAGAAACTGAATGGAAGGAGATAGCTTGCCATGACTTTTGTAACTTTAGTTTAAATAAGGTCATTTAAAACATCTACAAAAAAAATTTAAAAGTAGGCTTGTACCATAGAGACTTAAAGTCTAAGAAACTAGGAGAAAATGAGAGAGTGGAAATGAAAATTTTAAAATGAGCAAGAAATAACCATCAGCTTACTAAAGGAAATCAGGGTGAATAGAGCATAATTTTAGAAAAAAAAAACAGTGGGAGGTAAAATCTTGTTTTTAAAGAATCACCTATCTTAGACTGGAGATAAGGATGTGAATGGGTAATACTAATTGAAGAGAATACTGAAGCAAAATTTCCAAGTGAATGAGAGAAAGGTAACTTGATCAAAGTCTTCAAATAATGGAACAAAGACAAGACAAGTAGGCTTTTTTTTTTTTTTTTGACTAACAGAAGGGGCTGAAAAAGGGCTCAGTGGTTAAGAGCACTTTCTTGTTTCTTGGAGGAAACAAGGTTGGTTTTTTAACACCCACTTTAGTGAGCTTATAATTTTCTGTAACTTCAGTTCCACAGAATCTGGAGCTGTCTTCTGGCCTCTCGGGTAACTATTCATGTATAACGTCTGTACACATAGACACACAAACATACAGGTGAGTAAAAAAAAAAAAAATGACTAAGAGATTCAAAATTCAACACCAACCACAACAATCACCTTTCAAATCAGAATAGAGTGAATTACAAAATTAAAAGGCATATACTAGGCTGTTATAAAAATAAGCTTAAATTGTTTCTCTGTTGATTCATTGTTTATCATAGTATGTTGAAATAGAGAGGAACACCGAGTTAATACAAGGAAATGCAAAATGAGTGAGTCATTGAAGCCATCTTAATACATTACAGAAAATAATAACATTGACTGACATTAAAGGACAAGGTTGTTTTGAAGATGAGTTAAGATATGCATTACCAGGCTACCTTGCCAGTGTTCTTGATTATCCTCCAGAACTTGATGGTAAGACCTTGTTGCTGAAGATCACTATTTGAATCATATAGTGATCATATAGAACATGAAGAGATCAAGCTGGTACTGTACTGAAAGTCTTATCTCTACTGGTAGCTTTCATAGTGTTAGAAGGTGCCATATATGCTACTAGAAGAGAAAAGTAGTCATCACTTTTACCCAGATGTGAACCCTGTAAGCTACAGTAATGACTGGTCTAGAAAGACATGCCTAATGTGCAGTACTGGCATGGATGTCATGTAAGTAACCAACCATTCACTTTCTATTTGGATTATAGTCTGTCTTTACAAGGTGAAAGACATGCCTGCACTGTCTTTGAGTCAAAAGCCTATGCTTAGACAGGTCCCAGGTCTTACATAAGAGAATCTTTTTTTTCTGCTAAATAGGCATATTAAATTTATTAAACTGACTTCTACAACGTATTATTGGAGTTATATATTAACACATCTCTCAACCATCATCAGAGAAGCTTCTAGAATCTAATAATGGCCAAAGTGCAGAAAATAAGAGACTATAGATTTTGCATTTCTAAAAGGAACATGTATATCCCACCCCCTCCTAAGTCTCAGGAAAATTTGCAGAAAGTTCAAGAGACAGAATTGGTAGCTGACCACAAATAAATTGTGTCCTCTGTACCTAGCTAGGCAGCTGTACACGTGAACTCAAAAGTGTTGTGACAATACCTTGCACAAGATCTGTGTGAGCCCAAGCCTGACAGAATCCCAATATGAAGCGAAGAATTGGGAACATAGTCCTTCCCCATCCATAGGATGATTGACAGTTGTTAGCTAGTGGGAACCGGAGAGTCGGTTTTCTTTAAGAGTATGACTTTAGCACATTGACTGGGCTTCAGTGAAAGGCCACACAACCAAGAATATTTAAGCAGTATGAATTAGTTTTCATGAATTAAGAAAACAAAAAGACTAAGTTGGGTTAATAGGGAAAGGGATGGATATAGAAATGGTGGGTGAGGATATGACTAAATACAATGTGTGAAATTCTAAAAGGAAAAGAAGAGAAAAACTAATGAAAGTACAGAATACAATATCTACTAGATCTCTAAGTTTGATTCCAAGATCCATGTGAGGTGGATCACAACAACCTGAAATTCTAGCTCCGGGGGAGCTAATGTTCCCTGTAGCTTCCAAAGGCAACCACACATAGTATTTAATCACAAAAATCCACCCATAAATACAAAATTTTCAATTATGTATTTTATTTATCAGATTATAATTACATCATTTTCCTCTTTCCTTTCTCTGCTCTAAACCTTCCAATGTAGGATGCCAATTCCAATTGGTGTGCTCTTCCCTGGGGAAGCCTATTTCCCCCCACTGTCAGCATTCCTTAGTCACCTGTGGTTCTTAGTACAGGGCTGAGGCATCGTGGGCTTTCTTCTGTTCACTTTGACAGGTCTATTGTTGCCCTTGTTCAGCTCATGTTTAGGAAGGCATGTTGGTGAAATTTTATGGGTATAGTTTCTGACATTCCTAGGAGAGACAATCTCATGGCAAACTATCCTCAACTATGTCTCAATCTTCTGCCTCTTATTTTCTTTCTGCCCTCTCTCCAGAAATGTTCCCAGAGCCTTAGATCCTAGAGTTGTTTTGTAGATCTATGTATTGAGACTGGGCTCCATAGCTCTCCATTTTGATTGGTTGTAGCATTCTTTAATGGTCTGTCGTGAGAAGTTTCTCTGATGAGGGATGAAGAGTACCCTTCTCTTTGGGTATAAGGACACATGTTTAAATTGTTGTTAGGGGTTATGGTGACTCAGTAAAGTTGGAGGCTGTCCTTCAAGATTTGTGACTTTACTGGCTTTGGGCAGTTGGCTAAGTTTTCAGCACCCGTCACGGACACTACTACTCTCTCAGGAATATGATAACATTCTGGCTATAATGGATATTCATTATATTTGGATAGGACTGTTGGGTACTTCCCTCCTTTGGAAACTTGCATGCTACCTTATGATATTATAAAAGCTTGTCCTCAGGGAGGAAAAATTCAAGTTAGTTCCAGATCAAACCTCTGGGCTGTGTCAGAAGTACATGATGTCTTCAGCAATAAGAACTTAACCTCCCACAACTTCTGGGGAAATAACAGCAATAACAATAGTCTGTAATGTTTTGAGAGCCTCTTACAACCCTCAGCAACAACTCAAGAGAGAGTTTATTATGTATAGTGTTGGGATTATTTGTTAGATAGTCTTTGGATCTTGGAGAAAGAAAGAAATCCAAAGGTTTTACATGTGTAAAAATTATTTTCTACCCACTAGAAAAAAAGACTCATAGATTTTTAAAAAGAAAATATAAAATGTTAGATTTGTCTTCTAACGAGAATGGTGTGTTACTTCCTATGAGACAATTTGAGCAGATCCATTGTTTGTTTTGTTTTGTTTTGTTTCCTTTGAAAATGTGCTGTTTCCTGAACTCCGCAGTGTATTACTTCCTATGGGAAAACTTCCACCACTACTGAGAAACTGGAGGACAAAGAGCCAGTGCTGCCTTGTGCTATCATGTTTGGTAAAGGTTTTGGAAATTCCCTCCAGGACAAAAGATGCGGTATAACCACAATGAGGACAGTTGCCATGAAACTTTTATAACATAATAGAGATGAAACATATAGTATCTAAAACTTGTATGTTATTTCATGTTTTCAGTGTCAATGGCTGAGAGGTTTTTAATAAATCTCTTATAGAATTTAATAGGTCAGGTCAGGGAAGGTTGCTTATATTTGAGATCTGGCTGTTACCCCCCCCCCCCAAAAAGCTGGGATAAGTACATGTTGAGTAACTATGATTCTATATATGCACAGAGTGATGTCTTTAATTAAAAGGAAATATAAATACTGTATATACTAAAAATAGTAATGCAAAGTACTGTTTATGAGATACACATACAACAATATATAATGTAGGACTCAAAAGAAAGTTCAGTAAACACACGTAGAGAAGATTGCCTTCATTTACCTCCCTATGTCTACTTAAAATAAAAATTGGAAATGAACAATCTAAAAGAAATTAAATATTTTTTCTAAGTAATATTGAGATCACGTGTGACTTTTGATTGTTTTTTAAGATGTATTCTTAAAGGTACTCTCTGTAAAAAGGTGATGGGAATTAGACAATTTGAAACTGGTAAACCATCTGAAATGCTATGCTTTGATCAAAAGGACCATGAAACAAATGAGCAAAGATTTCAGGACAGAAGCTTGAAAGGCATAGCCAAGTTTCCTTGGAGTGATTTTTGGTTCTTACTGCTAAATATAAGCTGTGCTAACACATCATTCCATTTTTAGAAAAGAAAAAATATAACTCTTTACACTTCAAAAATTTTTGTTGGAAATGACTTTTTTGGCAGTTAGTATGTTTCCAGACTATATACGAATTTTGTTTTTGTTTTTAACAAAGGCTTGAGTCCATTTCAGCAGATTACTTGTTTGCACTTAAAAATCAACTTTGAATAATTTTGAAACTTAGTGTTTGAAATTGAAAAGTCATTTTCTTTCTATTTTTAAAATTTAAAATGCTCACAGAACTTTCAATATTGGTGGACTGCACTGAATTTTTTTCTGGCTATTCCATCTTTTGTAGCCTCTTAATTGAATATTTTAATATATTAAAGTGCCTTCAAATATTTATCTGTAACCACTGACCTAGAGTACTAATGGGAGTACTGCTTCCATTAGTGGTAGGGAGATGCAGAACAAAGAAAGGGCTGAGAATGGGTAACTGAGTGCTCATCCATAAATGGGACATGTGTATTGGTTCGTTTGTATTCGCATCAGCAATGACAAGGCTCAGAGTATATCATGGGTGAGGAGATCTAACGCATATAAGTGCTGGACGGTGGGAAGAGGGCCTTCGAAATGGCTGTCTTCTGCACCTGGCATGGCTACCAACCACACTTGTGAATTCCCAGCTTCTGTGAATTCCTGTACAAATAGAGGTAACCCGAAATCCAACGAAGATGAGGTAGCCCATCCCCAACCCTCACCCATAACTAAGGAGCTATTGGCAGTGCCTAGTTGCTGGAGAAGAAAGAATTGTTCTTTTTGGAAGATGTGGCCACTGTTAGGCTCTCCTGCTTCAGTGCACGGACCCACAACCATATGCATATGGGTAACTAACCAGACATGGTGGGGTTAAAAGAAAGGAATGTGAAGTTGGAGGTAGAGGGTGTTGGGAGAAGACGGTGGGAGTTGGAGTTCAAGAAGAGGGTTAGTGTGATCATGTTTAATTATGTACATGTATGACATTTTAAACAATAAAGGGAAATTAAAAAAAACAACAACAAAAGCAAAAATCTTTGACTTGTAATATTCCAGTTCTGCACAAGTTGGAAACTAAGCAGGTGTCAATCTATGATCTGCCCAGCATCCAGACAAATGGAGAAGGAAGATCAGAGTGCTGAGCAGAAGATTTATCTGTCACAGTTCTGGTAAAATGCGGAAGGAGGTGTCAAGGTCTCGGAAATAATGTGAGCTGAGAATGGAAAGCATAGTTTGCACCAAACAGAACAAAGAATTGTATTTGCTAATTCTATTTTGATGTTGAGGTAATTCCTGAAAAACTAATGCGTATTTATTTAACAACAGGGAAGATGTGTGCAAATGTGGACATTTTTTATATAACCCTGGGCATTTTTTTTAAGGAAACCTTTTCTGAACTTCTGACCTGGGGGCTGGCCCTTCTCAGACTGTACTTTTCTTTGACAGTATAAGTGTTCATTCTTAAAGGTTTCTCTGCTTATCTTGCTGAATATGACTCAAATATCTTCATTTTTGTTATCACCAATGTGGTGCAGATCATTTACTTCTGTAATTAAGACACTAAGTAAACAAGCATTGATTTTTGTGAATCATTTATTTTATTGGGATTGATTTTTGCACATTAGGAATTGCTTGTTTAAGTACTGTAAGTAATATGGAGGCTTTAGGCTAACCAGCCTTTCAGTATTGCCTGCCCAGTTTCTGTGCTTACCAGTAACTGAGCATAATAATTCTAACACCTTGAATTTCAATGAACAAATGTAACTTATCGTCTTGGAGTACTTTTTGCCAACTCCTTGAACAGTCAGGCATATGGATTGTTCCTGTCGTCTGTCCTTTACTCTATTAAAATTTCTTCTATTGCAGCCATTTTAGCCCATTTGATTTAGTGTTAGTTTCCTTCACCGTGTTTGCATTTTATTTTCTTTGAGATGTATTTAGTATCTTCCATTTAAAACTATCAGTGTACTGTCATTTCCTCTGCCTGGAACAATTCTTTACTGCCAAGAGCTTCAGATTTTCCTCCGTTTTCTTGCAGTGTGATCAGGTTCATGTGGCTTGTGTAGGTGTAGGGGATGATTGTAGTTACTGGATTTGCAGTAAGTCTGGGAAGAATTGCCATCTAGGTTTTTGTCTTGAAATATATATTTTCCCCTCAAGTTTCCAAGCTTTCTTTACATAAAGATTTGCTTTCTTTAAATAGGATCATTAAGCCTTTAAGATGATAAATTTATGATTGCATTTTTGTAGTGTTTTTTAAACATTTAAATCTTATTTATCTGTGTACACAGACAGATAAATGTGTGTGTGTGTGTGTGTGTGTGTGTGTGTGTGTGTGTGTATAACATGATGCATGTGAGGAGGTCAGAGGACAACTTTTGGAGGTCATTTCCTTTCTACTGATATGGAGTATAGGAATTGAATTATGGTCACCTGCTGAACCATGTCATTGAACCTTTGTATTTGATAGTATGTATGTCAGTCTCTCTGTCTGTCCAGTGGATTTTTCTACTATATCAAATGATTGTTTTGACTGAGTAGGGAAGTCTTGACTTTTGTCTTTTACGGGGAATTTGTCTTCTCTCCATTGCATTCAGCAGATTCGCATTTCAACCCGTGACTGTTCAGGTAATTAATTCTGATTTGCTAGACTGAAAGCAATACATAAAAGTAAAATGCCATTTTTACTTGGTCTGTCTTTTAATGGTGTGTACATTCATTTATTTACCCATTATAATTCCTTATGTTGGTTCTCTTCATATTTGTCTTGTAATTATGTTCTCAACATTCATTCATTTAAGAAATATGGAACATGTATTAAATTTCGCAAATACTTTTTAGCATCTATTAAAACCACTTAATGGTTCCAAAATTGAAAATTTGAAGTTCTGGGCCAATGAAGCTTGTAAACACTTCTTTAAGCAATGAAATTGCTTTTCTCTCCAATCTTCAGCGCAGCCTGATCCAGGCCATGGCCACGCCCATCTGCATGTCCTCTCTTAGCTCACTGCTTACAATTCCTCGTTCTAACTTCATTTCAACCATTGTCTTCATTTTATACCTCTTCCTCATACATCAGCTCAGAGTCATTTCTAAAAAGATGAAGGATTCATGTGTTCTGAAGGGATACCAGAGTACCAAAACCATCTCTGTAGCTAACTATATAACCTCACTAGCCATCTATTCACTGTTCTCACTGGTCTTCACCAGGCTTGCTGAGTGTCCTCCAAAAAGGTCTCTCACTTGAGTCTTTTTCATCCTTCTAAAAAACTGATGTCCCCCTAACATACAAATCTGACCATGGCATTTCAAATTTTAGGGTTTACTTGTGGTACATACTCGCTTTCAGGATGAAATTGAAACTCTTGCACCAGTCATTTCTGATTTCGACAGTCTTCGAGTCCCCGCTGCTGTCCTTCTTCCAACTTCATTGTGTCACTTGATGTTATAGAAACATGACCCAAGATTCTTAGAAGTGGCAGTGATGCCTACCTTCCTGGTTTTGACATTCCTGCAACTTGATAAAGTAGTTCAGTCTACTTTCTCTTGAATTTACTTTACAGCTTTATCACTGTTCATTCTAATCTTAGGTGTCTTTCCTTCTAACTCTCACCACATCCTGAATATACTTACTGGGTCATGTTTTAACTAGGTTTCCCTTTGTCTCTGTAGGGGAATTTCTTCAGAGTAAAAGTTGTATATTTTATCATCTTACTCACTGAGACAAGTATTAATTGTGTAAGGGACTCTATCTATGTATGAATAGCCAGTCTATGTAGTCTAACTTATATATTGATGGGAACCCTTCCTCCTCCTTCTTCTCCTCCTTCTCCTTCTCTTCTTCCTTTTCCTCTATTCTTGCTACTGTCCTGTTCTCACTAAAAGATAAATGTAATCCTTTGCAACAGCATTGTAAATTCTTTATTGATTTACAGCATATTTCTGATAAAAGACTGTCAGTAGTGTTTCCTCAGATATTAACTACATGAGGCTGTGGCTCCCCTGTGGCATAATGGTATCCTCTATGAAGCTTTGAAAATTCCAGTGGATTGCAGCCTTGTCTTATACCACTTAGAGCCTTATCAGTGTTGTTAAATCTCTCTGAAGTCTGTGTACAGATAAAATTTGTCTTATCATTAGTGTCACAATTCCCAGTAACCTCCAGTTTGTTGATCTGGAAGATTCCAAGAAAGACTTATTGAACATGGACATTTTTTCCTGGATTTATTCTAAGAATGACTTCCTGGCTTTGAGGGTCAGCTGCTCAAGGCCCTACCACTCTACTTGTCTGTATCTGCTCACATTACCTATTCTTACTCACATAGGAATCAGTTGTTGCTGCAGGTATGTTGCTGCAGGTATTGCTGATGCTGTATAGGATTGCCCAGTGAGGGTAACCAGTCTTGTATCCTTGGTCTTAGTGTACAGAAACTTGCTGTGGTTATCAGTGTTCTGTAGATACTCAATTGTAGCATTAGCTTTGCCCAAATCTATACCGAATGCTGAATTTGGGTGGTTGTTTCTTTTGTCTGTTTTTGACATGACTTGTTAAATGGATAACAAACCACACAAAAGTGCCTATGTTCTGATATATATAATTTTTTATAGGAGTGGGACAAGTAGTTATCGTGAGTGGCATATTCTATTCTGTGCAAAATATCTTTGGATGAGATTACATGGTAGCTGGTTAAATTGGAGAAGAATCCTCCTGTCTACTTCTTTTGAGTTTTTTGTTTTGTTTTGTTTAGGTGATTCATTTAAGCCATGTATATTTTATAAACCTTTATCTGAAACATACATGTTAATATTGCTTCCCCAGAAGTTGTTAAATTGATTTCATGATCTGCATGCTGTTGAGTTGGGTGGGAATAATCATCAGTAGAAAGAGAAAGACGTGAGATGGCTCTTACACGCAGCGTCTTTGTTTCCATGGGCATGGAAGAAGAGTTGAATTCTGGCAGGTCAATTTTGAGTATTTTTTCCCCCTAGTTACTGAATCTCTCCTTGTCTCAGTTTCTGTCTTGATAAATCAGCAATTCTAGCTTTCATCTTCTAGGTAGCTAAGTAGTTTCTGTGTCAGTCAGTTCTTTGCTGTGAAAGTATATCTGAGAAAAGTACTATAGCATTTTACTTCACAGTGTGAGTCAGTGGTCACATGGTTGTTTTGTTCCTGGTCCAGGAACATGCTGGAGAAGCACGAAGTAGAGCAGAACTTCTTACCTCATGGTGACCAGGAATCCAAGAGGACAGGGACGGGCTTAGGCCAAGACATACATACTCTCCTATGACATATACCTCAGGGGTCTACTTCATCCAGCTAGGTCCAAGCTGCTAATAACCTGTTCAACTGGAAACTCATCAATAGTGTCCTTCATTGCAGAAACTAGTACCTAACATACAAGTCTTCAATGAGATATTTCATGTCTAAACCATTATAAGTAAATTGTGTGTGTGTGTGTATGTCACACAATATCAAAAACATTTGATACATACTGCATAATAAATATTTGCTATAATTATAATCATGACAATTTAGACAGTCTAACCCTCAGAGAAGCCATTTAAAATCTTCTTTTTTACCATTTTTTTTAAAAAAGGAGTCTCAGAGAGGATGAATCTCTTATTCAAAACATACAGTTAACAATTAGATTAGAATCCCTGTTGGCTTCATAAGGATCTCATCCCTTTTACTGTTGCTGTTTCAAGGGCATCCCACATGCCTTTGAAAAGTGGGGAAAGTATTTAACCCACTAGCAAATATTTTAAAATGTGCATTATCGGAACTGTTCAGTTTGTTTTTTGTTTGTTTGTTTGTTTTGAAGGAGACTTGACAACACTGACTGACAGGTGGGTGCATGTCATTTCCAGAAAATAATGTTCTCTCTGTGAAATGGTTTTAGAGGGAGATAAGGAATTTAAAAAAAAAAAAAGATGAGAAGTATGGATTTTGGATTAACTAACAGAGATAGATCCAAAAATGCCACCAATCCTTTGGCCTGAATGTTTCAAGGTGTCCTCAAAATTATGCCATAATGAACTGTGGTGCCAGGTGGCCTTCCCAAGGCACACACAACTCTGCTCTGTTACTAAGTTAAATAAACAGTATTGTCAGAGACCCTTACTATAAGAGAAGATTAGATTTAGAATCTAATTTTTAGCTATTTTTTTTAAAACATGCTTTTCTCTTTGGCAGAGCATTAAGAATGTCCAGAGTGTCATGCAAATGAAACAGGAGGGAGTCGAATCAGAGTATATTTATTGCTCTCAGAAACTCTTTAGGTGTGTACCTCATGTTGAGTAGGCACCATTGTAACCCAGCAGTGCTGTCTAAGAAGCAGCCTTGCTGCGACCTAGAGATACTTAGCTACCATGATGACTTCTGACAGTGGTAGTTAGCAGCATTTATTGCCTGTGAGGTTACCAACATTTCCCAATATGCGTGTGGTGTTCTGAGGCTCTGATGTCATTCATCATCTGGGTTTTCTTTGTGGAACAAAACACATCCTTTGTGCACTCTTGTGACATTGTATGTCTGCTGAGCTCTTTGGGCTTTTCAGTACTGAAATGTAATACAGAAGAAGAAAAATATTTTGCTTACAAGCTCAAACATATGGCTCCCTAAGGAACTGTTATCATATAATTATCTACAGTATGACTTGATTCAGATATAAGAAGAAAATTTTAAAACAGCATACATTTTATCTCTCTCAAGAAAACAAAAAAAACAAAAAACAACAATAAAAAAAAACCCTGAAGACATTGCTTTCATTTTAGGTGTCTTGTCTTCAGTATCATGTCAAATAAGAAGCCACTATGCCTAATAGCACTTTAAAAAATCACTACTAGTGTTCAGTTGAGTGAGTATGCTCTCTCCTTTCTGAAACCTTGTCAGTCTCTTCTTGAGCTTAACAGTAAACAATCATTGGTTTGTTTGTTTTTTCTTTTTTTTAAAATCTTAGATCTGCTGGGAAGTTTTCATTGCTGTTTGCCTGACAGGATGATCTTAGATTTCTGTGCCTTTGTCATATATTTCTGATACAGGTTCCACTGAATGTTTAGGTTATCTTTACTCTTCTCCTGGTACTCTTCACCAGTATCTAGGAAGTGGAGGTTATGACCTTAGATTTGGACCTGGTGATGTCAGCTATTATTTTTTTTTCTGTTAGGTGTTTGTATGGCTGAGCCATGTCAGTGATTAGAGAAACTTGAAGGCATCAAATTTAAATCCTCTTCTCACTGGGGAGAGACTTGGGCTTTAGTGACCACATTTCCCTTTGTTAATTTGTGATTGACACCTTACTGCAGACTGTAACAGAAGTTGTATGTATCAGACCGAAGACAGGAAATTGGTTTTCTCCATCTCTGCCACCTGATCCTATTTTTCTAGAATGGCAAACAAAAGAGAGATGTAGGCCTGTTGTGTCCCCAGTGAAGTGGCAGATGAGAGGCAGTAGGTCAGATGCAGGAAGGTTTCATAATTTGGATCTTTAATATATTTTTGGTTTTTTGGTGTAGATCATTTAAGTTCCTCTGAGGGATGCTTCTTTACCCTGGGCAGTTCCACCCTGGTGAAAAGACTCACAATCTGAGATACCTCACATGAGAAATGGGCTCTGCTGTCATGTTTTATCACAGCTTCCTGGAACTAGGAATTTACAATTTCTAAAGTTATTTACACACTATCCAGGCCTAGGTCTAGGGGAATGAGAGAAAGGCCCAGTGCACAGGCCAGCTGTGCAGAATGAAAGTCTTTGTCAGTCTCACTGCAGGCTTTCTAAAGCTTCTCTCTGCTATTGACTTTTTCTTTTTTAGAAATAATAGGATGGTAATCTCTTTCCAGCTGGGAAGCTTAACTTTTTCCACAAAAGTGCCATAGTTGGCACAACTATGGTCTCCAAGGAAATAAGGGGTTAGGTCAGTCTAGTATTTTAAGGCATAAATATTGACCTTGGCTTTATCATTCATCTACTCTTCAACTCCTGACTTCACACTTTTTTGTTCGTGACTATGGCCAGTAACAATATTATTTAAAATTTCTATATATTTTTATCCTATTTTTCCTCTCCCTACCTTCTTACCCATTCAACTTCATGCTCTCTCTCTTCCCTCCCAAAAATCACTCCCAAATCAAAACAAAACACATAAGACAAAAATATTAAAACAGAAAGTACAGAAATGACACAGGGTCCATTTTGTGTTGGCCAACTACCTTGGGGCATGAGGACTGTCGGTGGAGGGTGGCTGATACAGCCAGTGCCTTTCTAGTAGAGAAAACCATGTTCCCTTAGGAAGCAGACATCATTTGCAAATAGCTTCTTGGTTAAGGGTGGAACATTGTGTTAGTTCTCCTTCATAGTTGCTTAGATTTTATCTGGCTTGCACTCGGGCAGGACTTGTGTGTGTTGTCGCAGTCTCGGTGAGTACATAGGTTTATCTGTACTGTTGTGTCTGGAAGACTGTGTTTCCTTGGGCTCATTCACTATCTCTGTTTTGGTTTTGGTTTTCTTGTTGTTGTTGTTTTTAAACATTCTTACTGCTGTTTCTTCTACCTAGATCCCCGAGCCTTGAGGGACAGGGTTTGATAAAGACATCCCATTTAGAACTGAGAGAACTGAGTGCTCCCATGTCTCCCTCTTGGCACATGGCCCAGTTATGGTCCTGTTTGTTAATTGCCATATACTAGAAGAAAAAGCCTCTCTGATGAAGGTTGGATGATGCACTGATCTCTGACTATAACAATAATTCACTGGAAGTCATTTTATTGCTATGCTTCTTTACAGAATACCAAGAGTAGGATTTCCCCTAGAGTTTATGACCTATCTAATCTTAGGGTCTTGGTCATTTATTTTTTTATTGAATTTAATGCCTGCTCCAGGAGATAGAACCCATAACTGATACTGCTAAAGTGGACTTCAGATAATTTTAAAGATAATATGAGAAAAAAAATGTT
Source organism: Rhabdomys pumilio (assembly GCA_030674055.1). Taxonomy (NCBI): domain Eukaryota; kingdom Metazoa; phylum Chordata; class Mammalia; order Rodentia; family Muridae; genus Rhabdomys; species Rhabdomys pumilio. Next base: position 31,551,026 of record JANHMN010000016.1, on the reverse strand, counting down.
TCTCAGCTTTGTGACTAAAACATAAGGAGTATTCTGAAAGGAGGAATTCTTAATTCTCCGGTGGGCATGGCTTAAAATGGCAAAGTGTGTTCTAGAAATTCAAGTAAAATATCTGGCTGTATCTGCTACAAAACAATATGCAGTGGCTTGGGAAGGTGCTGTCCTTTTGATCTTTCTCAAAGTATGCAAGGCCTCGTGATTTTCTTTTTTAATTCAGTAGCTAATTCAGTGCTGGTCTTTGTGAAAAAACAATCTTGTCTTTTTTTTATGTGCTTTTTCATATGTCGATCTCATATCAGTCCTATAGAATCAGTATTGCCACATGTTTTACACATGTGAAGCAAAGCTATAGTGAGTCACAGAATTGGAATTATTTACCCAGGAACAAGGGAAGGTAGAGCTGGAGTTTGAGTTCAGTTCTGCTGCAGGGCATGAACTGTTGCCTGCCTCCCTTCATCCTGACAGCTACGATGGCATCGTGTGCTAATGCACCTTTCCCAGCAGCTCTGTGTTCTGCAGTTTTATTAAAAGCTCTGGAAATAGCCCTTGTCTGGGCTTTGCCATCTCTGCTGATGGCATACAGCCTCACTAACACCTTCTCTTAGGTGTTAGCGTGATGACATTTCAAAATAATTTTGGCATGAAATGGCATGCTTTCATGCGTGAAACCCTTCATGTGCTATTGAAAGGGAAGCAGAGTAAACAATTGTCCTCGGTATCCTCCCTTGTGGTCCAGTAAACGTGGTGTTTAGAGCTCAGTAACAGTACTGTATTGTCTGAGGAGAGTGAACTCAATGGCATATTTGGAAAAGTGATTAGAGTTGTAGAAATTATTTTGAAGTTTGAAATTATTTGCTCTATGTTGATGAAGGCAGGACACACTGTAGAGATCAGTAGATAATTTGCAGGAGTCAGTTCTTTCAAAAGAATTATGCTTAGATCATCAGGCTTAGTAAGAAGTGATGTCACTCAACCATCTCACTGGCCCTAAAGGTGTTCAAAATTTAAAAACAAATATAAAAAAGTATAGGTGAATTCCAGCCACTTTATAGATAACAAGACTATGGTTGAAATAATTTTTTAAAATAATTTTCTATCTATTGTCCTTTGCAGACTCAATAGATAGAGAGACTTAGTCTCGAAACCAAGCAGACCTTTTGGCTGCACAACCAACTAGCTCTCTGTGACCTTGGGAACATTCCGTATATGACTGGACTTCTACTCAGCCCTAAACAGAGATGAATGAGTCTACTTTTGCAGTTAGTTTTGAGGATTCAGTGAGTCTGCATTTCAAATGACCACCAGTGATAGCTGTCACTTAAACTGTTTTGTTTTTATTCCAGTTCAGTATGTATGTATATTTCAAAGACATGGCATATAACTTACAAGTGGAGTACACTTTAATGAAAGAAATATTATAAAGAGGTGAATTGAAATTTGACATTGTATATCTATCTGTGAAGTGGGTCCTGTAGAAAGAACTGAGGTACAGGAAAGCAGTTCCATGGTCCTTCTGCAGAGAGCCTGGGCATTTGGTATTCATGAGTTCCTAATGGTTTTGCTATCTCCCCGTGGCCCGTTGTCCATGTTCTCCTCAAGTATTTATTGGGGTCCCGGTCATATTTTAGGTTGGGTGAGTGCCTCTGATAGAGAGTGTAGAACACTGTTTCTCGACATTCTTAGTACTGTGATCTTCTAGTACAGTTCTTCATGGTGTGGTAACTCTGGAGCATAAAATTATTTTGGTTTGTGCTTCATGACTGTAATGAAACATAAAATTATTTTGGTTTCTACCTCACAACTGTAATTTTGCTATGGTTATGGACTGTAATATAAATATTTTTGGAGATAGAGGTTTGCCAAAAGGGTCACAACTCACAGGTTGAGAACAGTTGGTGTAGAACTAAGACTGGATAGTTTGCTGGAAATACTGACAAAGTTCTTGGGTTAGTCATCAGAAGGGAGTCAACATTAACCAAAAAAGGAGAAAAGTCTGCTCTATCACAAAGGGAGAAGTTGGATTTCTTGACTTGCTATAGTGGGTTATCACTGTCATCATCTTACATGAAGGACTGCAGGTACTTAAGGTATAGGAGATTGGGAAGCTGGGGGTAGAGCACCTGCCATGCTTTTAGCAGGAGAGAAGCTGAGAAATCAGGAGTGATTTTGTCTTCTGTCCTGTGGTCATTCCTGTCTGGCAGGTACCGTGTTGTGTTGGCTGATTGATACCCACATTCAGCGCCTAGGATGTATATATTAACTTGCTTTATAAAAGGTCAGCAGCAAGGGATGTAAGGTGACTCAGATTCTCCACGATTATTTAATCAGTTTTCATCAGCCGAAAGTGACTAAATGGAATGAGATGCATTTTGAAACTCAGACAGAGTCCTGAGTTTTTGCCTGAAGTTAAGACACGACTGTGAGGCTTCTAAAACCAGTTCTGAATGACACATTGTCTGGAGTATCTGAACTATGTTACATCCCAGATCAATCTCAGCCAAATGGTATTAATTATCCACCACAACCCCATTGGTTGGATTATATTCATCCAGACACCACTCAGCAGTGACTCTGTGTGCCTTAGGGAGAAAGTGTGCCCTCCTGACCACAGAGGTACAGGAATTGAAAGGCAGAGTAAGAGCTTCATGTTGGTTTTGGTTTTGGAGTACAGTCTTTAGGTTTAATAGAAGGAAAGAAGGTTTTAGAGGGTTGGAATGATTTAGTGGAAACATTTAACTACTTAATGACATGCCTGCTGAATGCATCCAGTACTTTGTTCCCTTCTCGGGGCCTTGCTGTTAGGCTGTTTCCGCTCCCTGGATTGTCTTTCTCATCCACATTATTTGCATGACTTATTCTGTCACCCAATCACATCTCTAGTCTTGCATTCCTTAAGATATCTCTCCATGTAAAACAGCGTCCTGTCTTTTCCTCTCCCTTGTTGTGTCTTTGTCTTGATTTATGTTGCTTTGTGACACTAAGCACCAGTGTCGTACTTAACTTCAGCTGTCAACTCACAGAAACCAAGAGGCACTTCAATATAAAAATTGCCCAGATAAGATTGGCTTGTGGCCATGTCTGTGAGTCATCTCCCTACTTTCTAATTGATATAGGATACCCCGGCCAACCGTGGGGGTGCCATCTCTAGACAGTTGAGCCTGGGGTATATGAGAAAAGTAACTAAACAAGCCAGAGGAAGCAAGTCAGTAAGAAGCACCCCTCCATGTTTTCTGCTCTGGTTTCTACCTCCAGATTCCTGCCTTAAGATTCTGCCCTGACTTCTTTCAAGACCAGATAGCTTGCAACCTGAAAATGTGAAAATGTAAATAAAGCAAATAAATCCTTCTCTCTTCTCCAAGTTGGTCTTGGTCACAGTACTTATTTATCACAGCAGCTGAAAAGAAAACCAGGACAATTTTGTGTTACAGCTTGATTTGTTTGTGTCTCTCTACCCCTTTCCTCTAGAAATGCAAGCTCTGTAAAAGCATACTGTCGGCTCTCTTTATCATCATGTTTCCGATGCCCAGAAAGATGCCTTGTGCCCTGCAGGTGCAAAATAAATGCTACTCAGATTAATGAACAAATGCACTTATTAGTGAAATGTTTATATAATGATGCTTACTGTACTGGTTGCCAAGGATACAATTATAAATAGGATAGAGTCATTCCAATCAAGATCCTGTTTCCAAATGAAAGAGATAAAGCAAGGGATTCGGGGTGCTGTCTTCTGTGAATAGTACACGGATAGCAATATGTGGGAACACAGAGGGGGGCTTCAACTCTAGAGACCAGAGCAGGCATCTTGACGACTGTACTATCTCAGCTGAGTTGTGGAAACAGCTAGAGTAAAGTAGAGTGGAGGAATGAGTAGGTGACTGATGTCAAATAAGAGAGCCTCGAAGGGAGATGCTTAGAGCAGTCTGACCTGGGCTCCTCTGGTAGAACATTATATGGTCTTGAATGCTGAGCCATCTCTCCAGTTCATGGAAACTATTTTTTCTGTTTCTTCTAATTACAGGTGGCTCATATTTCTAAATGGTATCTGTCCAGTGCTGTAACTGAATTAGTTCCCCCCCAAGTCCTTCTCAGCTGTTTTCCCTGCCAGCTTTTAATATCTTCCCCTGCCCTCCAACCCCCTGCCACACACACACACACACACACACACACACACACATTTTTCTTCTCTCTTTTTCTCTACTTTGGGAGAGTTTTTTTTTTTTTCAACATTTTCATTGTGTACCTTATTCCTCCTGTTTTAATCTTATTTTCAATTTTCAATAGCATTTATTTTAATTCTCTGAATTCTTGTCTTGTGATATGCTTGGTATCTTTCATGTTACCCACGGTTTTGCTTGTGGATACAGTCAAGTATAGTGTAGTGGAAATTGTTTGGACCTCTCTGCTTCTGCTGTTTCTTCTCAACTGCCTTCTTCTATTTGTTTTGCCCTTTGTTTTAAATTTTGTGTTAGAGGCTGTTCTTACTTCCCAGGCTCTATTGAGCCTATGTGCGTCTTTAAGGATAAGGAGATCAAACACTTATGTGGAAATATTCAACTCATAGATGAGTTTTGTTGGTTTGGAATCTGGCTGCATTGTTCTAGGGGAGCCACCATGAGGTTTATTTAATTTTGTTTGTTTGTTTGTTTTTTTAAATTGGCTAGAGATAGATGATCAGTGTGTCTCCAGCCGCAGTGTTCCCGGGTGAATAGAGGAGGGCGCCTCCGCCTCTACTGCTTTCCGTTATACCTGTTTGTTTGCTCCTTTCATTTCCTGTTTATTGTCTCGCCTTCAGTTATGGCTGGGCCTCACAGGTGACATGTTTATCTTTCTCAGAGAGGAAGTCTTTAGTGTTTGCCTGAGCAGTGGTGAATTGGTAGCCTGTGAAGGAGAGATGGATAAGAGTATAAACGTGTTTTATAACATCCTACAGTAGTACCCCCTTGTTGGATTTGTTTCTGGGCCACATGGTATTACAGATGATTGTGGAAGCTGGTGATCCGAAAGGCTGAAGGATGCTTTGGTGCTGAACAGTGTTGGTTTTTAATTCTTCCATTGTCAGATGAGGCTTCGACTTTCGGGAGTCTCATAGTGTTGATAGTAGTTGTCTATTTCTCCCCATTTTAAAAATCTCATTGCTACTTTTTTCCTTTTATTTTCTCCCTCCTTCCCTCCCTCCCTCCCTCCCTCCCTCCCTTGTTCCTTTCCAGAACTTCCTCTATCCCTTCTTTCCTTGTAACTCTTGATGAGCCTCCTCTTTCTGCCTTCTGAGTACTATAGTTAGAAGTTATAGATGTGTGCCATTACATATGGCTTTTTAACTGTTCATTCTGTCTTTTTACAGTGCTTGGGATGGAATCCATAGCCTTGTGTGTACATATAGGGCAATGCTACTGATTCTCATTGGTCTTTCCTTTACTAATTTTTTTTTAAATATGTGAGATATGATAATAGAGTGAAATTTAATGAATAAGCTTTTACTATGATCTACTAAAAGTGAAAACTTCATTATTAGTCTAATATATCTACAAATAATTACATATGAATATGTGTACATACATCTTTATGCAATTATAACTTTAGTAACACTATGATGTAATATAATTATATTTCCTTATTTTCTTTTATTTCCTTAAACTAACAGTTTATTCATTTGCTTGTTCAGTTGATTATAAATTGTCTAAGAATTTGTTTTATATACAAGCTAGTAATAGCTAACTATATACTAATTATACAGTGCATAATGTTTATGTATATCTGTGTATTTAGGTATATACATATTCAATATATATATATATATGATGTGTGCACACAGCAAGATAAATGCAAAATTGTGACTGAGTTAGTTTAATAAAAATTCAATGAGCTCTAGTTTGGTTTCTATTTTAAAATATTAATCCTATTTAGATTTTGATCCTTCCTTTGCCAGCAAAATTTAAGCATTTACCATATGATTTGAGTAGAATTGGGTAATGTAATATTAAAATCAAATTATGATGATGAGTGGCTTTCTTCAGAAATAGTGACAATTGGATTAATAGAGGCCTGGACCAGAAAGATCTCTGTTTCCCCACCATTCCATTTCTTCATGATTCTTAGTTAATTCATTAAAACCATTATATTCTCCAGAAATCTCCATGGTCACTGTGTGGTCTAATGAAATTAGCCTTTTCCATAGTTTTGTTTTTTTTTTTTTTTTTTTTTTTTGTTCAGGAGTTTCCTGGACATATTTCTTTTCTTGAAACCCTGAATGATTTCTGAAAGTTCAGAAACACTACCCGTGCTGTACTCCAAGGTTATTCGCTTAATAGAATGTGAGAAGTTGGCAGTGTTTTCTATTTGCCCCTTTGAGAAGTTAGGGAATAACTCCTTCTATTAAAGCAGAATTCCAGTTCTTCTCTGACCTGTGTATTAACATGCACACAGATGGCTTCCATCTTGTCTTCAGTCTGCGGACAGCCCATTCCTTGCTTTCAGGAGTGTGCTTCTTTTGAATAAATGGGCCATGATCGTGTTCTACCACTGGCTTCTAGATCTCCAACAGTTGCCTGCAGTTACTAGTGAGCAAAAGGAGAAGACCCACATGGGTTTTGTCAAGGCTTCTTAAACCACAGATGTTTCTGTTTAGAAGGGAGAATAACCATTTCTTATTTTTTATGGTTTTGGTCTGATTCAGCTTCATAGGAAACAGAGTTCCCTACTTTAAAGCTACCTACCTAAAGGCTATTTTCCCTTAAGGGCTTATGGAATTTTATTTTTCTTCTGAAATAAACCTCTCCCAGCATTTTTAGATTCTGCTGAGAGAGAGGGAGACAGAGACATAGACAGTCTGACACAGAGATTGAGGGCCCTGAAGGGAATAGAAACTCCACAGGAAGACCAACAAAGTCAACTAACCTGGACCCTTGGAGTTTGCAGATTCTGAACCACCACCCAAAGAACATACACGGGCTGGACCTTGGCTTCTCTGCACATATGTAGCAGATGTACAGCTTGACCTTCATGTGTGTCCTGAACCACTGGAGTGGGGCTCCCCAAAGCTCTTGCAGCAAGTGGGAAGGTCTTCTAGCTGGGCTGCTTTATCTGTCCTCAGTGGGAGAGAAAACACCTTGTCTGGCAGAGACTTGAAGTGCCAGGATGAGATGATACCCAGGGGACCCCCACCCATCAGAGGAGAAGGGGAAAGGGGGTATTGAGGAAGGATTGTGGGAGGGGGTGACTGCGAGGGGGGAAGTGAGCAGTATGCAAAGTGACTAAGTAAAGTAATAAAATTAAATAAACACACACACACACACACACACACACAAGCAAATCCAATGCACTTTAAAAATGTATCAAGCCTACTGCTTTTCCTTTTTTGTGGTTGCCCCTCCTGCTCTGACACACATGGTCATTGATGAAGGTTTGTTTCTGAAGCATTGGTGCTGTGCCCCTATCAGTTTGACCCCAGAGACTTCGATGGTAGAAAAATATTTGAATGACCTTCACCAGTCCTTTGCATCATCTCTGGAAACCGCATAGGGAAAGGTCAGTGAACGTATGCAAATTCTCCTTTCCTTAGGGTTCCAAGTAGCCGTTGCCCATGCATTTTGCTGTGTATCTAATTCACTATTTTATCTGCAGTACAGATCATTTAAGCTGCAGCAGTTTATGTCCTCAGGGGCATAAACGCTGAAGTTCATGCAGATTACACCTGAAGGAAACTTGTAATTTTATCATTTGCATACATCCCCAAAATATTGTTTTCCCTTACAGCCCTGGTGCTTGACATCTACTCTGAAGCCATGCTGTTTGCTGTAAGGTAGAGCCAGCTTGGCTTTGGTTTAACTCTGGTTTCACAGTTCACGTGGAAATACTGTTATTGTCCTAGAATGAATGATTGCAACATATCTGTTACTTTTCTTTTTTACCTCAACGTCTTAGAGGTTTGCTTTATTTTCAGCCTGACCCCTTCCTCTTTCTACAAGTTGGGTGCATAACACCCAAAGGAGCTGAGAAACTCATTTATTTGAAACCTGCAGGCAATATAAAAATAAGTAAGGCTTGGCAGTTTTCAGAAAAAAAAAAAAACAAAACCATAATTTCATGGAAAGACGATGGACATACATATATATGAAAAACTAAAATTTTAGTTCAGGATAATATCTAAAATATACAAGGAAGTTATTAATGAAGTAGAAAGGGCCTAGCTTTTCTTGGCTTTGTTTCTAATAATGGATTTGATACTTTCCTAGGAAAAAAAGGATTAGATTGTGAAGGTGATTTTGTCAAACTATGTTGGCTTTTTATATTTTTTAAATGAGTTTGCATGTATACGCATGCGTTTCTGTGTATTTCTGTGTATTCTGTGTATTTCTGTGGATGTATGCATGCTCACATATGTAGACATAAGGAGACAATCATGTCAATCCTCAGGAGCCTACTACCATTTTTTTTTTTTTGATACAGTGTCTCTTAGTGACACTTGGGCTTGATGAGTGGGCTAGCCTGGCTGGCCAGTCAGACTCAGGTAGCCTGATGTCTGTGTGTGCTTCCTTTGTGCCGGGGTTATCAGTGCTCGTTACTGTGACAGACTGTTTTGTTTATTTATTTATTTATTTTTTCTATACAATACTGAGGGTGGAACTTAGGTCCTTCTGCTTGCACAGGAAGCCTTTTCCCCACCAATCTATCTCTGCAGCCACAGCTTTCTCTTCCATTTTAGAATAAAATGTTATACAAGTAGTATCAAGGGGGCGTGGTAATTATGCTGTTATTCCCTTTGATCAATAACATTAGTTTTGTCTCCATTTCTCTTAGTTCACAAGTATGTAATTATTGTTAGTAGATTTTGCTTTGTTTTTACAAAATTCAGCTATCAATCAAATGTCTCAACATATCATTATGAGCTGCTATTCAGCAACTTTTCAAAGTGCTATAATAAAAGCTATTATAAAGATTATTTAAAATCACTAGACCTAGAACTATGTTCTGAACTGTGCCCAGTGTATAGAGGCCTTCTGGAGTGCTAGCATCTATTGCCCTGCAGAGCACTTTGAAAAGGTGTTTAAAGTGTTGCTTTTGTCCATTGTCAGCACTAGGTCATCACAGACACTTAGGACACAGGGCCCTTAGTAGGGAGTGTCCTTATGTAAATAGCAAAGATGTCCCCAGGTTTGTACAACAGGACAGTACCTGTTGGCTCCTCTTAGGGCTTAAGCTGAAGGGATCTGGTGTTTGTAGGGAGTTTTATAAAATAATTCAAGCCATTTTCTTTATAATACTTATATGGTCATGTCGTGGTGAGACTCTGGAGTATTTAAAAGTTTATTCATATATTAAGATTATAAATGCTTACCAATTCAACATCTTTTCATTTTCTTTAACTTGCTTAAATCTAACACTTCATACTCTTCTAAAAAGTACATATGTATTTCAATTCATAAGTCCTTTTTAATTGAACTTTTCAATATTAAAATTAATTGTATATTTAGATTTTGTTTCACATTTTTTCCCCCTTGTGGTAAAAGAAAATAACATTCACCTTTGTTTTAGCATTTTTTCCTACGTTTAAATTATTCTCTCAAATCCATTGATCTTGTCTGTGTTATGTTAACATGTATTCAGGAAGCTCTGTGATGTTGGGTTACTTATTCTAAAGTACCCATTATTATCTAGTTTGTGTTTCATGTAGCCCAGGCTAGCCTTAAATTCAGCCTTCAACCAAGGTTGACACTGAGGTCCTGATCTCTTGCCACCACCTCCCAAGGGTTGAGACAGTATAGATATGCACCATGATTTCTGACTCATTAGTCTCCTTTGGGAGTTAGTAACTTCCCCACCAAACAGAAAGATGAAAATAAAATACTCTAAGTGTTCCGAAAAGTCACTTATCAGTAAGTTCCATATTTGTGCTTAAACATAACCTCTTTAAAAATATATTAGTTTGTTTTATTTTATGTAAATTAATGTTTTGCATGCGTGTTTGTATGTACCCCATGTGCTCTTCTTGTGTCTGAGAAGTTAAGAGAGTATCCTATCTCCTGGAACTCGGGTTATGAGTGGGTGTGAGTCGTGCAGGTGTTGGAAACTGATCCTGGGTCCTTTGCATAAGCAAGTACTCATAGCTGCTGGACCAACTCTTCAGACCTTTAATCTCTCCTGAATCTTTGCTAAGCTGTGATAGGAAAAATAATAAGTGATGGTCAATCTCATTTCTTCACATAAAAGCTGAGAACAGATGGGAAAGTAGCAACTTGGATTTTAGTATATTCATTATTTTATCATAATTTAATGTGGAATTGAAGCATGCTTCTACATAGTAAGGGTTTTTTGGATCAGAACAATGTGCTATTTTAATTACAGTGTTTTCAGGATAAGCTTTTCATGTTAATGTCTTCAACCTATTCCTGTCAGAACAAAGCATGTTTATATAATGTCCTCAGATATTTCCAAGTTGTTTTATACCACTGTTAGCAGTAATTTATTTCCCTGCAAAATACCATGCTGGCAACCATTAAAAGCATTAATCTCTAGGGATTTAAAATTTAATTCAAAATAAAGTTGGATTTCAACATCTGGAGATTCATTAATATGCAATAGAAATTCTCCTGATCTAATACTCCTTTGAACCAGTCCTCCTCTTTGTCATCTGGCAAGTTTGCATTTACTGAAAAATTTGGTCACTGATACTGCCTCCTCCCCCTCACTCCACCACCTCCCCCCTCCCCCCCTCCCCACTCCCCCCCACTCCCCTAAGCAAGCTTTGTTCCATTGGTTCCCAGATACATTGTAATGTTACTTAAGTGTCTTGTAGCTCATAAAAGAGGTGATCTTGCCATTTTTGGTTGAGTATAGTTATTGCGTAACTGCATAATGATAAGTTCTTGGGATCCATCTAATACATTCATTCATGAATTCATAAACATATAAAAGGTCCTCACCTTCCCTTTGGAGTCTGTGGGATTTACTGTGGGTGAAGGATGGGATGACATCAGCAGGGGGCACCCTTTACTTTTACTTCACATGTGTGCACCTTTGCTTGGGTCAATCTTGCTCACATGAGAAGAAAAGGCTTAACCTTAATGTACAGGGAAGCATTGCTGAAGTTCATAGATTTGGGGTTGCTTTAAACTTTGCTGGTTTAGTATTATGTAGACACAATGTAGACTAAAAATTAAAAGTTGCTTTTTTGTGAAACAGTCTGTAAAATTACAAAGTTCTAAATGAGACTGGAAAGATTATAAATTCAGAAACTTGAATTACCAAAAAAATATTTTATTTTGAATAAACTATTTTAAAACACAATACTCAAAAAAGCTCATTTGTAAAATTAGAAGACACACTTTTTTTTTTTTAGTTTGATTAAGTAAATTTTATAGATTTGTATCACATAGGCATTCATGAGATAAGGCTTAATAAGTCTTTTAAATTGCATTCTTCCAACACTATTAGATCTTTCAGTAGTAGGTAAATTAAGAAATACCAGTTGATAAAATTCATACAGTTAAGTTCAGTGTAAAATGTAATATTAGTGCTAGAGAGAAGGTTCAGTGCTTAAGGTTACTGGGTGCTTTTCTAGAGGACCCTGGTTTGACTCCCAGCACCACAAGGGCACCTCACAACTGTCTGTAACTCCAGTTCCAGTGAATCTGCTGCCATCTTCTGGCCTCTGAGGGCACTGCACACATGTGAAGTAAATGTAGGCAGGCAAAACAAACATACACTTAAGATATTTTAAATAGTAAGAGGAAAGTAATAGCAACAGTTGGACTTTGATATGAGACTTATAATCCTAGCTAAAGAGGCTGAGGTCAGAGGGTCACAAGTTATTGGCCGAACTAGAATACTTGCTGATAATACTGTTTCAAAATGGAAAAATTAAAATAAAATGAAGGCAGAGTACGGCAGCCAGTTTCTGGCAGTCAGCTGAATACTGGTTGAGTCCCAGTGCTTGCAAAATTGTAATAACTGTAAATAATGATAATAATAACAACAGCAGCAGCAGCAGCAGCAACAACAATAATAGTATTAGTAGTAACCAGTGCTATATTCTAGATTAGTAAGAAATGTGTGAAAGTAAAGACAAACCAATTGTTTTAGAAACTATTTGTGTGTGCACAAAAGAAAATTAGATAATTAACTATCACTAAATTAAGTTTACTAACTGGATGAAGTGCCTGGAGGGGGTCAGTAGAGATGAGAGTCTGTGTAGGGTTGCACATTCTTTTCCTGAGTTGGTAAATCAGGGGGTATCTCCCCCTAATCTCCCTCTTCCTCCCCCTCTCTCTTTCTTCTTGCATCTCTCTTTCCCTCTCTCTTCTTACTTTTCTCTTTCTCTCACCCTCCCTCCCTCTGTCCCTCCTTTTTTCTTACCCTGCTTCCTATGGTCTCCCCTATTCTCCCATCTTCCCCTTTTCTCCCTTCTCCTCTTTTTCCCTCTCCCTCTTCCTCTCCCTCTCTGTTTTTTCTTTTTTTTTATGATTCATTAGGAAAGTTTACAAAGACAGATAACATTAAGATATAATTTAACTTCGTTAAATTTTTGTAATTTAAAAGAACCAAGGTTTTTGTATTAACTTGTAGCACAGTTTGAGAATGTGTGTTCCAATAAGAATGCACACCTCATTGGGTGGGCAGGCAAGTTCATGTGTGTCTCCTGAGTGCATGCAAGCATTCGTGTGTTTATACATATACAACTCAGCTGGCTTTAAATTAGTCATATAATTTTTGGCAGTCACCACTGTTGGCTAAAGTGTACCATTTTATAAACCAAGATCATAGGAAGAGAAAAGTCTGTTGTCTTTACTCAGAAGTGCATTTGAACACTCTCTTTAACATATCTCAATTTGTTTTATAATATAGAAAATAAGGATGTATTTTCCCAAAATATGTTTCAACAGATATTTGAGGCTAGATGATTTTTTTTATTTTCCTGTCAGAGTTCTGAGCTTATAGTAAATTTACAATAAATCTTTGTTGAATTGTTGTATGATTGGATGCTTGAATTAACATTAAATTGTAACAGTTCTCTAAAATCTGAGTCATCTATAGCTTTAAATTTTTTTCCGTTCGTGTACAGTTAGAATGCTGTTGGCTGATGTCATATTCTTTTAAAACTGTGTGAGAGAAATGTCACACTTAATGCATTATGGAAGAATACAAATGATTAATCTCCTAGAAAAGTTAACTGTGATTTAACCATATCATATTATATTTTAATGAAAAGCGTTTTTTTGCAATATGTGAGCACTGTTAAATCTTTTTACCTCAAGACTAGTGTGGTTTTGTTCGTTTTTCTGTCTTTGTTTTGTAGTAATGGGATTAAGACCAGGGCCTTGCATGGGCTAAGCAAGGGCCTTGAGCTAAGGTCCTAGAACTACTGTGTGAGTTGATCGACTGCTGGAACATCATAGGCCACTGTTCTGATATGTCTCCCTTTATATCTCGCTTTAGAGATAGGAATGCTGGTACAATATCATATCACTTACTCCCATTCATCTTCATTCCTGCATCTCTCAGGGCATCTTCCCTGTTGTCTTTTTCACTTACTTTGAATTTGCTGCCCTCAATCCCTAGTAATAGAAGGAGTTTCTCTTCAATATGTCCTGTCATAGGAATAGACTGTGCACTTGCTGTTGTATTGCTATACAGTTGAAAGGCTGACAAATCACACATTAACCAAGTAAAGGATGTTTTGCAAGAAAGAGGCTCTTACCTCCAGAACTTGTCATTGTAGAATGCCTGACAGTTTAGTGGGTAAAGTTGGAAATGTGTATCAGGGAGATGTCATAAGCATCACAGAAGTCCTTTGATTGTACAAAAGTTTCCTAAATTTGGAGATTTTTATCATCTTTATATAATTCCTTACAGTATACGTTTTTGATGCTAAATTATCTTTATAACCATAATGCTTTTCTATGTTGCACTTATTTTTCTCTTTTAGCTTGCAACTAAATTTCACACATACAGGTATGTTTCAGGGATTTATAACAGTTAAGAAAATGTCATTAAGTATCAAGGTGTTATTCATTCCTTATCATATAAACAATGATGTCATCATATAATTTTTTAATATAAACAGTTATCTTTTGTTTTTGTCTTAGATGGGGTCTCATGCTGTTGGCCAGCCTTACCTGGAGCTCAAAGGTATCATAGGCTGGCCTTTGATTGGCAGTAACCCTGAAACCTCAGATTTACAGAGGCTGTGATTACAGACATGAACTCACACACCTGCCTCATAGGTATTTTTAACATGGAGATAAGGTTTCTTAATAGCACTTTATATAAGAGAAATTAAGAAGTAAACCAGTGCTATAGTAATGTGTTACAGTATGAAATTTTTAATGCTTCTTTACTTCATACTTTAATACAAACTTTTTTATGTTTTATTTTTGGTACTATTTATTCATATCCTAGGTTATCTTTCAGGTTTTAGTTTCCGAAATCTCTTTTGAGTTTTCTTGGACATCTACTTTGTGAATCCAAGTGTTCTTCTGTGAATGGAACTGGTGGTAACATCTGAATGCTAGTGGAGGATGACCAAGGACTCCTTTCTGTACAAGTTGCTTTAGTCCTGTGTATGTAATACGTAGCTAACTGCTCAGATAGAGCCAGTGTAGACCTTTGACCAGTCAGCCAAGGTTTAGGACACAGCCCTTCACCGGTCAATATCCAGTGGTCTCTGTGTTAAGAAGAGTGTACACTTTCTAGTAGAACAATGTCAGTGGCATTGTGTTGTCCACAAGTGATGGTGTGCAGACACCTCTCTGCATACTTGTGGTTATCTGTTGTCCTTAGAGACTTGTGCTGTAAGCCTTTCCAGTGGTTATTTGAATTGTTTTAAATTTATGGCAAGAGGCATATTAAAGGTCCCCCACTTTGGACAATATTCAGTCAAGCTGAGAGGATGCCGGCCATGGAGGTGACATGAGCTGAAGGGAAAGCAACTTCCAGCTTGTGTCCAGCTGTGCTTATTTCCCACTTTGGTGGAATAGGCGGTAAGCATTAGGGGCTCCCAAGTGCAGTCCCCATTCCCTGCAACATTGTTGGTATTCTTTGTTCTTCATCATAATTTCTCATGAAAAATTCGCCCTAGATATTAGCCAATTTTTAGGTTCATGTTTTATGAGTGGATATAACAGACTCTTAAGCAGTACTTTCAGTGGGGAGAGGGAAGCTTGACATATAAATTGGATTTCTTGCTGGGAGACTGACTAGTTGATACAGTGTTTGCCTTGTAAACATGCCACTGGGACCCACTTCTAACCTCTGAGCAGCAAAGGTGGGACAGAAGGATCCCCATTTAGCTTACAAGTCAGCCCAACCTGTCCAGATAAATGAGCAAGATCCAGATTAAGTGAAGCTTTTTGCAATAACTGGTATCAAAATCCATTGAGGAAGTCAGAAGACATCAACCCAGGAACACATGTGTGTATATTAAGTAAATACATAAATAAATGGTTTAGTTTTATACTCTGAAACAAATGTATTTATCACCATTTAATATCACTTGGAAAATTAATAATCAAGAGGAAGGGCAAAGGGGGCTTGTTCTTTGACTCAGTCCAAGCTATTCCTTAATTGCTAATTTTTATTTAGTTGGCTAACATTCTTAACTTGTGGTTATATTCTTCAGCAAATTCAAAACCTAACCAGTCATCAGAATCGCTTGGGAACTTTAAGCTAGAGCTCCTCAGACCACTGTATTGATAATCCTGAAATAGTAGTGAAGGGGTGCTTTTTCCAAGCCTGAATGCTTCATTCAGAAAGGCTTTTCAGAGAACTGTGGTCATCTGGGTTTGGTCTTTGATCCTTTGTTCTTTACTTCTTTAGAGATGGTCACACCTGCCTCTCGGTGGCTTTTCACTTGCTTCCTGGGTTTCAGATTTTCCCAGCATGGCAAGATCTGCTGTGGAAAATTCCTATGAGATTTCTTTCTACACAGCACTGGAAAGATGAAGGATTTAAGGAAACTAGGCCTCTAATGTATCATTCTATCAGTCAAAGTAGCTAGACAGAGATGCAGGACAGTTCTAAGAACAAAGAGGAAATGTTGATTAGTAGAGGAGCCTAGTCAGAAGATATGCTATGTATTTAGTAATGAGTATGTCCTCGTGTTTAATAGATATTATATGAGACATACTCTTGTTAGTTAATTTCAGTGAATGTAAATATTTATACTTACCTTTACCTGTTATTTACTCACATTTACTCTAAACTCTAATTCTTCTGGAACTCTTAAGTTCTAATGATGCTTCCCACCCAGATATAAAATACACAGCATAGAGTTTAGTTCAGTTGTAAAGTGCGGAATAGCTGTTCAGCTAAATCAGCTAATAAACAAGTAGGCTTTACTTTAAAATACTTTTTTAAGTTTTCATTTTTTTGTTTTTTTTTTTGTTGGTTATTTAGATATTCATTTTGTAATTGACAGAATCAACTTTTAGTTTTCTAGTCCCTCTCTTAGGGAAACTAGATATATATTTCTACTTATTTTAAAAACCTAATTTGGTGAACAGATATGCTAAAAAATTTACATATCAGCAGCAACGTTCTGTATATGAATTCAGACCTGCTTTTGGTATCTGAAAATATGTAAATATTTATGTCATCTACTCTAGGTGTTCAGTTCTAGGTGTTAAAACATCCCGAGGAGAGTTTTTATCCATTTATTCTTTATAAACCTTTGAGTTTGCTAATATTTTCAGTCTGTTTGCAGTGAGGTCTAAGAGAACATAGCAAACTGTCCAGCTAACACGTTGATAAAAAGAAAAAAGCAAATGTGAAGAGTTTTTTTCATTAAAGGAATGGTAATTTGCATTTTATCCATGAATTTATGGATATAAATGTGGTAATTCATCAGTAAAGTTTAAATTAATTTGAATAAGTTATTTCAAAAGTTTTGCTGCTAAGTTTTCTATTTTAAGCACCAGCCAGATTCTTATTATTTGTTAGGGAAATATTCAGGTAGGCCTTTGAAAGCCTGACTGCTGGTGTCTGGTTGGTCAGCTCAAGCTTCTTTATAGGAGAGTCACATCTGAGGAGCAGAGCTGCCTCCCAGTAGTCACTGTTCTAGCCACCTCCCACCCTTTAACCGATCCGAGGTGTCATTTAGACATTAGACCCTGTTACTATCTGTGCTGAGGGGAGACTGCTAAGTATGTCAGTTGGTTGAGCAGTAATGGTGTTCCATTTCCATTACCCCATTGGTTTCATTAGGAAACAGTCTCAGTTATGGTCAGTGGTATGTCAGGCCACGTCTGAGAGAAGATAGGTCCATTTTTGAAATGCTTCATCTCTTTGTCTCTCTTTCTCACTCTCATTCTTGCTCTAATTCTCTAGCTCTCTTTTTCTCTGGCTTTTTGTATTTGTGTGTGTGTGTGTGTGTATACACATATACACAAATATACAAATATACATGCATATATATATATATTATACATATACATATACATATACATATTATATATATATATATAATAGTTTTTCTTCAATCTTCAGTACTTCTGTGAGGGTGCTGTTTTGTGTCAGTTCCATCTATATTTCTTAAGGAGTGCTTTACTAAAGGACAAAGTCTTGCTCCTTGATGATTTTCTATTGCATCTGAATGAGCCAACTCCTGAGCCCTTTTGCTTTGGTCATTCTTGAGATGCTGATACTGTCTCCCTCATTGAAATTGCTCATTATAAGTTAAAGTTCTATCATGTTCAGTCAAAGTTTAGAGTAAGATACAACTTCATGATCGTGTTGATATTCTGCGGCTGCTCCTGTCAGAGGAATGGTCAGAAATAAGATGTCTGGAGCTCCTTACTTCTTTCACCCCCTTTCTTTTCTTTACAGAAAGCCATTGGTCATCTGTGATAATCTACATAGTTTAGAAAGAGCAAAATACTTTATTATTTCTGAGGAGAGTTAATTTATAATGAGTTTTGTTTCTAAGTCCACCATAAGAAACTGCTTGTTTCTTTCTATGGGAAGAGGTTGCCAGTTGGTCAGCATGTCTAGGTTTTAGATTGGTACACAGTTGTCTGCTTCTGCTGAGTGTTTCTGCTGAGTGTTTTGTGATGACTACAAAACCTCTATGTCTTGCAAATAAGACTTCATCATAGGGAGCCTTGCCATGAAATAGCAGATGGTACCGAGGCACAGAGTTCTTCCTGCCTGAAACCAACATCATCTGCAAAGTAGAGCTACTCAGCCACAGTTTTATAAAATATCCTTCAGTGTTTGTCTATACTTGGTAGAGTCTGGCCATGAGTATATTTGGACAACGCATGAGTTATCTTAGAATTCTTTTCTGAGACTTTGCCTGCACCCTCCATCCCACTCTCTCACATACTACAACATCCTCTCCTGGAAAGTAAGAGTGAATAGTGGGATTTCTTCCACTGTAGAGGAATTGATAATAGCAAACACCAGACTTAGTGTGGGAGTAGAGAGATAAGGGGTGTTTGTATTTAAAGATCCTACACCCTAGACAGGAGAAAGTAACATGCTTATGTTAATGATACTTGTTAATGATACTTTAAATGATACTTGCATACATGTAGTGCAGGCATAGCACAAAAGACAAGACATCTTAATATTGGTGTCTTAAGGCAGAAGTGAATTTCTTGGACGTTTTGTCAGAATTGTGTTATAAAGTGTAAAAGGTAATTCTAGGAAGAAGTTGTAGATGGTGAAAAACTAGAATGGCACAAATGCATGATGGGATGGTGCCTTGAGGCTTAAAGGGGAATGACACGTGTTCACATCCAGCACAGGATGGGCCGTGTGGGACTTAGGTGTTCCTGTGCATTTAGCTCTACAGAGTGTGATTTGAGAAGCTCCATAGAAAACCCTAGGCAGTGGGTACAAATATGTTAGACATACCTGGCTAGGTCCATGAAACCTGACAACTGGTCCACTGTTTTGTAATCCTAACTTCCTCGTTTGAAAAGGAAGGATAATAGTCAGAAGCTGTAAGGAACCCAGATGTCCTTCAACAGAGGAATGGATACAGAAAATGTGGTACTTTACACAGTAGAATACTACTCAGGTATAAAAAATAATGACTTCATGAAATTCTTAGGCAAATGGATGGAACTAGAAAATGTCATGCTGAGTGAAGTAACCCAATCACAAAAGAACACACATGGTATGCACTCACTGATAAGTGGATATTAGTTCAACAGCTTGAAATACCCAAGATACAATTCACAGACCGCATGAACCTCAATAAGAAGACCAAAGTGTGATACTTGGGTCCTTCTTAGAAGGGGGATCAAAATACTCACAGGAGCAAATACAGAAACAAAGTGTACAGCAGAGACTGAAGGAAAGGCCATATAGAGACTATCCCACCTGGGGATCTATCCCGTATACAGACACCAAACCCAGACACTATTGCTGATGCCAAGAAGTACATGATGACAGGAGCCCAATATAGCTGCCTCCTGAGAGGCACTACCAGAGCCTGACAAAGACAGAGGTGGATGCTCACAGCCAACCATTGGACTGAGCACAGGGTCCCCAATGGAGGAGTTAGAGAAAGAACTGAAGGAGCTGAAGGGGTTTGCAACCCCATAGGAAGAACAACAATATCAACCAACCAGACTCCTCCCCGCTGCAAGAGCTCCCAGGGACTAAACCACCAACTAAAGAGTACACACGGAGTGACCCATGCCTCCAGCTGCATATGTAGCAGAGGATGGCCTTGTTGGACATCAATGGGAGGAGATGCCCTTGATCCTATGAAGGCTCAATGCCCCAGTGTAGGGAAATACCAGGGCAGGGAGGTGAGTGGGTGGGGGAACACCCTTGTGGAAGCAGGGGCAGGGGATAGAATAGGGGGTTTCTGGGGTAAGGAACTGGGAAAGGGGATAACATTGAAATGTAAATGAAGAAAATATCTAATAAATAAGTATATAAATGAATGAATGAATGAATGAATGAACAAATAAATGAATGAAAGAAAGAATGAAAAGTAAGGATTCTGCCTTATACGGAGCCACTGATATTAAAATAATCTATGAAAAATAGGTCAGAAATGTGTTCAGAATGTAGCAAGTGTTCTGTAAGCATTGGTTGCTATTACCAGTTGTTAAGTCATACATCTGATGAGGGAGAAAAGGGAGGTCACTTGTTTTTAAAGCAGAGTCCCCATTCTTGATACAGTCCATTAGAAACATTGACCGTAAGTTGTTAAATGGCTCATAACATGCCATGCCCGTGTGATAGGAGAGTAAGATGGTACAGCAAGTGTTGCATACTTTGATTTAGTTAGGTCTTCCTGCATGGCTGGACAGTAATAAATGTGACTCAGTTGCAGTAAGAACTTCTTGGGATATCTTTGAGAACTCATATTTCTCTGTTACTGTAGTCATCTTTGAACTGCTGGTTACAGCAAAAAAAAAATGATCACGGCACTCTTTATGATATTTGGTTTGATTTAGTTTTGATGAGCTTATGTTATTGGTAGGGATGATTGAAGGCTATTTTTACCATCCTTTTCACTGGGGGGGGGCAGTCAAATAGATGTTGTCAATGAATCAGAGGATTCTAAAGTAGATGTTGAGAAGATAATGACCAATAAGCTTTGCCAGCTTTCTCTCTTATCTACTTATCATCTCCTTCAGGGACATAAGAGAGCCTTGTTGAATAACTCCTTAGCATTTAACTTGATTATCTGTTTTTTTTTTTTAAAAGATGCAGCTGAATGAAGACCCAGAGTCAAATTAGAACTGCCAGCAGCATGAGAAGGGAGGAATGGAGTCGTAATTGTGTACTTAGAATACAGAGGCCAAGATTAGAGTTATAGTGCTGAGATCTGATTTCTACTTTAGTCTGTCAGTGTGTCTTCTAGTTCAGGATACAAGAGGCAATATGTGTGTGCAACTATACCTACCTCACTGTCTAACACTGAGGCAAAATGGCCAGGTAAACAGTCGTTTTCTTTCTGCATTCCAGAGATATAGCTCAGGATCTCCCATACAGATATCAATATCTTATTATGCTCAATTATCTTATGCCAACCATCTTAGTATTTGCATATAACGTACACACCTCTTGCATGTATAAAGTCATCTGAAGATGATTCAGAGTACTTAATACGATATAAATGCAATGAAAATAGTTGATGTCTTCTATTGTTTAGTTAGGGAATAATGTCAAGAAAAATCTGCCTGAGTTCGGTCCTGGAACAGTTGTTTTTCCTGGATATTTTCTGTCTGCAGGGGGTTACCTATAGAAGTGGAACTTATAGATATGTAGAGCAGACTCCAATTTCTACACAATGAGCCGTATCTCACAACTTTGCCCTAAGCTTATATACAGTGCTGTCTCCCTCTGTGATTCAGGTCATATCTGATTTGCATGGGATAGCATGATCCCATTCATCTTTCATTCTAAGGCAGTGGTTCTCAACCTTCCTAATGCTGCAGCCTTTTTATACAGATCTTCATGTTGTGGACCCCCAACCATATTATTTTGTTGCTACTTTATAACTGTAAACGTTTACTGTTATGAATTATAATGTAAATACTTGTGTTTCTTATAGTCTTAGGCAACCTTTGTGAAAGGGTTATTTGATTCCCCCCAAGGGGCTCATGACCTACATGTTGAGAACCATTCTAGGGTCCTTGTTAAAACACATTCAGAGAAACAGATAAAAGTTATCTTAATTTATTTTAACCTTAGTATCCATTTTCTGCACATAACTAATGAAGATTTTAGTTATATGTTCCTATATATATTTTCTGTGGTATTAGAATTAGGGATGGATTTCAAATATAGAACATATATGAACTTGGACTGACCAATTGACAGATATCCATGGTTTACCAGGGTGAGTAGCACAGCACCGCATCCATCTATTAACTGTTCTTTGGCATGGTTCTAAGATTCTATTATTTCCCCTGTTGTTTTTGTAGTTGCTGAAGTGAGATTAATAAACCCTATTAATGCCACATAACTTGTGGGAGATCTAGATATAAATAGAAATGGAATAACCTGAGTAGAAGACTCCATTACCTTTCCTTAATACATAAACTAACGGATGAAACAGTATTATCTTGGGTGGATTGTTTTCTGATCCTTTGTGGTTGTTGAGTTAATTTTACTTTTTTTGCTGGGTGCGAGTGGGTGGAAATTCAGATATGAGAATAGAGGATCCTACCATCCTACAAAGGAATAGTGTTTTTAGCATGTTACTTCTCTATTTCTTAGTGAACTTATTAAAAGGGAAATATTGAGAACGTGTTACATGACAAACATTATTTTAGTCAGTTTTAAAGCAGAATGCTAAAGCCACATTGTCTTAGTCAAGGTTTCTATTTTTGCACAAAACATCATAACCAAGAAGCAAGATAGGGAGAAGAGGATTTATTCAGCTTAAACTTCCACATTGCTGTTCATCACCAAAGGAAATCAGGAAAGGAACTTACACAGGGCAGGAACTTGGGGGCAGGAGCTGATGCAGATGTCATGGAGGGTGCTGCTTACTGCCTTGCTTCCCCCCTAGCTTGCTCAGCTTGCTTTCTTATAGAACCCAAAGGGTGGCACCACCCACAATAGGCTAGACCTTCTCTCTTTGATCACTAATTGAGAAAATGCCTTACAGCTGGATCTCATGGAGGTCTTACCTCAAGGGAGACTCCTTTCTTTGTGATAACTTCAGCTTGTGTCAAATTGGCACACAAAACCAGCCAGTACACACATTTTTACCACAAACCAACCTTTGGTCTACTAGGAGTTTTCAAATAATAAGTAAAACACACGTAGCTCTTTAGAACACATGAAAAAAGAACACACTCTCTAGTTCGATCTGCACCCATGAAGTAAAGAGAACAAGATTGTATCAATGTTTTATGTTCAGACTCAGAAAGATACTTAACTGCTTTGAGGTTAATTTGATCATTTGTAAAAATACACCACGGTAGTTTTAGAGAAATGAATGAAGCATATTGCTTAAGGGTACAAAGTTTAACTTACACAGAATGAAAAGTTCTAGAGATATTATTTTCAGCCTGACAACCATAATTAATAATATCATATTAAATATTTAAAATCTAATATGCAGGGACATCTTCAGTAATCTCACCACAGACAGTCTTACACATGCATACGTACTTACCCACACAAGATAACTAGGGAGTAGTGAACATGTTAATTAGCTTAATTATAGCAACTAATTTACAGTGTATGAACCTGTCCCCAAAGGGGCAAATGGTGGTAAAATATCCTATCATGAATGCCTTTGAGTATATATAATTTTTGTTATTACTCCATAAGGAGCAAAAGGAATACAAACAAGGCATTTGGAGTCTGTTCCCGGTGCACTCTGGGAGTGAAATCCTCGGACTTCACACCGAGGTCTCATTTTTCACCTGTGTTCCACGTAGACACCAAAGGCAGCACCATCATGGCGTGTGCTTTTTCTGAGGTTTGCATTCTGACAAGAACGTGGGTGAAAGCCATTCACTCTGTCGCTGAGTTAGCTTTGCCTAGGGTCCATTTATCTGTAGTGCGGTAGGATTTGTGATTCTGTACTTATTAGTCTATATGCCATTTATTATAAGATATGTTAAATTGCTATTGTACATTTGAGGCTTTTAATCTTCTCAATATTGTGAGATAATAACAATTCAGCTTGGCAACGTAATGTTATTTTCAGTCTCCCTCAGGCACTTACTTACATTTGGGTGTTCACCGTTCATCGGGGTGAGCTCACTGAATGATGAGCTTTTATTGCAGAAATATGAAAAAATATTTTATCTTAGAATAACCTCACAGGAAATATTAGGCTAACTGGGTACTCTAATGTTTTTTGCCCGGTTCTGTACTTCCTTGAGTTTTTTTTTTTTTTTTTTTTTTTTTTTAATAATTGATTTAGATTGACTACCAGTTGCTACGTATTACCAATAAAGCCAAGATAAAAGCTGTCTATATGTGGTTGTCAATTTTTCCTTAATGGAAGTTGAGAAGTGAACTGTCTGGAGTGGCATTGCTGCTCCCCATGGGTGGATGCCAGTTTTGCTGATTCTGCTATTTCACAATCTTCATAGTCAACGTGATAGCTTCCATTGTCCTATCAAATATTAGCCAGCAGAGAAAGAAAACCGGAAGTGTTCACTACAGCAATCCCTTGTGGCTTCCTGGAGGTCATACATATAACCTCTTATATCTCATTGGCCACACAATAAATCTAGTATTTGTAGTCACTGATGGGTATAGTCACTATTTCAAGGACAGGTTGCATATCCCTGTTTTGAGAGGCTTGTGATCAGAAATGTTCCAGCTTTCATATTTTCTTCCTGATTTTTTAGAGCATTGCATAGATGTTACAGTTAAGCAGTCTTAATCCAAAAGCTCTGAAGACTAAAATTATCCAAAGCCAAAGCTTAGCCTGCATCTGTGCAAACAGAAGAAGACAAGAGACTCTAAAGAACAGCATGCGATTGATGCTGAAGTCTCCCATGTGAGAGTCCTGGTCATATCTCTGAGGATGGCTTTTTGTTTTAGAGTGTGGAAGGCGCCAATATTGGACATTTTGTTTGTCAACTACTGGTCCATACTGCTTTCTCTCTCCTGTTTTTTAATCTTTCTGTGTGTGATGAGCATAGTGCCTGTGCCCTGTGCATCTGCAAGAACACCAGTACCTGGAGGAAAGAATCGTGCTCCTAGAAAACTTTGTCTTCAGTCCTGAAGATGCTCTACCCACTAGTCACCTGCTGCTTTGCTGTGGAATCTGTCCCCACCTTTGTTCATCAGATGTCATGTAAATGCTTAATTATAAGCCTGGTGACAAGATCTGCAGGCCAAGGTGGGATCCACACAGTAGTGGTTACTGAGTGCTTTGTGGCATATTGGCTGGTTTCTTGTCTAGAAGAATCCTGGCATATGTCTTCAGTTAATCCATGATATAAAATGAGAAGTCTAGAATTGAATTTGAATGTGAAAAAAACCACAGACTTACAGAACATCTTTAAAATCTGGATTTTGTTTTCTTGAGTGCAATCGTTATTTTAGAAACACTATGATCACAGCCAGTCTGGATCTATAAAATTTAGCCTTTACTGTCAATATTTGAAGTATTTTTATAAGCTTGGTATCTTGACTGTGTTTACACATTTTCAAGGATATGTATGTTCTATTTAATCATCTATAATTAATTTTTATATAAAAGTTTGTTCTAAATTCCCAACAGATAATATTAGATATTTATTTATATTCGAAAGAAGTGTTTTATTTATTCATGGTGAAAACAAAAGCCTGGGGATACAATATGGGGAAAATTAAAAAATGCAGTTGAACAATAAATCAGCTGACCCCCAAAATATTGATTGATGCTGTATATCAGCATAAATTTATAATGGGAGATTCAGAATTCGTAATCTTGAATTACTAAGTAGTTCATACTACTCTGATAAAGACTGTGAATAATGTCTTATTACACTAGTGGGTATAGCAAATTAATGGAGCTTTGAAGATAGGAGGTAAAGGAATCAGAAGTGAAAAAAATCTTAACTGTAGATGTAAAGGAAATGAATTTAGGAAGATGAAGCAGGGCTTAATGAAGGGCAGGGAGAAGGTTGTTGAAGTTACAGTTGATGATAAGCATGAAGTGAGTCAGCTGATGCGGGTGCCAAGCGCTAATTATCTTCTAGGTTGAATTAATCCACCAGGAGAGCTTGCAGTGTGGGAAGCTGCCCTCCCACTCCTTTCTGGGTTGACCACTCTATGCTAGGAGGGATCTGAACACTACCAGTGTACACAGAGAGGACGTTGCTATTGTAATACACTCTATTTGCTTCATCTTGCAGCTGTCCATGAATTTAAATGCACTTAGTTACAGTTAGCATTTTTTTATTTCATGGGAAACTACAGTGTATACATGGAAGAATGTCTATATATTGGAGAAACCAGGAACTTTCATTTTAGGAAAGAGAAGACTCCCCAGCCAGGGCCTGTGTTTAGATTCTTAAATTGCTTTGTTAAGAAACCAACTTCTAGTATGTTTTTTTCCTAGAAAGTTCAGGACTAGAAATAGGTTGTACTACAAAGTCATAGGGTAATAGACACTGTTTTATAAGTGTCCAAAATGTGAATCAGTCCAGTCTATCAATCAATCAATCAATCAATCAATCAATCAATCAATCAGCCAATCTCTCTGTCTCTGTCTTTGTCTGCACCTCTCTCCCTCCCCCTGTCCCCCGTGTGTGTATGTTTATGCACAGTGGGCTAAAATGAATTTTGAGAGGTTACTTATTATAGCTTTCATAAGATTAATACATTGATTATTATCAATGGATGTGGTGGTGTGTGCCTATAATCAAACACTTGGAAGATAGGCAGGAAAATCTGGAGTTTCAGACCAGTATGAGTTATATACCTAGTTTGAAGCCAGCCTAGGCCATGTAGTAAGTTGAGGCCAGCCTGGGACGCATGAGACTGTATCAAAAACCAAACAATATGAAGATCCAGTGAAGTACATATAGATACATTGTTTAGACTGATGTGAGCAGATGATTACTAAGGTCTTTATTTTGTTCCTTTGATCTAAGTTTCTTTGAAGTCCTCATGCTTAAAATGTAAATAATAGTAATAGTAATAATAATATAGGTTTTATTGTCTTGGTGTTTCATTGCTGTGAGGAGACATCATGACCAAGGCAACTCTTATAAAGGAAAATATTTACATGGAGCTGGCTTATAGAGGTTTAACCCATTATCATCATGGCAGGAGGCAAGGCAGCATTCAGGCAGTCATGGTTACTGGAGGAATTCTATGTCTTGAACAGAAGGCAGCCAGGAGGAAACTGTTTCCTGCAGGTAGCTAGGAGGAGACTCAAATTCTCCACTGGGCAGAGCATAAGCCTAGGAGACTCCAAGGCCCACCCACACAGTGACACCCAACAAGTCCACACCTTCTAGTAGAACATCCTCACCTCCATTCCCTGTGCCCAAATATTCAAGCACATGAGTGAATGGGGGTCAGACCTTTTCAAATCATCACTTATAATAATGTCTAAATTAATCCTCCTGAAAGGAAAACTGATTTGTGAAAGTCAGTTGATTTGTGCCCAAGCATTCATGCTGTATAAGCTTAAGGTGGCCGTGATTGATCAAAATTGTTCTGGTTTTTAAAATGTGCAAAATTGCTGTTATAGTGTGCTGGTTAGTTTTATGTCAACTTGACACAGCTAGAGTCATTTTGGAAGGAGGAAACTTAGCTTAGAAAATGTCCCTACCAGGCAATCCTGTAGTGCATTTTCTTGATTGATAACGTATGTGGGAGGGCCCAACTCTATGTGGGGCAGCCTGTGGGTTGGTGGTCTTGGGCACTATAAGAAAGCAGGCTGGGGAAGTCATGAGGAGTAAACCAGTACTCAGTAAACTTCTATGGTCTTTGCTTCAGTTCTGCCTCCAGATTCCTGCCCTGCTTGAGTCCCTGCCCCAACTTCCCTTACTGATAATGTGACCTCATGGTTGTAACCTAAAATTAACCCTTTCCTCACCAAAAATGCTTTGGTCATGGTGTTTTGTAACAGCAATAGAAACTCTTAAGACTGACAGTCTATTTTAAGTCTATATTAATAAATTTTGAGTAGATAATAATGGTGTCTGACTTTAAATCCCCAAATTAATAAGGCACTGTAAGTTGAAAACCCTTTCTCCTATATTTTCTACTTGTCCAGTTTCTAACACCATGTCTTCCTCAGTTTTTCTCAACATGTAAAGGCAAACACTCATACTCCCATCTGAAGCAAGCCCTATTTTATGTATCATGCGAAGTTGCTTTTCCAAGATGTTTTGAAAGTATCTCATATCCAAACACAGGGTATTCTTGTATTCATTTTGTGTGATTAATATGGTAACATATTTGAATGAGGTATATCTATCTTAATTTGTCTCCACTTACAAATATTACACCGTTTCCATTTTATTAACAATTATAATAATGTAAATACTTTTACATGTATTTGAACATTTTATTATTGTCAAGTAAGGGTAATTCTTGATACCAAGGACATATGCATTAACTACAAAATTGCTCGCTGTTTTCGAGTTAACAGTGTATGCTTCCAAATAAATGGAATAGGTCACTGGGCTGTTTTACACATGATTAGGCATTTTTTACTTAGTTTGAGGTTCAGTAACCAGAAATGTCTCTTCTATTCATTTTATTAATGGTTCTTGAGTCAGGCTTATATGAGTTTCTAGAAGTCTCCTTGTGTTTAGATATTAGTTCTTTAGAATACAAATTGCTACTATCAATTTTCTGATTAGTCTTCTCATATTTTCCTAGGACATTTTTTTGGCATGTAAAATTTTATTCTGTTTTTAAGGTCTTTGTCTTATGCTTTAGGTCTGTCACAATACTCAGTGTCTACTGTGGTAGAATTGCTGAGCTCCAGCAGAGACATATGGCCCTGGCTGTTGTTTATTCTGTTTTTTTTTTTTTTTTTTACACTGGCATCTAAGCATTGGGAAAATTGTGATTCTAGGTGCTGATATCTTGTCCTATCTGTGTTAGGTGGGTATTGTGTTCCTTGGTTTCTGTTGCCCTCTCCACTTCTTAAGTTAGTTTTGTAGCTGTGTGTTGCCTGGTAGGAAATTCTTCTGGGATCCTGGTAGGTGTGGCCATTGGGGTTTCCAGATAAAATGCATTCCTAGGTATCAGGAACTAACTTTTAGGAATGAGGATGGGTTAGAAGGAGTGAGAGGATCCACACAAGTGGGAAGAAAGTAGGGTGTTCCACTAAGACCTATGTAGTTCCCAGGAATGAGGGCAGAGATGAAGGGGCAGCCACAACTGCTAATCTGCTATAGAGATCAGATGAGACTGGAGGATTGGATGTGGAGGAGAGGAGGGAGACTAAGGACCTAATTCTTGACCCGCTTCATTGGCCTGCTTGCCTTTCTGTCTTGTTGATCCTCTGGTTCCTTAGAAAGTCTACTGGAGTTGGGGCTGAGATATCAGTGGGAAGAAGGTTGGAGGAGAAATGGGTTGTAGGTTGAGGATGAGGGGGTGGGCACAGTAGAAGGTCTGCTACAGAAATGGAGGTAAGAGGATTGGATTTGGAGGAGAGGAGGAAGATGTGAAGATCTGCAGTCGGAATACCTACTTCTCTGGTCTGGGTGGCCCACGGGTTTCCCACGGAATGCCTGCTGGAGTTAGGAACTGGGAAAAGGGGATGAATTGGGGGAACAAATGTTGGAAGGAAAGATCTGTGTTTTTCATTGGAGATAGGGACAGGGAGAGAGGCAAGACTGCAGATGGAGACAGGAAGGGAGTGGATCAGAGTAGAAGGGAGACAAGGAGGAGCTGGGAGGAATGGAGGGAAGAGAAACCAAAATCAGTATATATTATGTGAAGAAAAAACAAGTCCATTAACAATAAAAGGAAAAAACTTTCAGTTTTAATTGTTTTATTTATCAATTGTTTGTTTGTCTGTGTGTGTGTATGCATGTATGTACATGAGTGCAGTGCTTATGGAGTCTGCATGAGTGTGTCAGATCAGGTATCCTGGAGCTGGAGTTAAGCTAGGTGAGTCGCCTGACACATAGGTCTTGGGAAATGACCTCAGTACCTCTACAACAACAGTGTAAGTTCTTAACTGATGAGCCACCCTTTCAACGTACCAAGTTTATTCTTAAGGTCATTTATGAATTTTTATTTTTTTAAAAGTATTTGTTATTTACATTAATAACATTGCCATGATTATTATTTGTGTGTATGCCTGTATGCATGTATGCATGTGTGTGCGTCTGTATGTGGTGTAGTTCAGGAAACACATTTCTAGAGTGGCGCCCTTCCTGCTTCTGTTTGGACTCAGGTGATCAGGCTTGGGAGATAGTACCATAATGGCTAAGCTTTCTTGCCAGCCTGTTGATATTTTAATAGAGTGTTTTTTTTAGAGATGTTTTGACTCTGTTATAACATTGATCTTGAGTGTGAGAGAGTTTCCATAAGCTTCTTGCTTCCACATATGCACAGCCTATTATGTTTTCCACACCCTTACTCTAATGGCACATTTGTCCAAATGGATGAACCGACATTGATGTGTCATTATGCTCCAGAGTCCTCAGCTTATAATAGACTTCACTGTTGCTGCTGTACATTCTGGAGGCTCAGATCAATTTATAATGTAATGTATCTATTGCTGTAGCATGTTTCCCAAGAGTCCTTTGTGCTTTGGAAATTTATGCTTCACTTGCTGGCTGATCTCAGAGAACTGCTGATCACTTCCTTTTCGTAGCTTAGCCTTCTGCAGAAGTCATACTATCAGAGTGACAGAATCTTTTCCAGATTGGCTCTCTCACATAAGAAAATTCATTTTGTTTTCTGCATGTCTTTCTGTGGTTTGATAGCTACTTTCTTTTTAGAGTTGAGTCATAATGCTACATCTCAGGATGTACCATACTTTATCTATGCTTCACCTACTGAAGGACATCATAAAATTGAAAACACAGTTGTACGGGTATTAGTTGGGACATAAGTTTTCAACGCTGAGTAAATACTGGAAGTGAAATTTCTGGATTATTAGGTGACAATCTCTCTACAGAGATTTCAAACTCTCTGTTTGATAAATTATCTCTACCAAATTTTCTTACCATTGATAGAAAATGAGAGTTCCTACTGTACTCTGTCCTTGCCAGGACTTGGACTCTTGTCAATGTTCTGTGTCTGGTCCATTTTAGCAGGTTTGAAGTAGCGTCTACGTCTTACTTTGGTTTATATCATTATAATAGAATTACATGGCCTATGCAATATTTTAGTTGCATCTTTGATGAGACAACTGCAAAGATCATTGACTCATTTTAAACTTTGGTTGTTCATTTTCTTATTTTGAATTTTTAGAATTCTTTGTATATATTGGATACTAGTTTCTTATCAACTGTGTCATTGACTGTATTTTCTCCCAGTCTATAACTCATCTTCTTATTCTATTGATACTGTCTTTCACATTGTAGATTTTAATTTAAATAAATATAGCACCTCAAATTTTTTTTCATTTTATACCTTTGTTCTTATATCAACCTAAAATCATCAAATACAGTCCATATAATTTTTTTTCTTAGATTAGGAGAATCATAATTTTGCTTTTCACATATGGACTTGTGATCTATTTTGAGTTAATATTTATAATAGTTATAATGAATGTAAGATATTTGTCTAGGCACATATATTTTTCTCATGCATTTCCTGATGTCCTAGTACCATTTGCTGTAAATACACTCTTCTCTGGCGTTGTGTCTTTGTGAAAGATCAGTTGAGATTACTTCACTAGATCTCTTTCTGGGCTCTCTCTCTACTGCACTAATCTGCTTGTCTACCTCTTTCATTAATTTCAGTCTCCTGATTACTGTAGCCATAAACATTGACGGTGAGTCGTGTCAGTCCTCCAACATTGTTCCTTTCCCAATCTGTTCTTTTGTTTTTCTGTCCAATAAAATTGGTTTGTTGATGTTGAGAAAACAATGCGTTATAATTTTGAGTGAGGTTGCTTTTAATCAGTAAGATCAGATAAGGAAGACCTGACATCATGACAGTATTAAGTCTGCCTACCTGTGAATGGGAATTAGCCTTCCAGTTAGTTTCCTTTGGTGTCTTCATCAGTTTCATACTCTTTCCTCCTAACAACCTTGTACATTTGTTAGATTTAGATTCAGGCTTTGCATCTTGGTGATAACAAAAATTATTTTGTACAATTAATTTCAAATTCAACTCATTCATTGATGTTACATAGGAAAGAATTAACTTTTGGGCATAAATCTTACAACACTGCAGCCGTACTATAATTAATTATTAGGTGAGGTACATTTTGTTATTGTTATTTTTGGACTTTCTCGTAGACTTTCATTATAACCAATGAAGAAAGACACTTATTATTATTCCTCCTCTTCTTCCTCCTTCTCCTCTTCCTCCTCATCCTCTTCTTCCTCATCTTCCTCTTCTTCTTTCATCTTCCTTTGCCTTGTTTTCTTAGTATGTTAGTTAAGGTTTCCATCATTCTCTTGATAAGCAGTGGTCACTTGAACATCCATTCACTTGTCTGATCTTAGGGTGAAGCGGCTCAAGTCTCAGTACTATGTGCTTCCACAACTGTCCAGGTTTGTGGACTTTAAAAAAAAAAATAAAAGTTTAGTGCATTTCTCTATGTTTATAGTTCAAGGTAATTTTCTTTTCAAAACTCATGAGTGAATGTTGACTTTCCTAAATGCTTTCTCTATGCCTACTAATAGGATTATATGTCTTTTTTTCCACTCCTTACCTACGTAATGGGTTATACTCACTGAGTTTTGAGTGTTGAACCACACAACTAGGAGAAATCTTACGTGGTTTGGGCTCAGTAACTGAGTTTTATAAGTATTGAATTTAAATTTTCCATTTTCTTGAGGATATTGCATTCATATTCACAAGAAATATTGATCTGAAGGCTTCATCTAGTGGAAGTTTAGATTTTGAGTCATAATTAAAGAGGTTGTTCACACACTAATGTGTAAAGGGATTCTCCCGTGTTTTCTTCTAATTTGGTTCAACTTTTATATATTGAAATCTCTAATCCATTTAACTCATATAATTTTGATTGGGGTGTGATTTATATCTTTTTGGGGAGATGGCCAGTTATTTTTATGCTACTCTTTGGTATTAGACTGTAGTCTAAAGTGGACTTCGCTAAACATAAATCAATTTTCAAGTAGTATTTTGAGTTGCTGTGCATGTATTTATTTCTGGTTGTTTTTTGTGTCTGTCTCTTGAGTCAGCATACAACTCAACTAGTCTGTTTCTGAGTATAGAAAATCATTTTATGGAACAACTTCCTGGGAGCTACCGTCAGTGCTACATTCATTAGAAGATTAATTTCATTTCCCCCCATTTCATCTATGTAGAAATATAACTTTGTGCTAATTAAATGACTTTATCGACTCCTTATGTAACTGTAACTTTCAGTGCTGTTTAATTTCTTAAATGTAACTGTAATTTATATGCATATTCATTTAAAGATGCAAACTTACAAACTTTAACATGAAAACTTGCAAATCAAAATATCACAAACCAAAATAAACCATACTCAAAGTCCGTGTGATCCAGTACACTTCTACACAGTTAGATTACATCTCAAATGGAAGCTATGGAGCTTTACATAAAGCTATGCACTTTCAATATTGAATATATGTTATTCACTTATCCACCACCAAAATGAAACAATATAACAGCATTAGAATTATTTTATTTGTAGAAGTTGGATTCTGATATGTAGATACATACTTACATTGTGATTCCTATGTCTGTGATCTTTCCCAATCTCTTTTCTTTGGGTAGGATCTTTGTGTTTACCATACCATACTTATGGTATGGAAAGTAATTCTCACAAATAAAGAGATAAAGTAGGAATTACAAAGATCGTATTTTAGAGGCATTTCTCATCAGAGTAACAAAATTCTTTGGACTGAAGAAAATTGAAAGAGAAACAAGTTATTTTTCATGAAACAATGTTTTATTGAATGAGGGAGCTGGGGCAATGCTTATGAACGTTTCTTCTATATCAATGCCATTCTTACAAGCATTTCCATTTGCAGTTTCACTGAACACTGGATCTGAAAGGTGAAGTCCTTTCTTGTGACTACCATGGCTTGGAAACTAACATGTTATCAGTTGCCTCTCACTAAGTAATTGTTGTTCCAGTTCTGTTTGGCCCTTTTTTGAGCTCTACCTGGTTTCTTGTTATCAATTTTGTAAGATTAATACATTGATGTGGGTGTGGTGGTTGTGTGCCTATAATCAAACACTGGGAAGACAAGCAGGAAAATCTGGAGTTTCAGAGCAGCATGAGCTACACCTAGTTTGAAGCAGGCATAGGCCATGTAGCAAGTTGAGACCATCCTGGGACACACGAAACTATCAAAAACCAAGCAGCAATATTAAAATCCAGTGAAGTACTGATGACTACATTGATTAGAATGCTCTGAGTAGATGATTACTATGGCTTTTATTTTATTCCTTTGATCTAAGTTTTTTTTGAAATCCTCGTGCTTAAAATATAAATAACAATAATAGCAATAATAATACAGTGTCTTAGTTAAGGTTTTACTGCTGTGAAGAGACATTATAACCAAGGCAACTCTTACAAAGGGAAACATTTACATGAGGCTGGCTTACAGTTTCAGAGGTTTAACCCATTATCATCATGGCAGGAAGAAAGGCAGTGTTCAGGCAGACATGGTGCTGGAAGAGTTCTAAATCTTGAGCAGAAGGCAGCCAAGATACACTGGGCAGAGCTTAAGCCTAGGAGACCCTGAAACCCAGCCCTACAGCGATAGACACCTTCCAACAAGTTCACACCTCTTAGTAGTACCATTCTCTGTGGGCCAAATATTCAAACACATGAGTCTATGGGGGTCAAACATTTCTTTTTGTTGTTGTTGTTGTTGTTGTTTTGTTTTTGTTTTTTGAGACAGAGGTTCTCTGTATAGCCTTGGCTGTCCTGGAACTCACTTTGTAGACCAGGCTGGCCTAGAACTCAGAAATCCTCCTGCCTCTGCCTCCCAAGTGCTGGGATTAAAGGCGTGCGCCACCACTGCCCGGCTGGGTCAAACTTTTCAAATCACCGCTTGTAGTAATGTCTAAATTATCCTTCTGAAAGGAAAACTTAAAAGTCAGCTGATTTGTTTTCAATATTCATGCTGTATAGGGTTAAGGTGTATCTTAGAAGGCCAAAGCATGGATTTTATGTTACTTGTACACATGTATACAAAAGGTGCCTGTTTTCATTTTCTTCATGCTATGAGAACAGAGGTTGTAATTTAATGATGATGTTTCTTTTGCTGTGCTTCAGCCAGGCAAGCTTCTAATACGAAGGAGTTAACTTCAGTAAATAAATGGACCATCTTCATCTTTCAGTCCTCAGAGCAAGAACATTAGTTATTTTTATTTTTATTTTTTTTAGCACCTGGGTACAATAGGACACATATTTATTAGCCTCTTAATACCATAACAGTTTCATTTCAAGCTTTCTTGTTTGTTAGACTCCTAAGTAAGATAAAGGTTTTGAAAGAGCTTGTCTCCTTCATGTATGAATGGCATTTTAATAAGCCCTTTGAACAGATTTAAACTTAGTTCACACCAGTGTTCTTTTTGAAGCCAAATCATAGCAGTTTGTTTAGCTTTCTAATCCTTTAGTCATTTTTTGACAGCATGGTTTCATATGCCTCACATCCCTCTATAGGTTCTAAAACTTGACAGAGTCCTTCAATACGTCTAACCAGGGTGGGATGGATCAGAAACATCACTCTTTTCCTGGTCATTATGTGTTCCTACATACACTATTCCCAGAACTGCCTTGTTCTAACTGCCTTGTTAGTTGAACATGAGCACAGCATTTCTGTTCCTCTAGGCCACAATTGCCAACCTTAAGAGTGTGTGTGTGTGTGTGTGTGTGTGTGTGTGTGTTGTGTGTGTGTGTGACACACTTATGTATGTGTGTGTAATGAAGCTTAGCTTCCTATCTTGAAAGGACACAGGGCACTGAGAAAAATGTTTTCAGGGACCTATACTTGGTTTAAATCTCTGTTCCTGCTATCATAAAATTAATTATAACTTTTTAATAAGAAGCACCTTATCTTTATTTTGCAGCGGAGCTTAAAATTATGCAGCTGATACTGTTGTAGTTGACTAGAGTGCTTGACAGGTGAGTCATAATGTGTGTCTAAGCTAACCTCAGCAGTTAGGACGTAGCAGTCAGTCGTGATGGTAGCTGTGTTCCCAGCGGTGATCAAATCGGGTTATAAATTTGTGTTCTCCCAGTGGGCTTGAGGACTTGTTCCCAGTTTGCCTGTTGGATCTCTGGTCTCCTCAATTTGTCATCTGCTCATGGCTCCATTTATTCAGTTGAGGCATTTGAAGCATGCTGGTTCATCAACTTTGAACTTTTAGAAGTCAGCACTTGTTTCTTTCAGAAGATTCTTTGTCGGGAGTCTCTTCTGTCTTTCAAGGCTTACAGCTTATTGCCTCTTGCCCCCAAAAGGTGTCCTCTCCTTTCTAAGACTTCTTACCCTCTTCACTTTGTTTATTCAGCACTATTTCAGACATAGTCTCCCAGAAAATTTTTAGATTTTTCCTGTCTCTGTAAAGGGAATGGAAGCTAACACCAGGAACTCTGTGTAGGGAAGACATTTGGAGTCTGTATCTCTAATCTGAGAAATGCAGGGAAGTAACTTGGTAAAAACTGTTCATTAGTACAAGTAGTAAGATATTTCACTTTTACTACAGAGTAATTCGGTGTCTAATCAAATCTATATACAGTAAATGTAACTTTTTATATGTTGTAAGTATCAGGTGATTTATCCATTCATCTGTTCATTTATTCATTTGTTTGTTTGTTTGTTTTTCTTGCAGCTTAACAAACAACAGTTGCAGTTACTAAAAGAACGGTTCCAGGCCTTCCTCAATGGAGAAACTCAGATAGTAGCAGACGAAGCCTTCTGTAATGCAGTCCGGAGTTACTATGAGGTGAGTTTACAGAACTCTGTTTCAGGAACTGTGATGGTTTCTAAGACCATTTCACTGGTGTGGCAAGGAGTCTTTGAGCTTTTGACTTTCTCCAAAGGATTTTCACTTCTATTTTGCAATTTAAAAAGTCTAAGTCCACAGCCTGGTTTTGAGAGATAAATAAAATTGGAAATTATTCACATTGTTTGCGCGGTACAGTGTCTAGAATCATCTTCTGGCAGTGGCTGATATAGCTGAGTCTAGCTCTCTTCTGGCTCACATTCATAAATGATGCTTTTTAATCAGGATTTCAATAGTAAACTACTATCTTATGCCAGTTTTCCTTTTAGGCTTTATAATAATTAAGGGCACTAATTAATTTCAAGAGAATGCATTCCCCTTTCTTATTGAATGAAAAATACGACCAATTCCATGGTGCTCTTACTTCTGACTTTAGCTTATGAGTCAAGTGGGAATTCTGTGTGTATTTCCTGTGAGTAGTTTTCACATGTTATCATTTGTTTGTTTCAGTGAGGTACCCATAGACGTTAAGTTGGAGAGTTCACATATGCCCTAAGCATCTCAGTGTCATTTGGAGAATGGATTCCTGTCATTGTCAAATCTCTTAAATGTTTCCTTCTGAAGAAACACGACATATAACATATCTTGCTTGGGCTAGTGCAAAATTAAAAGTGTGGAATCATAATATTCTGAACTTCCCTGAGGCAGAGAGTATTGTACAAAATAAAATATCCAGCTGCCTTAGACTTGTGATTCATATAAATCATATGTTACTTAATATATCAGTCTATAAGTATATATTGAATTAAAGGAACACTTGATAGTTATTGAAGTCTTGCTTACCAAGGTCATATGACAAAGATCTTGAAGCTATAGCAGAAATCTTAAGAGATCAGGCTATCTTAAGAAAATAGGGTTTATATCTTACCTTGAAAGCCAGAGTGTTGCATGATGAAATCTTTCCCCAAATTTTAAAAGATAGTCTACATTTACATATATGTATGCAATAGCAAGTACTTAAGGAAAAACACTGTGGATTTTGAGGAAACTGCCTACCTCGTGTCAATTAAAAAACAATCAATGAGGCCATCTTGGATTTTGATAATTATACCCTGGCACACTAAAAGAAAGGTGTAATTGAAAAACGATGGATGGATGAGATTTTTTTCAAACTATCTTTTATAACTTTCGCATAAATCTAAAGTTACTCCAAAATAGATGTCTTCTTTTTCTAAACCATATCAAGATTTATAGTGAACCCTATAATCATCAGGTCAGCAGATATTAATAAAAATATAAGAAAATTAAGGAAGTATCATAGAGCATCTGAAAACATACTATAAAATAACATTTGACCAGAGAGCAGCTATGATACAGTGGAGAAATGATACTTATTCCAGAACATATGTTCTAAAATAAGTCTATACCCATGTGCAAAGAGTTAATCTGTGCTTGGAATTTATACCTTTCACGAAGTGTGCCATAGACTTAGATGTGACACTGTGTAACTCCTAGAAGAAACAGAAAAAAAAAAACATATATGATTTTTGGGTTGGCCCTTGACTTCATTCCTGAAAAAAAAAAAAAATAGAAAGCAATTGGTAGAATTTTTGAAAAAAAATGTATCTTCTCTAAAAGTGTTTCTGTGAAGTTAATGAGAAAGAACACAGCATTAGGCTAGTGACACACT
Source organism: Rhabdomys pumilio (assembly GCA_030674055.1). Lineage (NCBI taxonomy): Eukaryota > Metazoa > Chordata > Mammalia > Rodentia > Muridae > Rhabdomys > Rhabdomys pumilio. The sequence continues at coordinate 31,512,865 of JANHMN010000016.1, read as the reverse complement.
TTCAGGGCATGCATAATAAAGGATTAGTATCTAACATATGTGGAGAACTCAAGAATTCACCAATAATGAAACAGATTAAAATGACCAAAACTTGATACCACATGCAGGGATCAAAGAAAAATGAAGGATACAAACTACTGCCAGAGAATTACAAAGTAAAGTAATAATGAAATAGCACTGTTTGAGTGGTCATGGTACAAAATTGATATTATCCTAGGCTGGGGTGAAAGTGGAGCCACAGGAAAACTTTTTTTAAACTGATAGTAATGGCTTTTTTAGGACTTTTAAATTGCTTGAGAATCTTATATGTGCATATAATATGTATTTATCAATCCACTGTCCGTTCCTTTACCTCCAATTCCTTCTTCTGTCTCCTTCAACAATTTTCCCTCTCAACATTATGGGTTTTTTTTTTTTTTAAGTTCACTTCATCTGCTTAATGAAGCCTATATATGCAGGAATGTAGGACAGTTCATCTACTGGAGTATGGGTGGCTCTTGGGGACAGCATTCAGAAGAAAACTGTACCTTCCCTCAGTAGTAATCCATTGTCAGTAACTTTCAGCAAGAGATGGGATTTCTGAGCCCCTCCTGTGCCCATGCAGGGATTTGATTAACTTTTCTTGTGTATGTAGTTACAATCATTGTGAGTTCATGTGAGCAACAGCATTATTGTGTCTGGAAAATACTATTTTTTGAACACATCGCCTAGCTTTGACTCTTAGAACCTTTCATCTCTACTTCTGTGGTGATTCCTAAGCCTTGGGGTTAGGAGATGTGATTGACATATGTGTCTTATTCAGAGCTAAACATTCTCTAGCCTTTTATTCCCTGAATGTTGACAAATTGTGGATCCTTATTAATAATCATCTACTAGAAAAAGAATCTCCTCTGCTGAGAGGTAGGAAATATACTAGTTATTGGGTATAAAATAAGAACTTAGGGAGTGATTTATGATTATGCCCATTCAGCGTAAGCTGTTTTTAAGTAAGCACAATACAAAGGAAGTCAAGTTTAGTAAAGCATATGCATCAGCGGTGCTGATGAAATGAGTGACCTGAGTGAAGTGGGGACGATACCCATTGTGTTCCTCCTGAAAACTGTATTTTCTTCTGAGCACAATGAATCAATCAGAGGTGACTTTACTTACAACTTCTCATGACGTTTGCAAGTTTGTTGTACTTACTCTCTTCTCTTTCCAAAGACTGGGTGAGAATTACAGATTAATTTACATTTGTTTTCTTTTTAAATTACCATAGGAACGTTGTGATTTGAATGAGAAAAGACATCCATAGGCTCTCATATTTGGTTCCCTTCCTTGATGTTACTGTTTGGAGAGGTTATGGAACCTGGAAGAGATGGAGTCCTCCTACAGCAAGCATATCACTGGGGGAGGGCTTTAAACTTGAAGCTGCATCAACTTCCATTTAGCTTCATGTGCTTTCTGCATGCGTATGGAGAAGTGTGATTTCTCAGCTTCCAATTTAGGATACCATTGGCTATGGCCTTCTCAGTATCATGGATATGAAAGTAATCTCTGTCTTCCACAAGTTACTTTTGGTCATGGTATTTATCTCAGCAACAAACAATAACTGACACATAGTATTAGCAACAAAAAGTAACCAGTAATAATAGTATTAGCATAAACAGCCTCACTCCCACTGTGATCACTGCTACTAGCTAGTCAGTTTTTATATTCATATAGGGAGGAAAATGAGAAGTTCTACAATAAGTTAAAACACAATTTCAGTGTCTTTTCATATGAAACTTGAAAATAAATATTCCCACTTCAAAATTTTAACTCGAAATTTGAGTCATTGTTTTATGTGCAATATGGACTCCAAAACTGGAATTCAGATTTCTGCTTAGGTGTGCCTTCAAAGACTCCTTTTAAAAGAAGTAGTAAATTTTTGCTAGATAATAGTACTGGGTAGTTTTATGTCAACTAAGCTCAAGCTAGAGTTACCTAAAAAGAGGGAACCACAGTTGACAATATGCCTCTAAAAGGTCCAGCTGTACACATGTCTGTACAGCTTGATGGGGGAGAGCCCAACCCATTGTAGGTGATGCCATCGCTTGGTCTCATGTTTTGTAAGAAAGTAGGCTAAGCAAGTTATGGCAAGCAAGCAAGTAAGCAGCACTCCTCCATGGGCTCTGCACCAGTCCCTGCCTCCAGGTTCCTGTTCTTTTGATTTTCTGTCCTGACTTCCTTCAATGATATCCTACAGCTCAGGTGGGTACTCCAGTTAGTTTCCTTTGGATTCTTTTTTTTCTTGTTCATGAATTATGAATGACCCCTAGATGATATCCTCTCTTAATCCTAGCTTCCTCCTCTATTGGATTTTAGCTGTGTAGAATGCAGGTTCCACTCTGCACCCATATGTGCAGGTGTAACTCATGTCGTTGCCATGGACTGTTGCTGCCCCATCTGTAGCAGGAGAAAGATGGCCTCAAAACCCTCTCCAGTAGTATAGTTCTCTGGACATTCAATGTTGTTTCTGTTCATTGATCCATTCCTTTGTGTCAAATGATCTTACATCTCTAAAATCTTTAGAACAATATAGAACTATAGCCCAATTCTATACATCCGGAATAGATGTCCAACCCATGATACTTGCCTTCTTATTTAGACTCTTAATTCTTAGTTCAGGTAATAGAGGACTTGACTTCAGCAGCTACCTTTCTACAGAAATAATCTATGATCTAACTCTCCACTGCCACATTCATGTTTCTCGCTGCTAATGCAAGAAAATGGAGAGTTTTTAAAGGCTTTTTGTTGTTGTTTTGCTTTTTTTTCCTTATGCGATTTCCATACCTCTTTCAGCACTTTATATCGCACATGTTTCTCATTCTTTCATATGCTAGCTAGAAGGGAAATAACTGGAAGATAACATTTAAATGTTTTAATGGAAATTCTGTCATTTTACTGAAGTAGAAAGATTTACTTTGCATATTCTAGAAAGCATTTGACCTGTCAAAATCTCATTTTGAACTTTGAAATAATGCCAGGGACGAGGCATTCATGGAGAATTGATGATCGCTAAGTAAACCAAGATTGGCAGCCTGTGGCAGGAGGGATGTGAAAAAAAAGGTCAATGCGTTCACAGATGGAATCCAGCAGCCAGTAATGAGAAGTGAGATTTCAGGTTTGCACTGAGTTCTGCAGATCACATTGTATTGGTTATTTTTGATATTATCTATTTGAGTTCACATCATGTTTTTTTGTATATGCTAAGGGTGGCATTGAAAAATAAGCATTCTAGAAGAATCTGAAAAAAAATGTGTTTTTATGTTTGAGATTCACATTGCTAGGTGGATCTAGGTGGACCTGTTAGTGGGCAGTGTAGTCACTTGCATTATTGATGACATCCAGTTTTTTAACCAAGTGATATGCATATAAAAGTAATATCTGACAATAATTGATAAAAACCAATAGTTTCACAATTGATCTCTAAGCAATTTTAAAGCAAACCGAGCTTATGAATTATCCATGTCCATGTAGCACATTTGTGACAGAGAGCAGGGCTAAGCCTCTGTCTAATTCATTTCCTTCTGCATTTTTATAACAGGGGAGTGGGCTGTTCAACCTTCCATTTAGTCCCCAGAATAGACACTAAATGCAAATAACAGTAAAGAGCAGAGGTGCGTGCAGATAGCTTCGGAGTATCATTCCCTAATTCCCACACTCAGCACCAGCATAGGGTGAGCACATGGGCACATTTGAAATGCTTAGTGTTACCTGATGTCATATTATTTTCATAGTTTACCGTTGCATCAGCACGAAGATTTTTGTGCTCCCGTGTATCTGTGATTCTTTTAAGAGTTTATAGCCATTGGATTCTTAGACCTTCTTGGTCATTAACTCAGTTCAGTACTAGCCAAGCCCTAGAAAGGCACGCCATCTTTCAGAGGATCTCGGAGCTGTGACACTACTGTAGGTCCCTGGATAGAGCCCCATTTGGTCACAGGTTTCATTGGATGATGATATTCTTTCAGTCTTTGTGTAACTTTCTATTTTCTCTTCAGAAGTTTGTCTTTTTTTTTTTTTAACATCTCAGTTTAATTCTCTTCCACATTCTACCAACATTGTCTTAGGTGAGTAGTTTCTGCCTCACTACTTTCTGCATAAATTTAGAGCTAATATCTTCAAGTTTTGAGTCACAAGAGCAAATGATCCCATTTCCTTGTTCCCAAAAGTGTCGTGAAGGTTTATATTGGCTCAGATGTCACTCCTGGGTCTCCTCAGTGATCCCCACTATTTGTCTTCAGTAGCATTTGTTCAGTAGTGCATTAAATCATTGAGCTTTTGTTTTAAAAGATTCTGTTCTTTAGCTTTATGGGTGAGATCTTGGCTTTTGTTTGCTTATTTTTTAAATGAACTTGTTTAATCTTTCTTACAAGACATGTCTCCTACTGACATGCATCTTTGATTTAGTTTGAAGGAAATCATGCATACCCCAGGTAGCGTTCATAAGGGGCAGTGGTCTCCCCTCACTATATTAAAATCTTTTGTATCTCTTAGTTATAAAACTAAAGACAGAATGCTCGTGAGAAAGATAAAATAAAATCTCCGACACTGTAAATAGCTTAGTCATTGATCATTCGTCTCTCAGTACATTATTGATTTCACTATAGAATTTAATTAATTCTGTATAGATTGCTATCCAAATGTTGACTGAAAGTCCTGTTTTAATGACACCAACACACCAGTTGGTTGTCCATCATCAAATGTTCAATTATGAAAACATCCATGCAGTTAACCTTATACAGGCTAAACAGGCTATACTTAGGAATGTGTGTGTGTGCATATATGTATATGCATACAGCAACAGTTAAGAAAAAAGAGGACATGAATTTGAAAGAGATCAAGGATGGGTATCTGGGAAAGTTCAGAGGGGGAAAGGGGACAGAGAAATGATGTAATTGTGTTGTAATCTCTAAATATAAAAGAAGGAAACGGAATGGATATATTTTAATTTTTATTTTTTCTTTTGAAAATAGATTCTTCTCTCATATAATATACCCTGACCACAGTTTCTACTCTTTCCGCCCCTCCTAGATACCTAGCATATTCCCTTCCTCCCCAGTTCCACTCCTTCTTCAGAAAAGAACAGGTCCCCAAGAGATAACAGCCAAACAAGACAAAACAAGATGCAGTAAGACAAAGCAAAAGCCCTTATATTGAAGGTGAACAAGGCAACCCAATAGGAAGAAAAGAGTCAGAGATACTGCAACACTCATAGCTAGGACTGTTACAAGAACGAAAAGCTAACAGCCGTGAGATCTGCGCAGAGGATCTGGTGCAGACACACACAGATCCTTTACTTGCTGCTTCAGCGTCTGTGAGCCCATGTGTGCCCTGGGTCATTGATACAGCGGGCCAAGTTCTGGGATCCTCCATGTCCTCTGCCTCCTACAGGCTTTCCTCCTACTATTCTGTGGAATCCCCATCAATGAGTGGAGGGACCCAATGTAGACCTCCAATTTAGACTCTTTTTGCATAATTTTTGGCTCTGGATCTCTTCACCTGTACCTGTCTGATGCTGGAGGAAGCCTCTCTGATGGTGAATGGAAAAGACCAGTCTATTAGTGTAGCAGAATGCCATTAGGAATCATTTCATTGAGTTCATGTAATGTATGTTATATATGTATGCATGTATGTATGTATGTATGTATGTATGTATGTATGTATGTATGTATGTATTAGAACTGTTTAGTTCAGCCCTAGATCTCTCAGCTCACCAGTCTCTGGTTCCTGGCCCTCCAAACAGTCTTCTCTATCCTCTCGCGGCATGGGCTTTGAATGAAACCAAGCATTGGTTAGCTACTCTCATAAGTTCTGTGCTACTGATACCCCAACACAACTTACGGACAGGACAGATTGTAAGTGGTGGTGGTGGGGTTGTTGCTGGAGGGCTGTTCAGATTTCTCTTTCTATACCTGCAGAGTACTTCCAGCACCAAAGAGACTAGAATGTAGGTGTGAAGGCTTATGTCCATACCAGTTTGACCTCTCTGTGTGTTCAGTGAGCAGTGTGGGTATTGTCCTTGGTAACGGGGCCCCACTGACAGTTTTCAGAGAGTGACCTTCTATTCTAACATAAGCCTGGGTTGTTTAGAAATCTTCATAGGACTTCCTCAGCTAGCAACTCAAAAGTAACGCCACTCAGTCAGTCCCACCACCGGAAGCCTTGCCTGGCTACACAAGATGGCTAATTCAGACTCCATATCCCTCATGACTAGGAGTCTTCACTAGGGTCACCCTCAGGAAGTTTCCACTACACTAGATCCCAACCCCCACAATGCTCCCCAATTCCAATAGTCTCTCCCCACATTCTGATCCTCCACTCCCTCTATGTGAACCTACACGTCTGTGTCCTCACTTCTCCTCAGTCCACCTATAAAATTTACTGTATTTTCTCTTCCCAGGGATATCTATATATCCACCCATAGCCCTTCTCTTTACCTAGCCTCTCTGGGTCTGTGGATTGTAACTTATAATTTACTTAACAGCTTCTATCCACTTATAAGTAAATACATACCATATTTGTCTTTCTGGGTCTGTGTTACCTCACTCAGGATGATTTTTCTAGTTGAATCCATTTGCCTTCAAATGAGTACTTATCTAACCTCTAGTAAAGTTTTGTCTCATGTCTTAGAAATATATAGGTGAATAAAGAAAGGGTATGGTCTAATGAAACAGACAGATGTGCAGGTAATTGCTCATTAAAATCATCATGGCCCACACTGAAAGCTTGGAGTGTGTACTGATTGGGCCCATTTCCCTTTCTAAAGTTTTCCTTTGTGCATTGCACAATTCTAGTTCAAAATAAAATATGTACATTTATACCTGCATTAAGATGTTGTTCGTATGTGTGTTTGATTTTGCATCCATTTGTTTCACTGATTTAACATCTTCTGCCTTGAATGCTAACAGATATGTGTGGGTATGTATACATATATACATACATATATATACATACACACACACATACATATATATATGTATATATACATATATATATATATATATATATATATATATATATATATATAGAGAGAGAGAGAGAGAGAGAGAGAGAGGAGGGAGAGAGGGAGAGGGAGAGCGGGAGAGAGGGAAAGAGAGAGAGAGGGAGAGAGAGAGAAAGAGGGGGGAGAGGGAGAGAGAGAGAAAGGGGGGAGAATAAATATCTGGGATAGCAATAGCCATAAAATTCCTCTTTCAAACAGAAATTTCTAAAGCCAATAACTGTGTGGTGACACTATCATCTCAACAGTGTTTAAAGTATGAAATATATTTAAAAATGACTGGAAAAATTAGAAAAGAAGGAAATCCACTTAGCATTTGGTATGAGCTCTTGAATAGCAGAAAGAAATTGTAACCAGATATGTATTAATTTAATGGCAATGCTGTATTTTCACTATAGTATGCATTTGTGTTTTAATTTTTAAAATGAATCAGTTTTGATTGTTACCTTTACTATCATATCCAAATTTGCTTTGCTTACTTCTTCTCAGTTACTTCTACTCAGTATTTGGGTGTCTGTTCACCAGCAATTGAAAACAATTAACTCTTAGCACTGTTTTCATTGTGTCCCATAAGTTTGGGTATGCTGTGCCTTCATGTTTGTTAAATTCTAAAAAAAGTCTTTAATTTCTTTGTTTATTTAAGCCCTGACCAAGTTACCATTGAGTAGAGAGTTGTTCAGCTTTCATGAAAATGTCGACTTTCTGTTGTTTTTGTTGTTATTTAAGACCAGCCTTACTTCATGGTGATCTGATAGAATGCATGGTATTAATTCAATATTATTTTATCTGGTGAGGCTTCTTTATTTTTTAATCACAGATTAACCTTGAGATCTAACCCAGAAAACTTCATAAGAATGACCCAAGTCTCTTAAAATGAAAGTTGTCTTTGTGACCTAATAACCTTCCATTATGCCCTGTTCTTCAAGGTCCACCATGTCCCAATATCCCACAGTGGGACTGAGCCCGCCACACATGAATGTTTGGGGGTTACATTCAAGATGTACAAAACACAGCATCTGGGTGGAAAGAGAAATGGTGAAATCTCTCTCTCTCTCTCTCTCTCTCTCTCTCTCTCTCTCTCTCTCTCTCATACACACACACACACACACACACACACACACACACACACACACACTCACACACATTTTATTCTAAATCTGATGGTCAGGTCTAGAACACGCTGGTTTCTAAGAGACCTCCAGACTTGCTCAATGCTCACATACTCAGTTTCTCTGTGTCACAGGGTTTGGTTCCCTGCAGGGTGTATTGGAAAGCTTGTACTGTACAAGCTTCAGCATGGCCCCTTTGAACAGGCACCTGACAATGGTTTTATACTGTCATTGCACTAAATGTTTTTATGAGTGATTGATAGTTAGCAATGAGAAGAAGTGATTTCCTGATACATAAATGCAACCTACTTTTCATTATTCTTTCCCACTTGGAAGGTCACTATGCTCTTAAGATCTACCTAGAATTTTCCACCCAGCCTATGAGCCTGTGGTTGCTGGTGATTGCCTGTGGGCACCCAATCCTGGTGACCCAGGAATGTTATCTCCTCCTCTCATTCCACGGCTGCTCTTCTTGCATTCTAGTCTGCCTTTCAGTTTTCTTCCCCTGCCTACTTTCTTTCCCCAATTTCCTTTTCCTATAATCTTTTCTCTGCCAAAGAAACTTCTATCTATATAACAGTATAATGGAGAATAATGAAATAGAAGTTGTTAAGTGGTGAAGATATAATGGTTAAATTGTATAATGGCAATTGCATGAATTACATGTAGGACATTTCTACCCTAGTAAACTCTAAATGTGTGGAATTTTAGAATAAAGGGTAAAAGCTAGAGAGATGGCTCATTTTCTGCTGTTGCAAAGGACAGGAGTTTGGGTGTCTGCACCTTACTTGCAGGGTAACATAACCACTTGCAGTTCCAGCTCCAGTGAACCTAATGACCTTTCCTGGCCTCTTCAAGCACTACCTGTACACACACACACACACACACTGAGAGAGAGAGAGAGAGAGAGAGAGAGAGAGAGAGAGAGGCAGGCAGAGACAGAGACAGAGACAGAGACACAGAGAGACAGAGAAAGAGACAGAGACAGACAATACACACACACACACACACACACACACACACACACACACACACACACGTGGGGAGGGGACTTAAAAAGTAAAATGAAGGGAATAGACCACACATACTTTAGGTAGAATGAAGAGGTTTTGGCTGGATGCATAACTCAGTGGTAGAAAACATGCCAAGGATAAAAAGATCCTGGATTCAGTTCCTAGCATAGAGCGGGGGGTATTGGGGGATAACACAGTCATTATAGAGGTGAATTGGGGTATTTTTGCTGTTGTGCTGGGATAATCAGTGATTTAGTAACTTTCTGCCTAGTAACTTTACTACTTTACATGAAAGACATTATTTTGTCCTCTACAAGATACTTTTTAAATTTAAGGCCCATTAACTTAACAATAAGGAAGATAGATTTTAGTTGCGGAATATTGTAGAAGGCTTTTCTACACTGGAGAATTCTTTGCTTTCCCCATAGTGAAATGGCTTCACTTACACTATTACTTTGGTCTGTAGACGTTTATTAGCTTTCCGATTCCAAGATGACATTTAAGAACAATTGAGGAATTTCACGTATGTATAAGTCATTTGTGGTCAGTACTCACTTAGATTGAAAGATACTGCTGAATTTTTTAATGCCAGTGTGTCTTACATTTCCTACGAAACTTTTGCAATGTTTTTTCCTTTTACTCTATATTTTTACACCTTAAGAATTATTTATAGTCTGTTTATCTGTTTGGACCTTCAATTTGCACATTTGTAAAGCTGCCAGACAAGTTAGGCTTTGCTACTAAATATCTGTCACTTTTCCTTGCTAAGTATAACCAAACTGAGAGGAGCAGGTAACTTCCTAATTGGGTTTTGACAAGCCTATTTGAAAAATTAATTCAAAATGATAAAAAGTGATAGATACTGTCAGAAATGCTGAAAATACATTGTAGGATCAGACGTAGCCTGAGTTTAAAAGTATGAAGAGTGTACATTAACAAGTCTCATTCTGGCTACACAGAATGTCTTTGCCATTTCATTTGTCATAAAGCCTCATTCAGGTGACACTTTTGTGGGATGATTCAAAATAGAAATAATATGTATAATTGCTGTAGAGATTTATGGTTTTCTAATAGAGTTAGTCATATATGTACTCTCAGTGGAGACTAAATTCTGTTGAATTTGCTTTGGATATTTTTTCTTGTAGATAAATCAATTTCCCTTTCTGGTCCTTCTCTATTTCACTGGTGCTCCCAAGCAGCACTATCCTGGAATAACTAATAGCCTTGGTCCTGCCTTTTCCCTTGGTTACCTCCTCCAGTGTGTTACCTGGGGTGTAATTGGAAAGAAAACTGAGGGGTGTCTTCTTTTACCTCATGGCTTCTGGCTGATGTAGAGACCACCTGCCTGCTAGACCATCTGCTGACATGGACTTTCTCCATAGTGGGTTAAAGTAGCATGCACCTCTTTGTTGTACTGGCTACATTTATGTCAACTTGACACAGGTTAGGGTCATTTGAGAGTAGGAAGCCTCAACTGTGAAAGTGCCTCCATATGACCAGGTTGTAGACAGGCTCTTTTCCTTATTATTTTTCCTTTTACAAATTGAAAATAGATTTTTTTTCTCACAGAATACCTCATGATTATGGCTCCCATTCCCTTTATCTCCTTAGTTGTTCCCCACTTCCCCTCCCTGGTTCTCCTTTTCTTTCTCACAATAGAAAACAAATATGCTTCTGTGGGAAAATAATATGATAAATATAATGCATATAATATATAAGGTGATATAACAAAAACTAGGACACCAGTATAGGACAAAACAAGCAGAAGGAAAAGAGCCCAAAAGAAGGTACAAGAAACAGAGACCCACTCATTTCCACGCTCAAGAATGCCACAAAAACACTAAACTGGAAGTCATAATATAGACACAAAGGACCTATAGAATAAAAAGAGAGACATAAAAATAAAAAATAAGTTGTGTGATGTTGACACATGTCTTCAATCCCAGCACTCCAGGGGCAAAGGCAGAAAGATCTCTATAAGTTTAAGGCCAGCCTGGTCTACAGAGCAGAGTTCCAGGGGTGCCAAGGCTATACAGAGAAAACCTGTCTCTCTAAAACAGGGACAACAACAAAGATACAATAACAAAATACAATGAAAACAAAAGCCCTAACACAACAGTATGACACATGAAACTTCAGAGATGCCTTTGGCCAGTTTCTGTTGGCCACCTATGTCTGGGCATGCAACCCATCCTTAAGTGTAGTTTATTTCCCTAATGAAACTTCCGAGAGGAAACTAAATTTTCATTTCCAAAAGATTATCACTTGGATTTTGCTTCTGGGTTAGAGAAGGGAGATTGTGTCCACTTTTTTCAACTCTAGGACTTCATCCAGCATAAACCACTGTAGGCCCTGTGCATGCTGCCTCAGTTTCTGTGAGTTCATATGTGTATTCATTTCATTGTTTCAAAGGGCCTTGTTTATTTTGTGCTTTCTGTCCCCTCTGATTCTTTCATTCCTTCTATTCCCTCTTCCTGGGCTTTCCTGGGGCCAGAGGTAAAGATTTTATAGAGACATACTATTTAGGGCTGAGGGTTGCAAGGTAAGCAATTCTCTGTATTTCTTTCTATCCACTGCAAAAGGCAGCTTCTCTGATAATGGATGGGCAAGGCACTGATCCACGTGTATAGCAGCATGTCATTAGAAGTAATTTTAGTGCTTTGTTCTTTCAGTAGAATAGTATTTGGTTTTACTCTAGGACCATGGACTATTGAATCTCAAGTTCTTTGTCATCTAAGCAATGTCAAGTGAGTTCTATCTCATGGAGTAGGCCCCAAGTCAAATCAGATATTGGTTGGTTACTTCCACAAGCTTTGAGCTGCCAAGCACCAGCTTCAGCCTGGTCAGGGGTTCTTATGAATGGATGTTTAGAGTGGTTGAAGAAATGACTTGAAGGTAATCATGGGTACAAGCTGACAACTCTTTGATCTGTGTGACACAGCTCTCCAGAGATCTCCAGGGAGCTTAGCTGTTGCAAACCAAAGCCTAGTCTTTTATTTTCATATCAATTCAATCTGATACTTCAGGTTCCCTTTTGATTATCGGACAAATCAGCATTTTATGACTTTAGCCCCTTGATTCTTAGAAAAGATAGCAAGTACGTTTTTTTTAAACATAGCAAAGGAATTCCCAGATCCGACTGCTTTTGTAAGCACAGCCAATAAACTAGCTAAGTGGGATCTACCTCGAGATCACCATTCCTCCTATGTCTGGGCCTAAAGTAACTCCATCCCGGCTGACCTTGAACTCAGGAATTTCTTGCCTATGTAAGCACAATGAACTTAGCTGGATGGGATCTCAATTACTGCTCCCTAAATGTCTTTATCATCTTCCTTAATATTTGACAAGCTGGTTCATAATGCAACTGCCTCTGTTCTTTTGGGTTTGTGAGGCCCCTCATATAAGTTTATATTGCATCCTTATGTTTTGCATACTTGAGAACTCCTGTTTATATATTTTAAACTCATTCTTTCAGAGTTCTTTCCCACAGCCTTAAGGGCTGTTCTGAAGGTCTCAGCATTCACTGTTTTTGCTGAGGAACATTAGACACAGTCTCATCTCCTGGACTTGTGCTGCTTCTAATTATCATGACATTATTAACCTTAACAGATGGAACATTACCTGAGGGAGGAAGATAAAAATATAAACATTATAACAAATAAAGCTCCTGCCTGTAGCAACTGTGAGGACTCATGGAGCCCACGCCCTGCTTGCTCGGCTTCAGGTGTGGGAACTGTGTCATATGGTTCGTTCTACAATGGCCATGCAGGATGAGGCATTGTGCCAACAATTCAATTAAATGTGACCAATTGTAGTGGTGTTAGCTTCATTTTGGTGGCAAGAGATGACTAGTTGGGGCTCTGTCTTCCCCACTATTTGACAATTTCATTTAGATTGCCTTCGTGTGTGTGTGTGTGTGTGTGTGTGTGTGTGTGTGTGTGTGTGTGTATGTATGTATATATATATATATGTGTGTGTGTGTGTGTGTGTGTGTGTGTGTGTGTGTGTGTGTGTCAAGTAATTTTAGCTGTCTCTTTCCCTATTTTCTCCCTTATTCTCACTATATTCTCACCACCTTTCCTCTTTATCCTCTCTTCTCAGGCTCCCCGTCATCCATTCATAACTATTTTATTCTACTTCTCTTTTCTTGAGAAAGCTACCTACACTCTTATTCTGTATCTCACATCTGTGGGTCTATAGATTGTCAATTAGTTTCATTGATTTAACAGCTAAACTCTACATATAAGTTATGCATACCATATTTCTCTTTGGGTCAGGGATTCATCACTTAAGGTTATTTTTTTCCCCATTTACCTACAGATTTCATGATTTTATTTTAATTTGGAGGGTATTTTTAAAAGTTTTGTTGTGGAATATTTTAAATCCATGCAAAAGTATAGATGATGCTACAGTGTACTCCAACATAGTATCATCAGACGTTTACAATTATGTTTTTCCCATTAATTTATTTATTCAATTCACATCCAAATTGAAGCCTCTCCTTCTCCTAGCCCCTCTTCCCCTTCCGCTCCCAGAAGGGGGAAGTCTCCTCTGGGTACCAACCCACCGTGGCACATCAAGTCACTACAGGACTAGGTTCATCCTCCCCCAGTGAGGCCAGTTGAAGCAGCCCAGTTAGGGGATCAGAGTCCACAGGCAGACAACAAATTCAGAGACAGTACACTATAGTTGTTGGGGACCCACATGAAGACCAAGCTGCATATCTGCTACATATGTGTAGGGGAAAGACGGCTAGGTCCAACCCATGAATGCTCTTTGGTTGGTGGGTCAATCTCTGGGAGACCCAAGGGGTCCATGTTAGTTGACTCTGTTTTTCTTCTTCTAGAGTCCCTAACCCCTATGGGTTTCTCAGCACTTTCCCCAAAACTTGCACAAGACTTCCCAAGCTCTGTCTAGTCTAATGTTTGGCTGTGGGTCTCTGCATCTGTTTTGGTCAACTGCTGGGTGGAGACTCCCAGAAAACAGTTATGCTAGGCTCCTGTCTGCAATGATAACAAAGTACTATTAATAGTGACAGGGTTTGGCTCTTGCTCATAGGATAGATCTCAAGTTAGCCAGTCATTGGTTGGCCATTCCTTCAGTCTTTATGACATCTTTGTCTCTGCACTTCTTGTAGGCAGAACACATTTTGGGTTGAAGGTATTGTGACTGGTTTGTTGTCATTATAGGAGTCCTACCTGGCTATAGGAGATGGCCAATTCAGGCTCCATATTTCCCACTGCTAGCACTCGTAGGTAGAGTACCCCTTGAAGACTCTCTGGATTCTGCCCCATCCTAGGTATCTGGCATGTGCTAGAGAACACACCCCCTCCATCTCTGCTCACTCACCTGGTCCTCTTTCCCTGGCTCTCCCTACATCTGATCATCCCCATTTCCCTCCCAATCAACTCTCCCACCCAATTTCTTCCCTCTCTCCTTCCTCCACTTAAATTTTATTTCCCTTTGTGAATGAGATTCAAGCTTCCTCCTTTACAACCCCCTTGTTATTTAGCTTCTTTAGGTCTGCAGATTATAGTGTAGGTATCTTGTACTTTATGGCTAATATGCACTTATAATTCAGTACATACCATGCATGTCATTTTGGGCCTGGTTTACCTTACTCAGGATGATATTTTCTAGTTCTATCCATTTGCCTGAAATTTTATGGTATCTTTCTTTTTAATAGATGAGTTGTATTCCATTGTGTAAATAAACCATATTTTCTCTATCCATTCTTCAGTTGAGAGACATACAGGTTTTTTCCAGTTTCTGTCTATTACAAATAAAGCTGTTATGAACATAGTAGAGCAAGGGTCCTTTAGGTTATATTGGAGCATTTTTTTTGGGTATATGCCCAGGAGTGTTATAGCTGGGTCTTGAGGTAGATCACTTCCCAATTTTCCTTGAACCCACAAAAAGACTTCCAAAGTGGTTGTACATATTTGTACTCCCACCACCAATGGAGGAGTGTTCCCTTTGCTCCACATCCTCTCCAGCATGTGCTGTCACTTAAGTTTTTGATCTTAGCCATTCTGATTGGTGTAAGATGGAATCTCAGAGTCATTTTGTTATGTATTTTCCTGATAACTAAGAGCGTCGAACATTTCTTTTGGTGCTTCTTGACCATTAGAGATTTCTCTGCTGTGAATTCTGTGTTTAGCTCTGTACCCATTTTTTTAATTGGTTGGTTTGGTTTGTTAGCTTCTTAAGTTCTTTATACACTTTGGATATTAGCCCTTCTTCAGATGTAGGGTTGGTGAAGATCTTGTCCCAAACTGTAGACTGCCATTTTGTCCTAATAACAGTGTCCTTTGTCATACAGAAGCTTTTCAGTTTCGTGAGGTCCCATTTGTCAATTCTTGATCTTTGGGCCTGAGCCATTGGTGTTCTGTTCAGGAAGTAGTCTCCTTTACCAATGCTTTTCCCAGTTTTATCCGATTTAGTGTATCTGGTTTTATGTTAAGGACTTTGCTCCACTTGGACTTGAATTTTCTTCAGGGTAATAAATATGGATCTATTTATATTCTCCTACATGCAGATATCCAGTTAGACCAGCACTGTTTTTTGAGGATGCTTTCTCTTTTCCATTGCATGGTTTTGGCATCTTTGTCAAAAATCAAGTGTCAGTAGGTGTGTCGGTTTATTTCAGCGTCTTCTATTAGATGCTACTGATTAACCTGTCCATTTCTATATCAATACCCTGTGAGTTTTATCACTATTGTTCTGTAGTACAGCTTGAGATCCGGGATGGTGATTCCTCCAGAAGTTCTTTTATTATACAGGATTGTCACAGCTGTTTTGGGTTTTTTATTTTTTCATATGAAAATTTTTTCATATGAGACTCTTTCAAAGTCTGTAAAAATTTGTGTTGGAATTTTTATGAGAATTGCATTGAATCTGTAGATTACTTTTAATAAGATTACCTTTTTTACTATGTTAATACTGCTGATCTATGCTCATGGAAGATTTTTTTAATGCCTGAGAAATACTCCATTTTCTAAATCTGTAACATTTTCTTTTATTCATTAATCTGTTGAAGGATATCTAAGTTTTTTCCAATTTCTAGATATTGTGATATAAATATAAATATGGCTGAGCAAGTATCTGAAAGGTTGGCGTGATCTTGGGATGAATGTCTATGAGTGGCACAGGAGGATCTTGAGGTAGTTTGATTCCTCCTTTTTCTGAGGAATTACCACACTGATTTCCATGTTTGTACAGGTTTGTATTTCTATCAGCAGTGGCAGAGTGTTCTCCTTGCTTCACATCCTTGCCAGCATGTGCTGTCACATGCTTTATTGATATTAGCCATTCCCACAGGTGTAAGATGCAATCTCAAAATAGCTTTCGTTTTTATTTCCCTCGTGACTAAGGATGTTGAACATTTCTTTAAATATTTCCTAGTCACCTAAGCTTCCTTTTTTGAGAATTCTCTGTTTAGTTCTCTATAGCATTTTTAATTTGGGTTATGTGTTACCTTGATATCTAGGTTTTGTTTTGTTTGTTTTTTATGCATTGTGGGATTAGCCCTCCATTGAACGTTTTCTTGGCACAATCTTTCCCCACTCTGTAGCTTGCTACTTTGTCCAAATGATTGTGGCCGTTGCCATGTAGACACTTTTCAGTTCCATGATGATCCTAATTGTTGATCTTAGTGCCTGTGCTAATGGTATTTCATTCAGAAAGTCTTTTCACATGACGATGAGTTCAAGTCTATTCTCTGCTTTCTTTTCTATCAGTTTCAATATATCTGGTTGTCTGGTGAAGTCTTTGACGTATTTGCAGTTGACTTTTGTTTAATGTGATAAGTATGGATCTCTTTGCATTTTTCTCCATGCAGACATCCAATTTGACCAGCACCATTGTTTGAAGGTGTTATGTATTTTATTTAAAAAAAATCAGGTGTGTGGATCTTTGTAAATAATCTACAGGTATGTGGATTTATGTCTGGATCTTCAAGTCATCCCCATTGATCATGTCTGTCTTGTGCCAACGTGATGCTGTTTTTTTTTGTTTGTTTGTTTGTTTTTTTACTATAGCTCTGTAGTACAACTTGAAATTGGGGGTGGGGATAGCTCCAGAAGTTCTTTTTTTTAGGATTATTTTAGCTATCCTGCTTATTTGTTTGTTTGTCTTGTTGTTTTTGCGGTGGTGGTGGTGGTGGTGGTGGTGGTGGTGTGTGTGTGTGTGTGTGTGTGTGTTTGTATATGAAGCTGAAGATTGTCCTGAGTTGTCATTTTTTTTTATATTGATCTTAACAATTCTGGCAGGTATAATAGGAAAATTTTAAGTAGTTTTGATGTGTATCTCCTTAATGACTAGAGTATGTTGAACATTTCTTTAAGTGTTTCTCAGCCATTTGAGTTTTCTCTTTTGAGAATGTACCCCATATTTAATTGTTGTTTGACTTTGTTTTCTTTTTTTTAATATCTAGGTTTTTTTAGTTCTGTATATATTTATCTATATGATGTGTAGTGGGTAGAAATCTTTTCCCATTCTGTAGGTCACTCCTTTGTTTGAATGATGGTGTCCTTTGCCATGCAGAGACTTTTCAGTTTCATGAGGTTGTAGGGTATTTTCTTAATTACTGATTGAGAGGAGAGGGCATAGCTGATTTGTGTGGTGTACCCTCAGGCTAGTGATCCTGAATTTTATTAGAAAGCCATAAGGAAAAGAGAAATCTCACAAGCAGCACCCCTTCATGGCCTCTATTTCAACTCCTCCAAACTCCTAACCAGTTTGAGTTCCTACTTTGGCTTCCCTCGATGATGACTCAGTGTTTGTAAGCCAAATAAACCCTTTCCTCCCCATGTTTTCTGTATTGTTAACTAAAACACTATAGCATATACATACAGTATATTCTATTATGACATATAGTTTCCTTGTAGAAAGATTAAGCCATTTTAATTTGTATATTCTGCACCTCATATAGTTATTTTTATGGCAAGAACACAGAACATGAATACCAAGTTTAGTCCCTTCTTTCAATGGGTTTACTAGAAATTTAACAGAAAATAAATGTTTTAGAGTTCATAGTAAACAATGGATAAAAGGTCTATTGATCTTGAGAGTAAAATATTGGAGAATAAAACATGTAATAACTCTTTCTACTAGGGCAATTGCAGCTGATTTGAAATTTTAATTATGTCTAAGTAAAAGCAGACAAGATGCTTTAAGTTATCATTATTATGAACAATGTACACAGTTCATTTAATAGTTGTACAATGTGTAGGGGATTTTTTTCTTTGTCTTTTTATTTACTTGTATGGTTTTAGCTTTTTATTGCATGGGAGGCTTTGAGCCATATGCCCGTAGAAACTTGAATGTGAAAGACAATAGGTTGAACGGTTTTGTTTTATTTTATTTTGCTTTGCTTCTGTTCGATTTGATTTTGTTTGTGTTAGGATCTAACCCAGGGTTGAGCAAACAATGTGGCACTGAGGATTTCTCTCCCCAGCTTAAGCAAGTCTTGTTTTTAAGGCAGAACTATACAATCTAGAACTTATTCAGAGGGATAAGTCTTTAGTTGAGTTTAAACAAAGTTTTTGTTGTAATTTGCTGCTTTTAAACTCAGAGGGTTTAGAAATCCAATGAGCAATGATTAGGTATAGTTCCATAAACTCTATCTGAGGAAGGAGACCTATCAAAGATGCATTGATCTATAGCTTGAACTCAACTAGATAGAGTTAGCCAAAGACTAGAAAGATGCTAAAAAGCTGGTAAGATGTATGCCGAATTTTTGTACCTTAGTGTGAAAAAGCAAATGACCCCTGAGGAACGTGAACGAAGATCTGAATAATGGTTCAAAGAAGAGCAAAGTGTGTGTTATTCATACTACACTGGGACAAATGGAAGGAACAAATGGCTTACAGTGACAGAAGCCCATTTTATTCAAGTTCTAGGGGAGAAATCTGAAATCATGGTGTCATAAGGTTCTGTTTTTATGAGGAACTCCAGCATAGGTATCTTCCAGCTCTGTTCCGGCTGTTGATTTCTCTGGCAGTCTTAATTGTGTTAGAAACTAGTGATACGTCTGTAAACCAGGGCACAGCAAAGACTGAATGCAATGCCAATAGCTGGGAGAGAAGCAGGAAGATGCTTCCTTGGGGCTTGCAGTAGGAGCCAGATCTGCCAGCTTTGGACAAGTACATGCTATAACACTGGATTCTTCTAGCAAGCCATGTATTTTCTGGCACTTTGTATTACAAGCCACAGGATGATTATCTACCTAACATGTTAGGAGTCACCATGATTGAGTAAAAAACACATCACTCTTTTATTCATAGATAAGTATTTAAACATTTTTATTCAGTATTTTATTTTTTATTATTTATTTATTTATTTATTTATTTTTGGTTTTTCAAAGTGAGGTTTCCCTAAGTGGTCCTGGCTGCCCTGTAACTTACTCTGTAGACCAGGCTGGCCTCAAACTCATATCTGTCTGCATCTCCATCCAGACTGCTAGAAATCCAAGAGTGTACTACCCTACCCAGCTCATTTTATTCTTTCAAAAATACTTAGCACTGCAAGTCCAGAAAAACAAACAAATCCTAGTGACTTGAATAAATATTTTATAAATAGGTTTATAAATAACACAGATAGATACACACATAATTGATAATAGTATTCCAACATTTGCACATGGAATATACCTAGTTTTTGTTGGAAAACTCCAACAATAAGTTTAAGGAAATGAGTTAAAAGACTTA
>JANHMN010000016.1:31485786-31490786 GCA_030674055.1 Rhabdomys pumilio | reverse complement strand
AAAAACTAGGCAGTAATCCTAGTGTTATTTTACTGGATGTGCAAGTGCAGACAAACACATCGGTATCTCATCATATATAATGGGCAACGAAATGATTACAAAATTAATGTGTCACAGGAATAGGTTGTTTTAGCTAGACAAGACTGAGACAAATGAATCTTGTCTTGAGGGATGAAATGAATCTGATTGTGTGGGAAATAGAAAACAGAAATTTTATGGGACCAGGGATGGTGAGGACCTATTTATTGAAAAATCTTCCCAGCTCGTAATATTCTTGGGGAAATATAAATAGGTACGACAGAGGTCATCTGATACTTCACCTGGGATCTAGAGGCAGGCCTTACTTTTACATCCTGTGAGGAAGAACACTGATAGTGTGGCCTTCTCACCTTTAGAAGGTAGCAGAAAGGAAAGCCCTGCTTAGTTGCCACATAGCCTGGTAGTTCAGGAAAGTTACTACGAGTGTGTGTGGTCTGTGCTATTATCTTCCTTTATGTATCCTTGGAGGAATGAGAGTGAGATTTTGACCTGTGAATTGAGGGGAAAATGCAAGGGTTCTAAATGGGAAAAAATGCCCTTGATCTCTTCAGCTGCTATTTCAGACTGCTGCAGGCTCACTTGAAGTTCATGCCCACTCTCGGAGTTAATGTCGTAGGAAGGTTGAGCTCATGCAAACCTCTAATGATGATGGGTGGATTGGGAAGGTTAGAATCCACTTTAGGTTTTAGAAAACCTTAGATATGCTGTACCTCCAGAATAGCGTCCACATCCATTAAGTCTTTACCACCAGATCTTAGTAAGAAAAGGACAGAATAGATTATCAGGAACATCGGAGATGTTCTCTTGATAATTCGAAGATTCTGCTTGGACATATTTAATATGTTTTTTGTATCTTGCCTATTTTTCGCCCTGAAAGAACGATCTCATCTAAATGGTTTATATGAAGATGATTTTGATCTAACTTCAAACAGAAATATAATAAACTTGTGTTTACTTTAGATTAATCAATAACTCTTATCACTTTAATGAAAATAGCTACAGTATCACATTTGCCCTGATTACCTCTTCTGGTGTCATAATGTTTCTCCAGTTCACTGTCACACTGTCTGCTTGCTAGGTTGAATGAGAAGGAAATATTTCCAATTTAATGGTGAAGTTTTGTGGATCTGGAATCTAATTCACAGTGAAGAAAAAAATGTAACTTTGATTTATGCTCATTAAAATAAAATGGCATTTTGACATAGTCTAAATATTCATCAGTCTTTTCATTTAGATAGGACTACAGAAATCAAGTTGTATATCAGGTCTACAAAATTAAAGATTGTCACGTTGTTCACAGTGTAAGTATTCTGTACTCTGATTGAAGTGATCACCCTTATGAAGACCTCACTAATTAGAAAAATGTATTGTATTAGAAATATCCTACGGCAGAATACAGAGGATTAGCAATTTAATTCATCATTTACTCAACAGCTTCCACAAATTGCGATGGTGTACATGTTGTAAAAGGATTCTTAGAAGTGGCATTATTTTTCTACCCCGACCTAGGTAGCTTCAAAATAAATGAGACTGAGACTATAAAATATATTTAATTAGAATTATAACACAACAACTGGGCAGTAGGTGTTCTAGTCTAATCCTTTAAACTAATCTGGATAATTTTCCTCTTCCTGTCTCTCTTCTCCCTCCCCTGGCTGGCAGAAGTCCTGCCCTTTTCTCTCTTCTGCCTCATCATTGGCTGATCAAATTTTGTTGACAAGTCAGAATAAATGGAGAGCAGTGTTTACATAAACTTGAGATAGGAGATACTTAGAATGAGCATTACAATGCTATGTCTGGATTACAAGATATGAGGGCAGAGGAATCAGCATTTGAATAATACAAGAATAACCTTTACTCTGCACTAAAACATTGTGTCTACACATGTGATACTAGAATCTTGTTATAACTGAAGCAAGAATAAGATTATTCTCTGCTCTTCAAATTGGAACAAGCTTGATAATCTTATAGAGACTTCCCATGTTACCTCAGCACTTTGTGCTTTTCCAAGTGTGAGCATGTTTTATTATTAAGGTGTCTATGTCTTGACTAGGAGCCATCATGTTCTGTCAAGGCCTATTCATGTCTCTGGTCATCTTCTTAAAAATTATTTCCTTTACTTTTTGAAATTACAATATAGTGACATATTTCCCATTCCCTTTCTCCTGTCTGACAAAACAAACCCTTCCTTTACTTCAGAGTCATGGCCTCTGTTTTCATTAATTGTTTTAATGTACACATATGTACATGTATATATACACATATTTATAAACTATAAACTATATCAGGAATATAATATATATATATAACCTGCTCAGTCTGTATAACATTAACTTGTGTGTATGTTTTCAGGGCTGTCCATTCGATATTAGATAAGCAATTGATGTACTCTGTCCTGGGGAAAACTATTTCTCTCATTCCCAGCATTCCTTAGTTGCCTTTAGACAAATGGATAGAACTAGAAAATATCATCCTAAGTGAGGTAACCCAGTCACAAAGCAACACTTGGTACGCTTTCCCTGATAAGTTGATATTAGCCCATCAGCTCAGAATACCCAAGATACAATTCACAGACCACATGAAGCTCAAGAAATAGGAAGACCAAAGTCTGGATGCTTCAGTCCATCTTAGAAGAGGGGACAAAATACTCATAGGAGGAAATACAGAGATAAAGAGTGCAGCAGAAACAGAAGGAAAGGCCATCCAGAGACTGCCCCACCTAGGGATTCATCCCATATACAGTCACCAAACCCAGGCACTATTGTGGATGCTAAGAATTGCTTGCTGACAGGAGCCAGAGATAGCTGTCTCCTGAGAGGCTCTGCCAGAGTCTGACAAATACAGATGCTCACAATCAACCGTTGGCCTGAGCCTGGGGTCCCCAGTGGAGGAGTTGGAGAAAGGACTGAAGGAGATGAAGGGGTTTACAACCCCATAGGAAGAACAATAACAACCAACCAGACCACCCAGAGCTCCCAGGGACTGAACCACCAACTAAAGAGTACACATGGAGTGACTCATATGCTCCATGCATATGTAGCAGAGGATGGCCTTATCTGGCATCAATGGGAGGGGAGGTCTTTGTTCCTGTGAACACTTGATGCCCTAGGGTAGGGGAATGCTAGGGCAGTGAGGCAGGGTGGGAGGGTGGGTGAGGGAGCACCCTCATAGAAGCAAGGGAAGGGGGAGATGGGATAGGGGGTTTTTGGAGGGGAAACCAAGAAAGGGGATAACATTTAAAATGTAAATAATGAAAATATCCAATAAAAGAAAAGAAAAAAAAGCCTTTAGTATTTTGTACAGGGTTGAGGATGGGTCATTTTGAGTCACACAGCTCACTGTTCTTAACATTCATGTGTTTGCCTACCTGCAGATTAATGTCGAATATCCTCAGGTGGAAGAGGTGGGCTATCTCTTGAGTATTTTAATCCACATCTGCTTGTCATGATACCCTTGAGCTGGCATAGAGTCACTTCTGCTGAAGTCTGTTGTCTAGCCAGCTGCCAGGCACACAGATCTAAGGGGTATGGAAATAAGTTTCACAAGAATAGGTGACAACTGTGTGAAGTGTGGTGTACTGATGATTGTTTTAACAGGAGCAGAGGAAGCGCTAAACTGGTTTTAGTGGAAGAGACAAAAATGTAAGGCTTGGTAGTAGAAAATGAAGATGGCTGGGAAGAA
The DNA here is from genome assembly GCA_030674055.1 of Rhabdomys pumilio. NCBI lineage: Eukaryota > Metazoa > Chordata > Mammalia > Rodentia > Muridae > Rhabdomys > Rhabdomys pumilio. Next base: position 31,487,066 of record JANHMN010000016.1, on the reverse strand, counting down.
GAAGGAGTAAGCAGTGCAGAGACTTCTGTCATTCCTAGAAACTCTAGGGGCAGACACCTGAGATTTTCAGTAAACAAAAACAGCACTGTAAGTCTGATCACTTTGTCCTAGTCTAAGAGAACAGCTATGAGCCAGAGAGAAGCAATGGAAAGTGTTCATCCCCTGGGCTGGGGTCACTGGGGTAGTCTCCCACCTGAGTAGACCCTTTTAAGTCAGGACAGTGTTTCAGTATTGGAGAAATATGATAGCTTTTCCCCTTGGCCAAAGAACTATCTTGTTCTTTGTCCTTTTAGCAAGGTCTAGTATGGGTTCCGTCTCAAGGAGTAGGACTTAAATCCACTGAGAAAGTGCTACCCAGCTTCTCCGAGCCGTTGTACTCTCCCAGATCCCATGTGTGAACAAGAAAACGATCCAGAAGCTCACATGTTGTTTTTAAAATCCACCATTTCCTACGTTTAGAATATTTAGAAGACACTCTTTTAGATTGAGGGTGGTTTGGGATGTACTCTTCTAATTATCACATGTATGTTTTATTGAACATAGGAGTGTTTTGATTAGCTTAGCATAAGTTCCGGAAAAAGACTACATTGCTGTATACAAGAATTACAAAGTCGCAGTTGAATACAATATGAAGTAAAATTTTACTGTAAAATGAAAGGGGTGTGTTTTTAGAAAATTCTTTTGTTGCCTTTAGTAAGCCACTTTGAATCAGCATCCTGTTACCCTTAAATCCCTTTATGATGCTTTTCTCTTCAGGAAACAAACAAAATAAGACAAGAAACGAACAGAAAAATTGTCTTTTCTTTAGCTTTTATGCCAAATAAGTGTGCTTTATGGGTTCCCAGAGAATTCTTGTGATTCCTGACCCTGTGCACTATGACTTGTGGGTTACTTTAAAAGGTGTCTTTGGTTTTCCCTGTGTCTCAGAGGTGTTATCAAATGCAGTATGGATATACTTGTTGCTTTTCCTTTCCAGAGGTGGTATTTCTGAAGGCATGAATACAAGGTATTTTGTACAAGTAATGGTCAAAAATCAAGAAGAGTGGGGATGAGTTGATTCTCTATCCCTGTTACTAAATGATGGTTGTAATGTCCCTCCATATTTTCCTAGTCTATTATAGAAATAGTCAGATACTACATACAAATACTATGTATTATGTATATACCTTCAATATCTTTGTAACCATTTCTCTTATAGTCATGCCCTCCTAAGGAACAGGACTGTGTTGAGTTTGTCTTATGGTGGTTTTGTGTGGAATGCACATTGTGTTTGTACTGGC
>JANHMN010000016.1:31473286-31480786 GCA_030674055.1 Rhabdomys pumilio | reverse complement strand
TTTGGTGAAAAATCTCAGTCTTGGATATTCACTGTAGATACTATGTGCTGAGTCTGTGGAAGATGACACACTGGTTTCTTTCTTTTTTTTTTTTTTTTTGCACTTTCTCCATGGACTTGTATATAAACAAGGTCAGTATTGTTTCTGTAAGAGAAGTCAACCATTGTGGACTAAAAGTTCCACTCTAATAATATTTCTGATTTATTTCCACTCTTTTTGAACATTTTAATTGATTAGCTTTTTTAATTTGACATTTTTTTGTAGCTGCCTGCAGCCACGATCACCAGGTTCTCCTGAAACGAAGCCTAGGAATTAACGGGAAGGAGGGCGAGAGAAACGTGGGGCCGAGACAAAGTATTCTGATCAAGGCCCGAAGTTTAATAATTTGCTTTCACATATAAAGGGGAAGCCCCACCCCCCAGAGTCTCTTCTCGGTATCGCCCAGGGGCTAGGTGAGGAGATAGTAGTCCGGAAGGTGTCAAGGCTAGCTCAGCAGGCAGTCCATTCTTTTTAGCTCAGTAGCAGACCTCAGGGCGCCAAGACTGGCAAGGCAATGCCTCCTTCTAGGTCCTATTGTTGTTTGGTCTTGCTGTGGTCAATGACTTGTAGGCCTGCTTAGGCCTGGGGGAAGGGCACAATTTTTTGCACATGTATATAGTGCATTGATTAATGTTTCTCCAACACCCATATCCTTCTCATTCTATAAATCTCCACTTCACATCACTACTAATCCTTTTGGGTTATGACATATGCAGTGTGACCAGGGATATTTGGGTAGCTGTTAGATAAGAACCACCCTCTGGGGTCTGGTGCATTCATCAATGTGTTTGTAACTGAAGCCAATGTTTCCTCTTACCCCTGAATTCATCAGTAAGAAACAATTCTGCAATGGTAAGTCGGATTCTCTGAGCCTCCCCTCCAACTCTGCCTTACTGTTGATGTGACCATTCTTGTGCACACCCAATGCCAACATCCATAATTTCAGTGGCATGGCTTGCCCAGGAGATGGTGTTTTGCAGTTTTCCTGCCTATCTTTCATTTTATATTTTTTCTGCCCTCTCTTCCACCTTGTTTCCCGAGACTTAGCAGAACTGTCATAAATTTCTTATTTGAGGATGAACACTTAGTTTCAACATTCCATATAGCCAAGAGACTTTGTATTCACCACTGTTTACTAAAAAGAAAGCCTTCTCTGATTGAGACTATGAACAGAGGTAGCTATAGATATAAACAATATTTAAATGACAGCTTTGTAAAACGGCGGTGTTATATCAAGTTCCTTTCCCAGATGTGCGTTTTTTCACCAGTGTTACAGTGTCAGATGCAGATTCCCTCCAATGTAGTGGCGTCAAATTCAATCATAGCTGTTGCTGCTTAACAGTCATGCTACCATTGCACATCAGTATAGCTGGCCTGGCAGACTGGTTTTGTAAATCATAGGATTCACAACTGGGTAAGATCATTGATGTCCCGTCTCTCCCAGCAGCCAGCATAGCACCTTCCAATACTTAGAAAACTAGCTGCAAGGATACAGTGTCTACCTCAGTTCCTGATTGATTTCTCTATCAAGAATCCAAGGTGTGTGCCGTCTTTAATAATAAGGTCTTATCTAATTCTAGCAGACAACCAGGAGGGTTGGCAGGAACCTGTATTGCATTGGGAGCTTCCCTAACCCACACTTTATATACCAATTTTTGTTCCATCTGTAGAACTTTCTTCACTCCTGCCTGAAGTTGTTGCTTTATAAACTATAAAAAGGACCTGTTTTCTTAGTCCTGGTGAGTCCAGTTTCAAGTGACTTGATTTTGAACCCTGTATATAGAGGCCAAAAATGTTTATGTTCAAGGTACAAGCCATTACCTTTGGCTTTGTACGAAAGTGGAAACATTGTGATAGAATGTATACACCAACATTTGTTACTGGCCACGTTTGTTGGTTCATTTGTTTCAAAGTTATTTAAAACCATTGAGCTTTGTAGTAAAAGTGGGGGCAGAGGTGGCAGGGTAGCTAGGATCTTCTGCAGGGGATATTTCTTAAGTTTGGCTAAAAAAAGAAGAAAAAAAATGCTGTTAGCATCATCTCTTTATAACCTGTAACCCTGTCACTGTCCTTGGTTAACTTTTTTAATCTTATTCGGTTTGCTTTGTTTTATTTTGTTTCTATCAAGTTACATTTGACAAACAAGAATTGTGTCCTTTGTATGTGTTCCTATCGTCCGTATTTGATGTTGGACAGCTTAAATACGAGAGAGAGAACTAGATGTAACACGATTCTATTCTTTACCTGCGGCTCTCAACCCTCCTAACGCTGCAACTCTTTCATACAGTTTCTCATGTTGTGGGGGTTCCCCAACCATGAATTTACTTTAGTTGTATCTTCATGGGTATAATTTTGTTAGTTATGAATCATAACATAAATAGTTTTGGAGATACACAGTTGCCAAAGGGCTTATGGCCCACAGGTTGAGAAACACTGCTTTGACAAGTCAAAACCAAGCGAACCAATAAGTGCTTCTAAAATCCTGTATCACTTATCTGCATCTTCATAAAAAGAAAGTCGACAGGGCCCAAATATGAAAAATAAGTGTTACAGGTCCCACTGCTTTTAACGCTTTTTTGGTCAAATTCCAAGTTTATGATTCTTTGTATATCTCAGACTTAATGTCAGAAGTGTTTACTTCTGAGAAAATGTAAAAGTTGCGTGCTATACCTTTTCATTTACTCTTTTTTTTTTTTTTAAGTCAATGGCAGAAATGTTTGTTTTCCTTTTTTAGCTTAACGTTCTACCTACAACCATTTCATATGGCTCTGTGACTTAATCATTTTACAAGGATGCACAAACTGCCTATAACCACATTAGAAACATTCAAGCCAGTACATCTACAGCATGCTCTGAGCCAATTGGCTGCTTGGTCTTTTATGTCACAATGGCCTCATGCAACAGTAAGCAGTATCTAAAGTTACAGTAGTGAGACAGGGATTTCTTTACTATCTAAAGTTTTTCTCTCTAATAAAACATCTGAAACTCAAGACATCTTTAGAAAGCTCTTGCTGAAACATGTTGGAAGACAGCGTATCTTATTTCTACCCGGAAGATATTTTTTCCTTCCTCATTCTGAATTGATTGTCAACAGATGTGGCAGCCGTGCCGGTTGGTTGGGTTGGCTCTTAAAGTCATTCGTGAAAGACAGAGATGAATCCTCTTCAGACTGGTACTTGGCAAAACAACGCTCCATCTTTCTGGCTTCTGAAATTCAGTTTTATCTGGCTTGTCAGTCAGAACTGTTGTACAGCAAGTGCAGTTTGGACTGCATACATGAACATATCATTTCATGTGGGGAACCGTATGCTGTCAGAGCTGGGGGAGACCGGGGTCTTCGGAAGAAGCTCCATTTTGAAGAGAGTAGCAGGAGTTGTTGTGCCACCAGAGGGAAAGATTCAAAATGCTTGTGATCCCAATACCAGTTTCATCCTGCCACGGAACAAAGAGCCGTGGATTGCGCTCATTGAAAGGGGAGGTTGTGCCTTCACACAGAAAATTAAGGTGGCATCTGAGAACGGAGCCAGAGGAGTGATCATCTATAACTTTCCAGGTACTGGCAATCAGGTTTTCCCCATGTCTCACCAGGCATTTGAAGACATTGTTGTAGTTATGATTGGTAACGTCAAAGGTATGGAAATTTTGCATTTGATTCGGAAGGGAGTTCATGTTACAGTCATGGTTGAGGTGGGAAGAAAACATGTCATTTGGCTGAATCACTATTTTGTCTCCTTTATGATTGTCACAACTGCCACGTTAGCATATTTCACCTTTTATCATATTCGGAGACTTTGGGTGGCAAGGATTGAGGACAGAAGATGGAAACGATTAACAAGAGAGCTCAAGAAAGCTTTTGGGCAGCTGCAAGTTCGAATATTAAAAGAGGGGGATGAGGAAGTCAATCCAAATGCGGATAGCTGTGTCATCTGCTTTGAAGCCTATAAGCCTAATGAAATAGTTCGTATTCTTACTTGCAAACATTTTTTCCACAAGAATTGCATTGACCCCTGGATTCTAGCCCACGGCACATGCCCCATGTGCAAATGTGACATTCTGAAAGCTTTGGGGATTCAGATGGACATTGAGGATGGAACAGACTCTCTACAAATTCTGATGTCAAATGAATTGCCTGGAACCTTTTCACCTCTGGAAGAAGAGACAAATAACGAAGTTCCTCCTGCAAGAACTTCAAGTAAAGTGACCCACGTGCAGGAGCACCCTACTTCTGTGAACACTGGCAGCCAGCCTCCTGAAGCAGAGGAAACCGGTCATCTTTCACTTGGACAGCGTGACCTTTGAGCAAGTGGATTAAACCTGTTTGTCAAATCAAGTTCTCATGATGACAAGCAGTTTGCTTGCAGTGTGGTTTTTGTGTGTGTGTCATTTCCTGTCACTCTGCTAATTTTCCAAATTCACTGCAAGCTTCAAATACAGGGGAAAGAAAACCTGGCAGAATCCTGTGGCTTGGTACCTCTGCTAATTTTAAGTTTTTGTGAGTGTATTCTCGGTTGTGTACTTGTGTTTATTTCAAGTTAACCTGTGTTAAAACCAGAAACAAACTTATTCCCTAAACTATGTTTGTCTGTTTATACCTGGTTTTATTTTGGTAAGAAGATTGTTAATATATATTTATATTTTTCTTAAAAGAAGCCATCAGTTATCTTTCATCTTTTAGCAATAGTAAAAATTAATTATACTATAGTAATTTGGATATTATTATATTGCAGTGATTTTTTTAATTCTTTGAAATGAAAATTTGCTATACAGAATATTTTGTTACTTATCCTTAGTCAAGAGTTCTGTTCAGTTAGTAAATTTTATGTAAACTATCTGTATAGCAAGAAAATGTTTATAAATAAAGTACTAAAACTCTTTAAGAAAATAGTCCAGAATTCATTATAATTTATTCTGACTCTCATAGTAGTTTAACACCATTTTAATGAGTCTTTGAACTCTCTCAGGCAAACAGTGGATTTTCAACTACTAGGCAGTGCTGGGGAGACCTAGTGAGCATGAATTCTGTGAATTGTTCCATGCAGAAGGACAGTCCTTGGCTGCAAAAGTAACCCCAAAGAGGTTATTAGAGGAGGAAATATATTTGTGTAGGGGAAGCAGAGCCAAGAAACAGCAAAACTTGAGCAGATGCCAGGATAAAGCCACATCTTACTGTTAAATACAGGCCTTTGTGTTCCTGACCCTGGGAAACTTTGACTGTTAATCACACATACCACCACCTAATTCACTGCTTTAATGTTTTTCTTGGAACAGTGAAGTTATCCTATATAGGAACAAGTGTCATATTTTGAGAGAGAAGGACTCAGAGACTCTACAGAAACTCTTTTTGGGATGATTAAATCCTGAATAGATGAGCTGGTGTCTGTAGACTGGAATGCTGGCCACTGGGAGCTGGGGCTTGGAGGAGCTGGGACTGTAATGGGAGCTGGTTTTAATGACTCCTGAGATTTTCACTACAGCTGTGGGGATGACTGTGTGGGCTTGGGGCTATAGCAGAGTACTTGCAGCCACAAATCCTTGGGTTCTGTTTCCATCACCTTCAAACACCACTATCAAAAACAAGTGATGTCTAGAAGTGTTTACGTCTGGTACTGTCGCATTTTCTGAACCCAAAGTTCTAGGATCGTTACAGCTCCTCCAAAGTTTACATGAGCATTTCCTTCGTAATAAACATAGTACATGAGGCACTTGCTCGTACTTCCCTCTCAGAATGGGACCGTGTTCTCTTTTTTCCCCTCTGTATCCTCTTGGTTTCTCCTTTTCCCCCTTCCTTTCGGGTATCATTATCAAGCTTAGGCTTGACTTCATCCCCACGTTTAAGAAATCACCATTTCACCGATCTAAAATGACTTTTGCTACTATGGATATTAAGCATTTAATAGTGTATGTATCCCTTGTGGTTCAAAGATTTTGAGAGAATTCTTTTAAGGTGAGCTAGAGTTTGTATTGGAGATAGGAAAGGAGGATCAGGTCTGTGAACTTAGAAACTGGGAGTGCCTTGTGCCTCGTGCCTCATGCCTCGTGCCTCGTGCCTCGTGCCTCGTGCCTCGTGTATAGCTGATAAGACTCAGTACTCTACAAAGCTGCTTTCTTATCAAAACAAAGCAGCAGCTTCCGTCTTGCTGTTCTAAGGCTCTGTTGTAAACAAATCCATAAAGCACTTTTATTCCACATTTTTATTTTGTGTTTAGTAACCAGGACCTAGAATTAACACCTCTCTGTTAGATATTTATTATAATGTTACATATTTATTGTAGTTGAATTTTTACCTGCACTATAGGTAATGCCATTTTTTTTCTTGGACACTATAATGTAAGTACATTTTGCATGATCCAAATGCAACTGCCACTTTGATGACATGGTACTAATTGGAGTTTATATTATTATTTTGCCACAGTGCCAACATCATGGTGAGTTTCCTTTAGAGTTCTTTTTTTTTATAGGTTTGGTAGTCTTTCAGTAGTCAGCATTTAGTTTCCTGCCCCTCAACCCTGTGATCAGTAGGGTGTTGATTTTTACAATAAAAATTAAATTGCTTTTCTCATCATTAATGGAATAATTTGCTTAATCTTTATCTAAAAGGAAAATTTCTAGTATATTTTACCTATGATTACATGATTGAAATAGTACTGATTAAACATAATCCAAAGTGCTAACATCTTTTTGTTTTGCTGTAAAATGTCTGTTAATGATCTGAGATTCTGGTCAACATCTGTTTGAAGTAGCATGAGCCCTTCATAGAGTTTAGTGAGACTGAGATCCGGCTGGCCTGATGGACACACTGTATACTTAAAATGGTCTCCTTCCAGATATCTGCTTATTGAAACAGCAGTCAAGAACCAAGAAGAGGAATATCAACGTCTGGAGAACCATGAGGGGCAAAGGGGGAGTCTTCCCATGTTGTTTCTGAGCAGCAGTCATTACAAGGGAGATTTCAGCCTTCCGTTTCACTATTCAGCAATAAGCACCTCTTGGATTTTTAGAAATGAATCTGTCTTTTCCTGTAATTTTCACTGTTTAGGTCTTACTGTTGAGATATTATTGCATTTGCTGCCTAGAAATAGCTCAAAGCATACCTGGTTTTCAACCGAACAAGGTTTTACTGGGGTGTTGGTCAGGGTATACAGAAGCAGATGATCTAACAACCCGGAATCATTGGAGCTGTTTCTCCAATATGTCTGTTCGGACATCCCATTTCATAGTTACACCCAACTTTGTAACACCTCTCTCCCCAGGTGTGCCTTTTTGGCAGCCAAGAGGACACTATACGCCTGACCAGCTTAGGTGCAGCCTTACTAATCACTAAGGCCACTCTGGTTTTATTCATCAGTTGACTGCTGTGTAGTGTGTGTGTGTGTGTGTGTGTGCACTCGCACATGTGTGTGTATGTGTGTATGTGAAAGAGAGAGAGAGAGAGAGAGAGAGAGAGAGAGAGAGAGAGAGAGA
>JANHMN010000016.1:31440426-31473276 GCA_030674055.1 Rhabdomys pumilio | reverse complement strand
TTTTTCTGTTAACATGGGTGCTAGGTATTGGATGTAGATCCTCCTGTTTGTGTGACAATTACACACACACACACACACACACACACACACACACGTGCGCGCACAGGCGCATCCCAAATTGAGGAAACAGTAGAACTTCTAGGTAAAAGTAAAACAACTGGAAATTGAATCAGATAACTAAAATGAAACATTAAAATATTGATACATGATAAGCACTTAGTTATGATTTACTCATAAAATTTCTCTCCTATATTCTATGTTTTGTTGATTTTCATGTGATGTTAATGTTTATATCATTTTGCCTGTCTCTCCTTATATTCCTGTTTGTAGTGATGCATGACTTCCAACCTTTGAGACACATGTTACAGGATGGAGCTTGTAAGTAATCTAGGGATGGTGCAATAATAGCTATAGTACACTATCCAGCGTACAGTTGATTCAATTACATACTTCTTAGGTATGAACTCATGTAGTCATTGCAGTAACTCTGCAACACTGTCACTATTAGAACCCTATTTTTAATTTTTCGGTTTACTGAAGTTGAACCTAGAGCATCATGCATATTTGCAAGTGTTCTATCTCTGTAGCCCAGGCAGGTCCAGAACTTGATCCGTCTGTGCAGCTGCATTGCAGTCTCATATAGCAGAGTCTGTCAGTGGTCATGTTCTCAGAGTCAGGATACCAAGATGGGGCAAGTGCCCAAAGGATGCAGCCAGTTTAATGATAAGCCTATATTTATAGTTAGCATAGTACATGGTTCATTATCCTGACCTCAACACTGAAAATAGGTTGATGCTTCAGTTTTATGTAAAGGAGAAACTATTGGTATGAGTACAGTTTTGAAAGCTTAAAGTATAAGGCCAAGGAAGAAAAACTCCAACTAAAGGCATTGGCAGTGCTGAGTAGAGTTGGCAGCTGTCTTGTGTGAAAAGCAATTATTGACTCAGAAGGTTTTGATGTAGGCCACCTTTCTCAATGAAGTTTGAAAGCATAGCAATTTTCATAGTTTCCTTGGCTGTTAGATATTGTCTGCCTTAAGTTCAGCCATAAAACACAGATCTTCTTTTCAAAAAGAATAAATGTCCCCTCTATCAAGTTACCTGCATTTATTTTTCTGTCCCAGGTGAGCACCTCAGAGTCATGATGACTCCCACTTACAGCAGTGACAATCAGCATCACCTGTCTTAGGTCTCACTTAGGTAAACTTGCAGTCAGAAACTTCGAGAATCCATTGGATGTTTTCAGTGAGTCCTTCACTGCCTCGGATGCACATTTGAGTTTTTAAGAATCTTATCTAACCAGAGGGTCTGTTCCTTTTAGCTAGAATGCATCACACACTTGTAATCAGAACTGATATTAAGTGAGAGTAATTATGAATATTAAAACAGTTGGTATGAGTACATTAAGGTTTTGAGATAAGTTTAAGTGCATTTCAAGTGAGCAGTTGGTCTGATTTGTGCATATAAATGCTTCTTCCAGCTCACATTCCCCACCACCGTCACATCTGCTGAGGAAGCTGTTAGGAAAATTAATGGGTTTTAGGCAGATTGAAATTTCCAAATCAGAATGACAGAAAATAATTGGAAAAAAAATGGAGCAATGCACACACAACTGTGCAGCCCCCAGGGGAAGAGGATAGATTCCAGTTCCTATGTACTGTGGCCTTAAGATGTTATGGTTTGGACCTTAAATGTCCCTTAATACTCACGGTGTACAAGGCATTGTCCTCAGCTGATGGTACTGTTGGAGGGTGCTATCACTTTTAGAAAGTGGAGGACAGTTTGTCCAGGTGGGTATGCCCATGGACGGAGATTGGGACTCAACCCCTTCTCTCTTTTTGGTTCCTGGCAGTCATGGGGGGAACAGTTCTCCTTATGTTACTTCCCATCATGCTGTTCTGCCCTGCTACAGGCTCAGAGCAACATGACCAAGAGACTCTTGACTGAGACTTATAAAACCATGATCTTCCAGTTATCTCGTGAATGTGACAGCACCAGGATGCTCTGTTTCTCATACAGATATTTGAGTGCTGAAACAATGGGTCAAAGATGCCATTCCAAAGAGAATTATGCAGACTTCCTCCTGCTGCTGGCTTCCTACTCACTGGATGGTGCTGATCCCAAATAAGTGCAAAATGAGCTACTGGAGGGTGTGTAGCCAGCTGAATGCTGTCCATGCTGTCTTCTGCTGCACAAACGACAGCACTGTTTCTCTAACAGGAAGTTCATCACTAGTTTCCTTCTTCACTGAGATTTTTTTGCATCCTCAGTGGCTCTTTAATTCGTTCGGTGAAAACTGATTGCATGAAAAATGTTGTGTAACCAATCCAGCAGTCATTGTCCTCCTGGGGTTCACTACCTAATGGGAAGAAAAGTACTGTGTTATGTTAGATAATTATAAGCTCTTCTGAAGGAAAATATATCACAGGAAACCGGAGACAGAGTTGTGGTTTCATGAAGAGTTGTTACCGACAAATAGTTGAACAGGTCTTGTCAGCTTCAGTTTTCACTACGACACACACAAAGGTTCTTTGGAGGGCATCTCAGTTGGGGGATTGTCTCTGTCAAACTGCCTGTAGGTGTATCTGTAATGCTTTTTCTTGAACTTGTAAAATTAATGTTTATGAGTGTTGGATCTACATGTATGTCTGTGTACCAGGTATGTGTGTGGTACCCAAGGAGTCCAGAAGAGACAATCAGATCATTTGGGACTTGAGTTACTGAAGGTTGTAAGCTGTCATATGGGTGTCAGGAATCTAACCTGGGTCCTGTGGAAGAGCAGCCAGTGCTCTTCACTGTTGAGACATCTCTCCAGCCCATTTCCTTGATTTTTTAAATAGGGGTAGGCAGACTTACCTAGTTCCTGGTGGGCAGCACCACTTCTGGGCTGGTGGTCTTGGGAGTCTGTTAAGAATGCTAGTGGTTGAGTCTATGTCCATAACACCCTGAACACACTTGATCTCATCTGATCTCAGTAGCTAAGCAGGTTTGGCCTGGTTTATACTTGGCTGAGCATGAGCCATGAGAACAAGCCAAAAGCAGTATTCAGCCATGATTCCTGTGTCTGCTGCTCCTTGAGTCCCTGTCATAACTTCCTTCAGTGAAAGACAGTGATACGAGAACTAAGCTAAATAAACCCATTCTTTCCTAAATTGTTTTTGGTCATGGTGTTTATTGCAACAGAAAGCGAACACTACAACAGACCTGAAAGAATCAATTGATCTCATGTACACAAAACCAGCTGTGTGTTATAAAGAGCAAGGAGGGTGAGGAGATGCTTTTGTCCCCCGTGGGACACCTGAGGCATACCTGAGTCATATTTAACCTGGAAGGCAGAGGTGAGTTGCCGTTAAACAGGTGAAGGGTGCCTTGGGCCAATTTACAGTTTCTTTGTTATTCCAGAGACTAGAACTAGTTGAAAAAAAATGTCAGCTGTAGGGAAAGTATTGCCTCCTGGAAACAAAGAGCTTCTGAGAAGTTAGTCCTAACTACTGATCATTCATTGTGCAAGGTAACTTTCTCTAAAGTGCTTTATAAATGTTAGCCATCACTGTGGTGGTGGCAGAGGTGCTGGTGGTGTGGTGGTAAGGGAATTTTTATAAAGGTGATTGAATCCACGACTTTCAGGTCTCTCACAGTAATGAGGATCAGACTCTAGGGTTGAAAAACAATGATACTGTTTTCCACACAGAGTTGCCATCTGGTGGAAAAATAACTAAGTACAAGTTATAAATTGGGGAAAAAAACGTTCAACAACAGCATGCGGTTCATTTCACTTGAACTTACACACTGTCTGCTTTTAAGATTGATTTACTTTACCGAACTTTTTTTTTTTTTTAATTTTTAATTTTGGAATTTTATTCCTTAGCTGCAGATCCTTGGGTTATGAAGTGTAAATAACTTGCCATCTTCACGGTTATAAACCTAGGATCTGAGAGGGTGGTAGCATGCTAATCTTGGGGAAAATATAATGCTTTGACTTATATAATATCTTCTCCAGCTTCTCTGTCAACATCGGCACAGCAAGCTATAGCTCCTCTTCCACTGGGAACATGTGGCTTTTCCTCCTTTTAAGGTCCGAATTTTTGTATGTTGCCACATAGATTGCAAATCCAGATAGTCTCCAATGACCTACTTCTTTGTGTTTCTGTTTATAACAAGTGCCTGCATGTAACCTTCCTTAGGTCTTACTGAAGTCTTAGCAGTCTTAGTAGTGAGATGGCCAGGAAACATTTGTCATTGGATAAGCAAAATTTATGCTGATCAGTAAGTTACAAAATTCCTGAAAAGGCAAACTAAAGGACTTACTGTCAGCTGCCACCAGTAAAAAGCTTTGTAAGTGATCAGAGTGTCCAATTTATTTTTTAAAGCTTTATGTTTTTCAGGTAGCATCTTTGTTCATATGGCTGGAGACTCATCTCTGTCCCTACAACAAATTAGATAAGATTTTGGTAGTTTTGGGCTTTAGGTTCATTCTAAGAGCTTTAGATTTGATATATGGGATTTAGGATCCTTTAGGGAAGGATCCTTTGACGGTAACTCTTTTCTAGGTTCCTGATAAAGGTCTAGATGTATCATCTCTTATCTGCATTAGCTTTTTAAGTAAAGGAGATTACTTGTGGTCAGTTTTAAGAGATATTTGATAAGGAATGGGGTTAGTTGTTAGTGGTTTCCAGCCTTTAGGATTCACAGATGAGTAGAAATCCTCTGCTGTTATTAATCCCCTCATCTTTCTAGTATACATGTATATATGTGTCCATGTATCCATTTATCACATAACCATACATATCTCTCAGTTCCTCATTAGGAATGCTAGTATAGCAAGCATTCATTACTAGTGGCTTTATATAACAAAAAGTCATTTGTTTTCCTCTAACTGCCAGCATATTAAAAGGATTTAGGTCTATTAAATATATTCTCACTGCATAAGAGACACCTCTGTCTTCTCTCTAAGCTAGTATCGAGATCTGACTGCAGACTCTTGAAATGACCGTCTCAATGTTCAATCCAGATCAGTTTGTGTACCTGTTTTTCCCCACTACATATAGGATAGGCAAAGGCATGTCATTGTATCAGTAGTGATGACCTAATCGGATCGTAATTTGCTTTCATACATATTATTGAGAAAGGAACATATAGAGAATATTGAAAACCAAACAGATGTTTCCTTAGAATAGAAAGTTTGTTCTTCAGAACAATGGAAACAAGGATTGGGAGATTTGGTGAATGGAGGAAATGAAGACATTGAGTGCTATCAGAGAATCCACTGACTGGTTTTGATTATTCAGAGTAATCCAATGTAAATATAATTTGTATTCTGCAAAAATAAGAATTGAATTGTTTGTTGTTTTTTTTTTTTCAATGATACTGAACTTACCATTGTTATAGAATTCACAGGTTGATAACATCTGAAAAATAGTTTAGGAAAAAAATTGTAAAATTGATGCTTCAAGGATATTACAAATTATGAAACTCATAAGACAGTGTTTTATTTGGCTTTATGAGGGAGAAGAAGCACCTCTTGTGAGTGGGTCTCTTGTACTTTCTCAATATCTCCCTGCCTGAAGACATGCTGGCAGCCTTCCCAGGAACCATCTCATAGCTAGCCACAGTGATTTGGCAAGAAGATAATGTTTTTTCTAGTCATTATGAAATCCTTTTGAATAAAAGAAGCAATGTGCAGTTCAGATCAGCAGCCCTGTGCATATTAAGTTCTTCTATAGAAAAATATATTTGAAATCTTATTTGGACAGCTGAGCAGACTAAAGATGCTGTTTCTTTATCATCACATTCAATTTTGGTATTAGCTCCCTGTGACTTCATTAAGATTTCGATTATCTCTTTGGAATATGAGCCCGGCAGATGAATGGGAAGAGTGGTATTTCAGGGGTATCCGAAAGAAGGCCGTGTGCAATTAAATTTCACTAAATGTAGAGGAAAAAATAACACCCAGGGTATGTTAGAAGTGTCAGCTCTCCAATGGCAGGTTGATAATGGTCTACTGAAATGGATTGTTTGGAATTTTCACAAGATAATTGATTGGTAACGCCACAGGTGTTGGGAAGTGCCCAGCAGAAAGATGTGGGATGCACGATGGGTGGGTGTAAGAGAAATAAACTAGCATTGAGTTCAAAGACTTAAGTTTTCTGCTCTTTTTTCCCCCACAGAGTAATTGTGCCAGTTAAACGAAACCATGTCCATCCAAGATCTCTAGAGAGACAGTACCTGGATGTGTGTGTGTGTGTGTGTGTGTGTGTGTGTGTGTGTGTGTGTGTGTATACATATACATATACATATACATATACATATACATATACATATACATATACATATACATATACATATACATATGCTTAGTCCTCATGCCACTAATATTTGCCTGCCTGTGCTAACTCTTGTTGTGAAAGGAAATGTGGTCAAGATATATGACAATTCGTGAGACAACCCTGTCAATCAATGTCACACAGATCATATTGGTCACATAGAGAACTATGTATGATTCGTTCTTTAAGAACATTACAGATAGTAGGAATAACTAGAGAATATGATTATCAGACTAGCAAAAATGAATCTCACTTTTCCCTTTGGACAAGATTCATGGTGGTCCATTTCTTCTGGGATGTTTTCATGTCTCCCATTCAAATGGACAAGTATCTTGTCTTCTACAAGTTAATGGATGAATTGTGAAAGTGACTGAAGTTCACAACTTTGAAGTCTGCTTTACTTAATATTCTTTTATTGTCTCCTTCATTCCTTCTTTTCCAGTGTTTTTCTGGGTTCCTTGGCATTTTATTACACCCTGGACCTATCTTTTACCTCTTATCCAGCTCTATATCCAAGCTGTGGCCCCTATTCTCAGTACTTGGCTTTGCTCACATCTCTTCCCATGACCCTTTCTACAATATGGCTTCCCACTGTATCCAAGCATGGAAAACTCAACCAGCCCTCCTGACTGAAATGATGTGTATTTAAAGCACGCCACAAAATGCATAGAGGAATTAGACCAACAGTCATTTTCTCTTCTAAACAACTTGTTCACAGTTGCTTACTTGCTTGTGCACTAGCTATTTTATAAGTGCTTGCTGCATGTTTGACCTAGATGAGACTGTGTCTGACTTTGTGGGATTTGTTGATTAAAGTATATGAATCCACTTGCTAATTAAATATTATAGTTGCAAGATGAAATGTGCTTTAAAGGAAAAAAAAGTTTTATACTGAGATCTAATCAAGCTAGGGTGACTGGGAAGGAATCACTGTGATCTGAAGGCAAATAGATGATGATAAAATAGACCATGTAAAATTCCTACGTGACTCGAGTGACAAGAGCATTGAGGCATATCCAGGCAGAGCAAGTTCTGAGATAGAAGATTGGGAATGAGGTGTCAGGCCATGGAGACCATGGTGATTTTATTCTTAAACCATCGAGTTGATGTGACCTGAGGTGGTGGTGGTGGTGGTGTAGTTTGTTTGTTTTAATATTATTTTGGTGTCAGTGAAGAAAATGCCTTGGGTAAAGTGATGGTGGGATTTGCTATCTACCAGAAATCTCCCAAGACAGGGAACCCACTGAAGAGTCAATTCACAGTCTTCGGAAGAAACATGAAGAACTGTTGAGGGGAGACAAAGGAATCTAAAGGATTTTTGAAGGACCCCTGGAATACGATCAGTGTGACAAATTGTGTATTCATAGCCATTGAATGGAGCAAGGGGGTATCAGGAATGTTTTCCAAGTCCCAAGGACTGAAATTAATACCTGACTCTGGAGGCAAAGTAAGTGTGGGAAGATGTAACCTTGCACTTGAGACTTGTGAATTGCAAGTACTGCTAGGACTTTAAGAAGAGGACTCAGTAGTATCAGAGGTCTCAGTCTGTAGCTTACATTAAATGCAGATGGAGGTTAGTAGGTCACACATTGCGGAGGTGCTGCAAGCAAGGTGGAGTGCCCCAGAATGTGGTGAGCAGCACAGTATGTTGGAAAAGAAGTATACCCTCAAGGTAGGAGCCTTTCTTTCTGTATACAAAGCACAGTGTGCTGTTCTGTGCAAAAGTCCTGTATTCTGGAGCCCATGCTTTTTGAGCACAGATTTGTTCTGCTTCCAGTTACAAATATTTATGGCCCTCAATGTCTCCTGCAGCCATCCATAGCATACACCTGTAGCTAGATTTGTATCTGATCATCTTTACCACTGGGTAGTCAGTCATCTTTGGGTAGATACTACTTTTTCAACAAACAATTTTTTACTTCTAATAAATGACAGTCTCTTTTTTAGAGTTTACATTCATCAGCAGACAAACTGGAATAAGCCCCATTGGTACCTACTTTTTACTCTGGGGAGATGTATAATCCATAGATGTCAAATAGTGTTTTCGTGCAAAAGGAAAAAGCAGGGTAAGAAGGTAAAGACTGAAAAATGGGAGGTAGTGAGAGGTTACAGCTTCCTCAAGAGATGATGGTACTAAGACTCAAGTAAAGTAAGAGGATGTATATATCTCTTCCCTTATAGCAAGTTATTTCAAAAATATTAAAAGAAAACATAGAAATCATGAATAACTACCTCATCTTTTCTTAGGTAAGAATCTAGGAGGCAGCCTAGCTGGGCAGTGGTTGTGCTTAAGGTTTCTTAAGAAGAGGTGATGAAGTTGTCTGCTATTATTGCAGGCACCTCGAGGGTCAATAGGGACTGAAGAATTAGCTTTCCAGTTCTCTGGCATCGTTCTGATCAGACTTCTGTTCATTAAGGCTGTTAGACCGAGGACCTCGGGTCCTTGTTTCACAGCAACTTTGTCCCCACAGGGCACATGTTGAAAGGACCAAGAGCAAGAAAGCCATGGTCCTTACAACCTTATCACCTCAGATGAGATGAGATGAGCGCTGACTGTTCTGCTGGGTCCTCTGTGCTCCTGACTTGCCTTTCCTACTGCTGAAGAGCGATTTCCCAGCCTCGCCTCTGCTGCTTCCCTTGTACTTCCTTTTCCATTTCCATTTTCTAAAAGCATAATTTAGGGTTCCTGTGTAAGCTTTATTGTGCCTTGTCCCCTTGCTCCCTCCTGCAGCTGGCTCTTCATCTTTACTCTGCTAAATGGTCTCTGCGCAAGATGACCTAGAAGAAGAAGACAGCAAACAGGCCTGTTTTAATTTAATCTGTTTCTTCTGGAGGCCACTGGTTTGTTCTTGCTGCTGTTCTTGGAAGTAGGTCCTGCTTGTGTTGCTGCTGCTGCTGCTGCTGCTGCTGCTGCTGCTGCTGCTGGTGTGTGTGTGTGTATGTGTGTGTGTGTGTGTGTGTGTGTGTGTGTGTGTGTGTGTAAGAGAGAGAGAGAGAGAGAGAGAGAGACAGAGACAGAGAGACAGAGACAGAGTCAGAGAGACAGAGAGACAGAGAGAGGGAGAGAGAGTATCCCTCATTGTCCTCACTTCTGGATACATTTGTGTGTTGGTGAGGGTATTTAATTTATAGTCATTTAAATATAGGGTTTCTAAGCTTTTGTTCTTCCCTGTGTGCTTTTATCATACTTTTTCCTGGCCATTATCCATTCTAAATTAGTTATCCTTAGCACACATCATTTTGTCAAAAAAAAAAAAAAGAAAGCAACAAAACAAAACATATATAGGTACATACATTCTTCCACCTTTATTAGTATAGTTACAAAGAGAATGAAAATCTTATTTTCCCACTTTAGTTTCCATATGTTGTAACTCAAAAGGTATTCTGTTCTTCTGTCTTCTTCCTGCCTCTCTTCCAGCTCTGTAGCCTCCCTCTGATCATTGGCCTCTATCTTAGCTCCAGCATTTCACCATCTACCCTTGCCAATGGCATCTCAGTTTACAACACGTCTTAATGTGTTAACACTAGGTCATCTAGCCACAACTGGCCGCGCAATAGTTAAGATTCTCTAGAGGAACAGAACTGATAAAATGGATCTATGTTACAGTGAGGATTTCTTAGTTTGGCCTCATGGACTGGGCAATCAGGCCATGCACTGGAGGTGCCGAGAACCCAGTAGCTACCCACTATGAGGCTAAATGACCCAACAGTTCTCATTTAACACTGAAAACCTAGAATATTGTTAGGGAGCTGATGATCTAGTCATTGTTGGAAGGCTGAAGAAGGTAGGATATAATGGCTGCTAAGTTTATCAGCAATCACAGCAACTAAACAGATGTATTCATCAACAAGGAGGGAAGTCCTATAGGCAAAATCATCACGTGGGGGGCGGGTGTCGTGTTTCCCTCTGCCCTCTTTTCTCTTTGGGAGAAGTGCTTCCCAGTCAGCCGGGTGTTTCTCTCCCTTTTCATGTTTCCAGGAAACATTCTCCAGAATTACCAAATGCATGGCTCCTAGTTGATTCCATATCTAATGAAGTTGGTAAGCAGAGTTAGTCATTATGTCATCAACTAGAACCTGGACTTCTCTCCTGTATACATGCCATTCTCTCATCTGATACCTAGTGGTCTTCCTGATTTAAAAAAGTATTGCTACAGTCACTCTTATATGTAATCTCTGTATATAGTAGGAAAGTTTTTGAACTGCCCTTTGAAGAGCTTGTTTCTTCTATTCTTTTTGGTCCCATTTATTTATTTCCTTAAACTGTGTTCTATTCTCCCTTTTATTTTTACAAAACTCACAGGCTACTTAAGACACAGGTCCCTTGTCCCTGCGCTGGGCTCTCCCCTATGTAGCTCTCACTTCCCACCAGAGTTGTTGACTTCATTTCCTTGGTTTCCCCTCCTTTTGTATGAGTGCCTGTTATTGTCCTTGCTCTTTTTCCTTTTGTTGTTGGTTTTTCTCTCTTGGGTTTAGTCTTTGATGGATTTATCTGTGTGCCATGAACACTTAGCAGAATTCTAGCACTTTGTTACCATTTAGCAAATGTCAGTTATATAGTTAAAGTGAGTTAGTACAGCCTCTGTTATGGTTTTATAGAAGAAAAGCACTCAGCAACAATGTTCATTTGTGCCCTTGTTTCAAAACTAGAGTCACTTAAGGGAATGATAACTCTTGGCTATATACTAGGCAGCGAGAAAAAAAAAAACCCCAACTGTTTATTAGAGTATTAGAAGCCAGTAGTTTTCCTGTAGTGAGACTATAAGTATATATTTTGCTGGTCAGGGTTTACGCACATTATACCATTTCTAAAAGAGTCAACTTCAGGTATTTTCTAGAGAAGCAACATTACATGTAGCACCAGCAGTTATTTTCTTGTATCAGCTGAAAAGCAAACTACATAAAATTGAATAGAAATGCCATAATAAATAACAAGAGGAGAAGGCTATTATGAGCAATGAAAACAATATAAGAAATACTAGAATTAGGAGGTAGAACATCTGAGGAAGAAAGAAATCCCAAAGAGAATCCCCTTCTACCAACCCCAGACCTCAGACCAGACCTCACTAAACATATGTGTCATGGCATAACAATAAAGTTAGTGCATTGCCACAGTGGTGGACTCTGTAGGGAATCTGTTTCCTCCGAGTTCTGGGGTGAGGTCCACAGGGAGATGCTAGCATCCAGAACTCAGTGGAAATCTGCCAGTGTGGATGGTGCTCTGAAAAGGAACCCTTGGCATATCTAAAAAAGAGCTGTCCTTAATTATTGTCACCAGGACTATAATGAATAACAAGCCCTCCTTCTACCAGTTTGCCACCTCTGGCTCACTCTGTTGTCACTGCTTTAACTGGTATGAACCAGTGCTACCTGATGGACTGCTTTGATTCCTCAGCACCTATAGCAACTGTAGAAAGAGTTATAACAGAAATTATGTATACATTTGTACACAGTTAAGTGTGTTTAATTAAAATATAATTATATGTAGTTGATTGTTGAATCCAAATAATTCTACTCAAAGTCCCAGCAGCAGCGGTGGCACTCCTTGCTACACATCCTAATGTTCTGGGTTCCCAGATGAAAGACACACACACAGAGGTGGGGGGGGGGGGAGGGAGGGAGGGAGGGAGGGAGGGAGGGAGGGAGGGAGGGAGAGACATAGAGAAAGGAAGAGGAAGAGGGAAAGAGGGAGAGAGAAAGGGAAAGGGAGAGGGAGAGGGAGAGAAAGAGAGACAGACTGTATATTTTAATATGCCTTAAACAGATCAATGGCTAGGCCACTTCCAAAATTCTATGTGGTTAACACATTCCCCTTTGAAATTCCTGAAGTATTACTTACTAAAGCCTATATTCTATCTTGTCTGCCCTGGACACAGACCTACAGCCCTCTGAAGCTGAATTTTTCAGCACCTACAGCTATGTTCTGTGTCCTCTCAGGCCTGGCCTCTACTCCTTTTCTGACATGAAGACTTCCTCCCCTCCTGCTCCTTCCTTAGTCCCTTGCCTGGCTATCCTAAAGCCCTACCTCTGTCTCCCTGCCCAACTGTTGGCTGCAGGCAACTTTCTTTACCAATCAGAATCAACTGGGGACAGGGTCCCTCAGTGTCTTAGTGTGGATTTTGATGACCAAATTAACACAGTTCATACAGCATTAGACCAAATCTACAATAATTGATAGATATCATGATATAATTATGTGATTTTATGTGTAAGGTATGAATACAACATTTCTTTATACAACTGTCAGTACCTTGTGAGCAAATCTACTTCTAAGAAAAAGAAGAGAAATCTTGACATCCCCATGAGTACTCAAGAAATGTCATTTCTAGACAAAATATATTATTAAATGTCTGAGTTTTCTTCTTTCTGACTTAGAATTATTAGAGGGACCACTAGTTTCACTCCTTTTTAAAAATAAGCATTTTACTTTATAATCAAGGTTGTCCTTAAACTAACTATATAGTTGACATTGAACTGGTGATTCTCCTACCTCAGTTTCCCATGTCTTAGAATTATTAATATAAGCCATGAGTGTGCTTATATCTCTCTAGATATATTTCACTTTGGTTTGGAGACATAAAAAAACAAGATAATAGAGACTTTCTAATCACAAGTGATCTAGAGCTAGAGAGAGAGATAGCACGTATTTTATGTAGATATTATATATGTGGTTGCCATAGATAGAAGTTACTAATACTTTAGTAGACAAGTCAAGGGATCCAAACATCTTTGTGTCATTGACTGAGATAAAAAAACAAGAACAGCTTTTGTGAATGACTCAAAAGAGGAAAACCTAAAAGCATTTGGGAAAATTTGGAGGTTGGGTAGCCACTCAAGCCAGACAGTAAGGCAGAAGGACAAGTGAGTCACCTGACATGTGTAGAACATGTTTGTGTGACTGGTTTACATATAGACAGCTATGGTGGGGTAGTTACATGATATAGTCCTAATTGTACACTCCTAACTGTGAGAGTACTTCATTGTTATGATTTAGTTTTTAGGAACAAACTAGCCATTTGCGGGAGCTGGAGATATGGCTCGGCAGTCGAGAAGGCTTGCAGCACAATCATAAAGACGCAACATCCATGTAACAAGTCAGGTGTTCCCTGCACAACTGTAATCCCAAGGCTTGGGTGCAATAGAGAGACATGACCCCTGGAACTTGTGAGCTTCCAGCATAACTAAAAGTGAAAGCCATAGGTTCATGGAGAGACCGGGCCTCAGACAAAAATTGGAGCTGGCTGGTTTCCAGCATAACTATGAACACAAAAGCCACAAGTACAGGGAGAGACCTGGTCTCAGGGGACTAGGTGGAAAGTGATAAAGATTCCTCGGTTCAGACTCTGAGAGCCCCAAGGGTCCAGGTTAGTTGACTCTGTTGGTCTTCCTGTGAAGTTCCTGTCTCCTTCAGGGCTTATAATCCTTCCTATTTTTCTACAAGAGTCCCCAAGCTCCATCCACTGTTTGGCTGTGTGTGTCTGTATCTGTCTAAGTTAGCTGCTGGGTGGAGCCTCTCAAAGGACAATGTGCCCATGTCTGCAGGTATAATCAGGGATTGGTGCTTGCCCCTGGATTCGGATACACAGTCTGGACCTAGGACTCTCTGCACAAATATGTAGCAGATGTGCAGCTTAGTCTTCATGTGGGTCTCAAACACTGGAATGGGGACTGTCCTGAAAACTGTTGCCTGTGTGTTTGTTCTTCTAGATGGGCTTGTCTGGCCTCAGTGGGAGGGGAAATGCCCAGTATTGAAGTATCAGGGTGGGTAGGTACCTGAGGATCCCTCATACACTCAGAGGTGAAGGAATTAACAGATGGGTAAAGGATTGTGGGAAGAGGTGACAGGGAGGGCGACAGTGAGAAGGATATAAAGTGGAATAAGTAAAAAGAAAACTAGGTTTTAAAAAAAAAAAGATTCCTCATATCCTCTTCTCATCTCCAGAAATGCATTGGTGCTCAAAATCCCCACATGCATGCATGTGTTCATGCACACAAATACACCACACACACACACACACACACACACACATACACACACACACACACAAATAAGTAACTATTAGTTGACATTTTCATCCTAGAAGCATAATAGCAGCATTCAATACATGATATCTGCATTAGTTTTTCGGACTCTTCTGGAAGAAGCTTGTGAAAGCATGTGAAGAAAAAAAACAGGAAAATGGTTGGATTCCTATGTCAACAATATGCTTACATATCTTACAGGTGGTCCCCCCTCTTTGCATTCATTCCTTATAGCTATGAGACAAGTGTTAAGAAGTTGGGGCGCTAATGAGATCAGAGAAAAGGACAAAAAGCCTGACCTCTGCATCATGGGGAACTTTGGGTTAACAGTTACACAGGATGTTTATTTATGTCAAGTGCAGATCTACCAAACTGTTGGCCTCCAAACCCTCCTGTGCTTAAGAGTTACCCGGAATTCCCAAGTAAACAGACAGAAGTTGGCTATGTATTTCCAGCTGCTTTCTTAACCATTTGAGTGAGATGAGAGAGGTTGGTAGCTGGTGAAAGAGGAACTAGGAGTTATAAACAACAGTTTATTTTTTCCAGTTTCTGGAACAGGGAGTTTCTAAGTGACAGAAGATTTTATGTCTACTGAATGACTCTTATTTCCTAGACAATTCTTAGCACTGTGTCCTCCTGCTGCAGGGGATGGAGCCAAACCTCCACTTTAAAGAAGCCTTTTGCATCTGAATCCTCGACCTTCATATTGGAGATAAGCAGGTTGTCTCCTAATTTCCTCAGAACTGCTTACTGCCTTCTCTCAGCCTTTCAACCATTTAGAGATTTGGGTCTCCTCTCATAAGTTATTGTGTATTATATTATAGTTGTATTATACAACATTGTGAGCCAGTGGTGGAACACTTGATATCCTGACTAGGTACCCTCAACGCATAGGTGTTAATGGCCATGCCTAATTACAGTTGTTTGATGTTGTTTTTCAGGTTTTTCTAAAGAGTGACCGAGTGGCCAGAATGGTTCAGAGTGGAGGATGCTCTGCTAATGATTTCAGAGAGGTGTTTAAGAAGAACATAGAAAAACGTGTACGCAGCTTGCCAGAAATAGATGGCCTGAGCAAAGAGACAGTGCTGAGCTCATGGATAGCCAAATATGACGCCATTTACAGGGGAGAAGAAGATCTGTGCAAACAGCCAAACAGGATGACTCTGAGTGCTGTGTCTGAGCTTATTCTGAGTAAGGAACAGCTCTATGAAATGTTCCAGCAGATTCTGGGTATTAAAAAATTGGAACACCAGCTACTTTATAACGCATGCCAGGTGAGTACTCTGATGCCTCCCCTTGTCATGTCTGGTGCATAGAAGGAACATTGAGTGTTTATGGCCCTAGAAAGAAGTGCTCTGCATTTGCCAGTCAGTTTCCTCAAATAGTTGAGTGAGATTGAATTTTAATAAATAAAAGAGTGATAATTTGAAAGAAGCTTTGAAAGAGACTGGATGGCAGGAGAAGAATGTCAGTTTCATTAGCCAGTCATGACAGTTCCCAAGACCCTATTTCAGGCCATCAGGGTTGTACTACTGGACATATACAGGGTAACACTGAATAAAACTTGACAGTCATCTGCTGCCTGAGCAATGTCCCAAGGATATATGAGCCAGTGGTCCTCAGTGCAAAATAATTTGTCATAAAGCTTTGAGGCTAGTCTTTAGAGGATTATGGAAGTAATTAAAATTTCAATATTTTTTTTACCTCAGCCTAGAAGAAATACATTGAAGATGATTGTTAAACTGGCTAATTTTAAAGCAATGACAGCAAATAAGTTGTTATTCAAGTCATGCATATGAAAAATTGAAGAAAAATCTCATAGGTTTTTTTTATTTTTAGATTGAATAATTTGTCTAATAATATATTCCTTGGATTTCTGCTCATTTTGGGTATATACATTATTTAAGCCCTATTATGCAATTCAAATTACCAAAATTCTGCCATCTTAAAATTCATTAAGAAATGCATTTCTATAATATACGTATATTTATTTTTAACCTTTTTTGCAAGTTTATTTCACTTAATTTCTGCATCCTGTTCATGTTCCTTAGTTTGCAGCATTCATTTATGAATAACTTAGGTAACTAAAGAACTAATTAATAATAAAGTACTATGTCACCTTAACCCTGTGAGCTGTCCGTGAACTCACCATAATTGTTTTCACTGGGTCATTAAACCAGGTGGTGGTTTGGCCGTGGAGGTGGGCCATAAATCACAGTCTTATATATTAATAGATATGTCCAATTAAGATGTGTATCTCATAATGTTCATAGCGGTTCTTTTTGTATGGCTAACGCCTATTAAAATCCCTGTGTAGTAAAATGGAAATCCCGTCATTCAGTAGCTACTTAGTGAGTCGTTATCAAAAGTCTCACCAGATTAAAGAAAACGGTACTGAGCGGACTGCTTTCCGTGTTCCACATGCAGGTGTTCAGCAGGACCTCTCACATCATTATACAATCCAGCTTCTACCGCTTACAGCAGGCCTGTAACATGTAATTCCATGTAGCGCAGGTTCATGGCTATTATCGCAAAATCTTTGTCTTCTTTATCGGAGTGTTCTTACATCTGTGGTGTGGACCTGCTCCTCTCTCCCCTGTGGCTTGTTGTGCACAGCACTTCTAATTTAAATCGCTAACATGATATTGAATTTGTATTTACATTCAGTTCTGTCAGAGTTTGCTTTGTATGTACATGTCTGTTAGGACTGTTCTGTCTTCTTGTAGAATTGCCTCCTTTACCGTGATGCTCTTTGTTCTTTCTCTAAAGCCTACTTTGTCTTAAACGAATTGAGTTAGCGGCAGGGATCCTCTGATTAGAGTTAGCGTGGTGGATATTTTCTACTGTTGACTTGTGACATAATTGGCTTTGAAAGATGCAGTTGGATCTTGAAGGCTTGTTTGTTTGTTTTGGTTTGTCTGTCTTGTCCTGTCTTGTTAACACCTACCCAGATAGCTTTGTCTTTCAATGCCTGAGATTAGACCACTCCTAATTAAAGTGATTGCTACAGTTGCCTTAAATAATATAATCTGTTGCCATTTCCTCTTTGTTTTCTTTTACCCCCTCTCTCACTTTCTGTCTTCTGTAATTTTTAATAAATACATTTTTTGTGATTTATGGGTTATACCTGTTTTTGTGGTCATAGAAGAGCTGTTTTGAGTTTCTTTTTTATTAACTAATTTATTTGATTGCTATATGTTTACCATACATTTTATTTACTTTCTTACCCCACTCTCTTACTTCCCTCCTCTCTCCAGCAGCCCCCAGCCTCATCTCTCCTGTCTCTCTCCCTCCCAGAAATATGACTTTTGAGGTTATTTATGATACACTTAGTTAACCAGGGACATTGTGTAACCATAAGTAACCATTTTCTATTATATATATATTTCTTGTTCCTTATTTTACAACAGTAATTTGTGAATACTTATAGATGAATAAATTAATAATTGATAATAAACTAGTATGTCACCTTAATACTACAAACAATTCATTCACTCATCATAATTGATTTTACTGTGTCATTATGCCTGGTAGGATCATCACTGGGTACATAACAGAAGACAATGAATCTTTGTAGTAGGAAATAGTTTAACAGTGGGTTCTTTAGCCCCTCCTCTGTCCATGCTTGCTTTTACTCCTATCTCTGACTATGGGCTTTCCAAAGGACTCCACAGAGACTGAATTTTGCATCTGTTTTGGTTGTCTTCCACTATGATGCTGGAAATATATCCATAGCAATATGCTGGGAAAGGGAAGGGTCACCCTTTAATCTGATTAAGTCTTTTGGTGGACCTGTGTCTCTGGGATACAACCTTTGTGTTTCCATTTCTTGTACAGGGGACTCAAAGGACCTTATGTTCGTCTCTGACTACAGACCTCACAATGCATTGTCTTAGGCTCTGCATACCCTGACCACTGTGCTTTTCTGGACTCAGTTTTGTTTCTCCAGTAGATGATACA
Source organism: Rhabdomys pumilio (assembly GCA_030674055.1). Classification (NCBI taxonomy): domain Eukaryota; kingdom Metazoa; phylum Chordata; class Mammalia; order Rodentia; family Muridae; genus Rhabdomys; species Rhabdomys pumilio. The sequence continues at coordinate 31,454,972 of JANHMN010000016.1, read as the reverse complement.
GGAAAGTCATGGGTCGGGTGTTGTTTCACTGAAGCTGGAATGAATGTTCAACATTTTTCACTGGCAAAACTCTTTCCTTGATTTGGGAGAAGGATCTAAGAAATTTAGAAAAAAACCTTCTACTCTGCCTCCCACGGCTACTTGGGACATTTTCTTAGATCTTTATTCCTAGAGGGAAGTCAGTGAGATAGGAAGCTTCCTTATTCTCTGTATTCAGCTTTAGCAATTTGTACAAAACAAAATGAAAAAACAAAAACAAAAACAAAAACAAAAAAACCACAATGGAAAAAAAAATAAAAAACAAAAGGCAAGTGTTGGACCAGCCAGTGCCCACTCACTCAAATATTCTACTTTTTAAATGGGTGTCTTTTTATATGTTGAATAAGTGTTTTCCCAGGTTTTGGTGTCTCTTTGCTCAGGCTTGTAAGAATGGGAGTGATGATTTCCAAGTTTTATTTTTATTATATGTCCAAGATGAAAATAAAATTCTTTTGAGTTTTTGATTGAAGAAGGGTTGTGATTAGTCACTAAAATAAGTAAAAACCAAAATGAAATTATAAAAACCTACTCTTAACGTTCACAGGGGAAGTTTTCCTGTGGAATTACAGTGACTTTACAGAAATTACGAAATACATTTAATAAACAAATGAGATCTCTTTTCTGCAAGTGAACCACATGCACATATGCCCATTTCTTTCTCTTCCCCCTCTCTCCCCTGTGTGTGTGTGTATCTCTGCATGTGTGTATATGAGTGTGTATGTATGAGACAGAAAAAATAGAGAGACTGAGTGTGTGTACATATATTTTATAGTTAGTTTTTGGTTTTGTTTTGTCTTCCAACAAGAATTGAAAAGTAAAGAAAGGCATAAGACACAAGACACAGTTTGTGTTTTATTGAGAAGGAACATTCTGGAAAGAGAAGAAGCCAATCAGACTTTGAAAAGTATAGAGAGGACCTCATCTAGGCACATTGATAGAGCCTGTCTGTAGGCTTCTGTCCCAGAGATTGATTTCATCCCTCCTCTGTGTCAGGAAGGTTTGAACTCCTGATGGCAGTCACAGTCTTGGCTGTGCTTGTTCCTGCATAGCCTCTTGGTTCTTTGCCAGTAGTAAACCGATAGAAAATAAAAAAAAAAAAAAAAAGCATAATATATACTTTATGATCAGTAATTCCAGAGTACACAGCTGTTCGGAGAGATATGCAGGACCTGAGCAGTCAGTGGGTCTCCAGGGTAGGGAGAATGGAGGTAGAAAGGTCTAGAACCAGAAAAAGACCTTTGCCATCGCTGCCTGCTGTCACCTGCTAGAAGTCACCTAGTCAGATTCCTTGTCCCATGGCTGCAGGGTAGCATCTGGCCTAAAACTTCAAGAAACTACTGTTTAAAAAACTCAGCCATTAATGTTACTTCTGGTAAGGACTAATAACTTATTAATTAACAGGATTAAGGCATTTGGGAAGCTCCTGAAACACCAAGTTGGGAGGTGTAGCATACCATGCTAAAGCAACGAAGTCTGGGATGGTTGAAATAAAAATAGCTATTTAGTTGTTATTTTAAAAATATATATATATATATATATTTATATATATATATATATTATATATATTACATATATATATATATAATGTGTACTTGTTATAAAATTGTAACAAAATAAAATCTAAGAAATAATAATCTAAACACCATCATAAATTAGTTGTCATATGTTAACACCACTTATCATTTGGTTTCAGGATAGTGTCTGCATTGGTATACATCCATGCAACAAAATAATAGGAACAAATATAGGAAAAAAAAACCCACCTGGCAGGGTATATCATAAAAAACACATCCAAAGTGCTCATCATAGCTCCATAGCCCTAAATCATTAGCTATGATTTAGTTAGCCCAGCATAGTAAAGGTACTGTAAGGACAAAGAATAAGTTGTCAGCCCAAAGTCTAATCTCAGAAGAATATTCCAGAAATGCAGTGAATTTCAAGTAACATCCATGTTCTTTTACAGGGTATTAAAAATATGCACCTTATTATCTAAACCACTAAACAATTTTATTTCAAGCAGCACAAAAATGGTATTAAGTGGTATCACTCAACTGTTTTTCTTTAGACATTAAATGCATTTATTAATAATTATTTTAAAATATGAAATAATATACTTCCAGCATGTTAAAATTAATTAGTAGGCTCATTATCCATAGACGTGAATGAAATGTAGAAAGTGTGCTCCATGAATTGTGTGAAATGAGAATACGGTGACATAATATCTACATATTCGCCTGCCTTAATCTTTAAAAGTATGCCTTTGTTAGTGCCACAGTGATGTAGGAACTCCATGGCTTCACTCTGCAGAGGCTGAGGAAAGCAGGACAATATTTAGACATGTCATAAAGAAGTTTAGCAAAATGAGGATTTTGCTTAATTGCCAGTATTCTCTGGACAGAGAGACCAGCACGCGTAGCCTGAAGACAGGAGGTAGGGAGGGGCGTGGCTCTCAATGACATTACATGGGAGGCGAAGGTTCTTCTAAACTGTAAGGACATATGCAGCCCGACAAGACCAGAGCTTGACGAGTGAGCGTGTAGTACTCTATACACTCATTGCAATTCTTATCCTTTCGCCTCTGTATTTAGATTTTTAAGAGGATTAAGTAAGTCAATTTTACAGCTAGCTAGATCCTAATCTTTTCTGCCAAAAGCAACCTTCATCAATGTTTTATAATCTCATTCCATTAACTCACCTAGATTTACCCAAAAGTCAAAGCAAAGTTAATTGAGATCTTGATCTCTTGATATCCCCCCCCCACCAGAATCCCCTGTAGTCTGAGAGCTTGAAGAAGAATTAAGAATATTGTAGAGCTGCCTGAATGTTTTGAAGTGGTAGCCAGAATTACTTGTGAATTGTTTAAATTTAGTGTTTACGATTCCATGTCTCTAAAAGGCTTTCAAAACCTCTGAATATTAAGGTTTGGAGACTAATTTGTATTTTAGATTTGGGCTGTGGGTATAGAGCTTTACATCCTTAAATAAATAGTTGCTGTGTGTGTTGGCTTTTTCCCTGTGGAGACCCGGGAACCATGAGGTGTTAAATGGTTTGAGCACTTTAGTTCAAAGCCTGTAAAAGAACAGTGATGTGCAAGAGAAATGACCCCAAGATTGGAGCTGGGCTTCACAGTCACCATCTTCCTTTTTCAGTTTATTTCAGGCCAACAGCATATGCTAGGCAGTATGTTATCACAACTCAAAGTCACTGTGGTTTTCAGTAGAAATAAATGCACACTGTATGTAGTTATACTTGATAACTTTAAAATGAAAAAATAAATGAGGAAATTACAATTACTTAGTGATACTTTAGTTTCATGTGATTTGAAATGTCAAAATACTTAAAATACTCAAGTAAGTATGATTAACACCTTAAAAACAAATAAATGTTATTTTTCCAGTTTTTGAGATATTAAAATCCATGACTGAAATACCTATACTTAAAACTATGTTTATTTCTCTCCTACAGAATTTCCTGACAGTATAAATTTGATGAGTTTGATTTAAATGAATTTGAAATACTAAAATTTATAATTGAGGTAGCTATAAATACTCACAAATATATTTATTTCTTTTCTATGCAATTGCCTAATACTGTAAATTGAATAAGTCTGATTTAAGTGAATTTGAGTCTCTTGTTAATAATATTCAGTAAATTTCCTCTCTAAAAATTGTTTTGTTTTTTAGCCTTGTAAATAAATCAAGTTATTCAATTGTGTATCAGTTAACTATACATTTTTATTTCTTAATTTGGGTCTTTGTATGGCCACTCAAAAGGTTATTGCTGCTGGATGTGGTGACATAATACCTAAACCAAAGATCCTGGGACGTGATCTTGAGTTGGAGGGCAGCCTGGGCTGTACAGCAAGACTCAGTTCTTGTTTTGTTGTCCTGCTTTTGCTTGCTTGTTTGCTTGCTTGCTTGCTTGCTTGCTTGCTTGCTTGCTTGGTCTTTTTGGCTAGGCTCAGTGACTCATACCTATGATTCCCAGGCAAAGCAAGGTGGTTTCAAGCTACCAAGTGATAGTACTCTCCTAAAATATAAAATAATGGATATTCCTTAATATTTCTCCTAGAATGTTCTGTTAAATGTGTTTTTCATTTCTAAAATTTTAGCCTCTTTGCCTAGGTTTTAGTTTTTCTCTGTCTAGGTCCTGCCTGTTTCTGTTAGAATATATTTTCAACTTTTCCATTTTTAAAATGGAGAACACATGTATAGGCTGATGAGAATCTTTTGTAATAATACTTGGAGAGATATATTTGTACTAATCTATTTGCTGTTTCTCTCAACTGCTAATGAGAATCCTGCTTCAAACATACTGAGGAGTGATGCCTTTATCCTGTATGATTGGTTGTTAATGAAAATATTCTGTATCAAAGTTGCCATTGGAGTTCTGTAGTATAATTTGAAGCATTGTGTTGTGATACTTCTAATTGTGTTCTTTTGTGGCTCTGTGTGGTTATCTTTTCTAGATCTGTGGACTATGACATCAGAATTTTCGTATTAATTCTGCCCATTCAAAAGCAAAGAAGATCTTTCTGTCATCTAATATCTTTTTAATGATTTCTTACCATCCAGTCTTTCAGTTCTTTAATTAGTTTTTAACACTGAGTACTTTTTGAGCTACTAAAAAATGGTATATTATTAATGTCTTCTCTGAGAATACATTTTTGGTATTATGAGGGCTAGTGGGATTTGTTTAGTTATCTTTTTATTGTAACATATGAATATATTCACAAATGCAGAGTGCATATATGAATACACATGTAAGCTCCTGCGCATAGAAGTAGAAGCAGCCATCACATCTCCTGGAACTATAATTGCAGATAGTGATAAGCCATCATGTGCTTTCCTGGAACCAAACCCTAGTTCTCTCTAAGAGCAGTTAAGTGCTTTTAGCCACTGAGCTGTGTCTGCAGCCCTAAAGGTCCTTTTAATATTTTAATGGAGAGGTTTACATATTGCAAAATTAAAATGATATATACATGTGATACATGACTAAGATTTGGTTGTTTCCCTTAAGCTATTTTCATGTGATCAGGAGACAGATATTATTAGTACAGTTTTCTAGTATACTGTGGCAAGCATCAGAGGGGGTGTCTATGTAGCTAACATTACTAACAGGATCTTAATTTGATTTTGAATTGCACTCGTGGGTTTCTTTAGGTTTCTTCAGTTCTGTGTGAAAGATAGAACAGAACAGCTTTGTAAACTCTGTGAGGCTGGGCACCCTCCGACTAAGTCCAGCAGTTTGTGCAGGGGGGCTCAACAACTATAGTTTCTTGGTGATGCTGATGCAAACTGAACACAGAGGAACTTGCCCCAAAGTCCCAACATAGGGCTTTGCTCTATGGCTTTATTTATCTGTCTGGGAGAAGGGGGCATCTGTTGATGAAGCAGAGGGGATATAACAATGTGGAAAAGTCAACTGCTATATTGAGTTTTACTCAGTTTAATAGATTTTTTGAAAGATAATTTTAAATTTCATATATGTTTGTGTCTTTGAGAATATGCCACATGTATGCCCACTAAGTTCAGAAGAAGGAGTGAGACTCCCAGCAGCTCTGAATGGCAGAATCACCTCTCTAGAAAAAAAACTTAAAAGGTGGCAATTCCTGAATTTTAGAAGATGGACACAAACTTAATTTCTGAAAACAAAAGCAAACAAGAAAACAAACAAGAACAAAACTAAACAAAAGCAAACAAATAAACAAACAAACAAACAAAAAACCAACATTGACAAATGTGCCAGGGACTGAATGGCTTCTGGTATATTTTAATGAATGTTACATGTGCCTTATGGGCTCTCGTTGTTGAATGGTTAGTATTCAGCTAGTCACACTCTTTAGGGAGGTTCTAGGAACTTCCATACCTCACTGGAGGAATTAGGTCACTGGGGTTGTATCTTTGAGGGCTGTAGCTCTTAGAAACCTTTGCCTCTCTTGGCTACTCGTCTACCACGAGAGGAAGAATCTCCTCAAACACATTAATTCAAGTTACCAAGGACTGAAAAGACTGTAACCATGAAACAAATTCTCTTTCTGAATTATTTTCTCTTAGGTATTTGGTCAGTGTGATGAAAATCTAACTTTATACAGATCGGAATAAATTAGGAAGGTATGTTGTATGCATTTCTAGAGATGTGAGAGATGAGCTTAAGGAGTCACACAATTTGATGGAAGAGCTTAGAATTTCCCTGTGACAGGGAGCAATGCCCAGGTGATAGCAAAGCAATGACAGGAAACAAATGGGATTCCAGAAAGTTATTTGAATGTGGCTTACAGAAAGAGTATCCTTCCTCAACTTACTTATAAGAATGGGTCATGTATTTTGTTAAACAGAAGAAAGGCAAAGGACTGAAAATTCATGTTAATCAGTAAGTAATCTCTCCAATGTTCCAATTTCTTCTTGTTTTAGTTGTGGGTATATCAGAAAACTGTGGTACAAATACATCATAGATGTAACTTAAAGAGATAATCTTTAGTTGGGACAATTAATTCAGAGGATTCAGCCTGTGTGCTTGAGCATAGGATCATAGTGAACAGATATAGATTATGGTTAAGTAGAATGGTTTACTTCATGAAAACTAGAAAGCAGTGAGAATAGTCAGGGTCCAAGCATCAGTTGCCCCAAAGGATCTGCCTTCAGCATCCCACTATCTCTAGCTAAGATCTAACAAGTAAAGTTTCCAGTCTCCTGCCTTGAAAATACCAGGTGGAAAAACAAGTTCAAAACAAAAGCCTGTGGGAGGGTATTTGATATTCATATAACAATGTACCCCTGGGCACGAACAGATCTTAGCTCTCTCATAATGGAAAAATCTAAGATTTCCTAGAGCTTTAACAGTTCTATCACTACTAAGAAGTCTTAAGTGCAAAGTCTCCTCAGAGACATAAGGCAAGCGCTTAGCTGTGAGCCCCTATACAAAAATCAAAGAACAATGTACACACCTCTAACATAACAGAACATAGCAGTGATACAAAGCAAATATTTTAATTGGCAAAGGAGTAAGTAGAGGGATCCAAAGTAAGGATCAGATCAGAAGCACTTTATGGTACCCTCCGAATGCTGTACCTCCCTTCTGTCCAGTGCAGGTGGTCTTGTGATATGGGCTCCAACAGGCCTTCTATGTTTTCTCTCTCAGGGCCACTCCATTTATTGTCTATCCTATTACTAAGCAGGCATTGCACGTCATGGCTTCTCTAGATTATTAGGGCCTCCACTGCAGACTAGATTTCACTTTCACAGTTTCACACACCATTCTTCCTCAGGGGTCTTTGTAGGAAATCTAATCGTGTTCCACATTGTCTAAATTGCAAAGTCTTCCTTTGAAATCATGGTAGAAGTCCCCATGGTCTTGTCACACATTCTATATGGCTTGAAAAAAAAAGTCTCAAGTGAATAATGCCAAGGTCTGCTACCACCTAGGTGGTCACAATTCTCCTTGAATAGTTGCTGCTGTGGCTTTTGAGGGCCTGGGTGGATGAACTCAAGACTACAGTTTCTCCTATTTCCTTGTACATGTAAGATATACCAGGGATTTGTCTTTTCAACAAAGTTGTTAAAATGGGCAATTTTATATAATTTTATGCCCTGGGATTTGTGGTGGGTAGGGCCTAGCCTTAAAGGATCCTTTCTAATTATCCCACTATAAAGTAACTCAAGTTTTTAAAAATAGCACCAGTGTCTATAATAAAATATTTACATCATTTCATTCATTTCTTTTTTAGCCATACTGTATATTTTTAAATCAATGCCTTTCTCTTCCCATTGTCTCTGGCCTTTTTGTTGTTGTTTTGAACTCTTATATAAATCTTAGTAATCAAAAAGCAGTCATCCATAACCACACCACAGTCTGAATCCTACAAGATACTCGATTTTCTTCCACCACAAATTAGTTTAAAACTCGGCTTCCTGTCAAGTTTCAGGAGAGATAAAAATGAGGACAGATTCTTTGCCTGAATGTAACACAGTGGTTTTTAGTCCAGTGTCCACAGGAAACTCGTGGTTGCTTCTATTGCCTTGAGCTCCCCTCAGAATCATCTGCCCAGCTCTGCTTACAGCATTGTGAGCTTCCCTAGTCCATGTCTCTGGTTCTTCCAGATTCTTCCTACAACTGAGGTCCAACAGCCCATGCTTCTGATACAAGTGTCCTGTAGTGATTGCTTATGCATTACTGCAAAGCAAATTTCCTGACAGAAACAACCCAAAGGGAAATGCTAATCAGACTCTTGTTTCATAGGGTTCCACCCATGCTCACTTGGCCCTGTGTGCTTTGACAGAATATCAAGGTGGCAAAGTGGCTGGCTCAGGAGAGTCACTTATCTCATGGCAGCTTGGAAGCAGAGAGAGTGATAAGGGCCTGAGACAGGACATCCTCAAGGGTTCTTACTGACTTCCAGCTAAAGTGTCTGTATTTTCCCAAAGCAGTGTCACCTCGGGGGGCCTAGTACTCATAACATGAGGCTACAGAGAAACATCATCACATCTTGAAACCAAAACAGAGATCTGTATTTACTTCTCTGTTGCCTCCAACACTTGTGAACTGCTGGGCCTCACTGGAGTTTATACATTCTCCTGTTTCTGTGCTCTATATTCTATTTCAAAATTCTACTCAATTCCTATACATCTGCCTAAATCAAAACACTGAATCACCAACATCTCTAGGAAGGAACAAACTGCAAATTCCAGCAGGGGTGGGGAATCCTTGATGCTCCTCTGATAGAACTTTTCTGTGAAGCACAGCATGGTACCTCCCTGGCTGCTGTTCCAGCACACTGCTTATCCTGCCTAGGCATTGTTCCAGCCTTCCTTTGAGGGGTAGCAATTGTCCTGTAGCAGGGCTGTTCAGTGGAGTTTCTGGAATCAGTTTGGTATTACATATATTAAAAATCTAAGTATTATCTGTCTATCTAAAGATAACAATTAAATATGCAAATTTGTAGTTGTAATTAGTGGTAAGATTTGGGAATAGACATGTGGTAGTCATTTGGAGAACTCTAATATTTTAAAAAAATATTAGAAACCAGAAAAAATCACTTTCTTTCTCTTGTCCTGATCCCCCTAGATAGCATGAACAGTCCAGTTAGTCCCTTAGTAAGATCTTACGTAATGAATAGCTGTGTTCCATTTCTGAAACTTGATACAAAGTAATTCAAAGACTTCTGTTGTTAAACACTTAAAATGACATCACTTCCTATGTTAATGTGATTTTATAATTCTGACATGAGCAGCTTTAAATGAATAAGACTTATACCTCCATCTATGAATCATGTGGGGTTTTTAACTCACTATGCAGATGTTTGTGGAGATAAAGTTCCAGAACCTCCTTCATATCGAAAAGTGAATGTTCCTTCTAGTTCTTCAATAAAGTGATGTGGAGTTTGCATAAAATTTACATAGCCCCGTGTCAATAGAACATCTAGATCTCCTGTAATAGTTAACTATATAACTGCCATATTAGTGTTTTCATGCTTCATCTTTCTACATTTTAATTTTACCTTGCAATATCCCCATCTCTTGGATATCCAACATCTTTATTTTTTTTTTAAGAAAGAAGGAAATCCTACTTTCTCCACAAAGGTCTTCTGTATCCCACCTCCCTGTCTTTTTCCTAAATGTTGGGAGAGGAGAAAAAAATATGAAGAAGTACAGTTTTCTACCCTAACTCCTAAACCCTTCATTATCTACTATCTTATCTATGTTTCTATATATATAAAGTACCTCCTTTACTGAACAAGGATATTCTTATTAACATTAATGTATAGTAATATATAATGTGTCTCCTATTGTGTGCATGTATTCATATATAATGAAAAGCAAAGAACAGAAGATATATGTTAACACAGAACAAAGAGTGTGAAACAGTTAATACTGACATGTGGAGCCAAACAGTGAAAGTAATGCCTCAGCCCAACCCTTTATCAGTTGTATGACTATAGGAAAGTGGCTTGAACCAGTCTATGCTGCAGATTTTCATCACTGAAGAGGGACAGTAGGAAGATCTATTGTATAGGAATGCTGTAGGGCCTAACTACAATAATGTTTATTAAAGGATAGTTGACAAGATTAAATAAGTGATGGTCATACTTTTTATTTTTTTTATTAGTCATGATGAATTTACAATGCCCATCTTGAAAGTGTGTCTACATGCATTATTTTATTTTGTGGTTAAACCTTCAACTATACAGTGATTAATGTAATCTATAGATTTAAGCATTTTATCAAGTAAATATTATTAGCAAATACTTGCTTGAAAATATTAAGTATTTTGTATAGAAGATGAATCTTTTAAAGATTTATTTATTTCTATTTTAAGCGCATGTGTGAATGTTTACATGTATATATGGGCACTGTGTGCATGCCTGGTGCCTATGGAGGCCAGAAGAAAGCATTGAATCTCTTGGAACTGGACTTACAGGCAATTGAAAGCAGCCTAAAGTCAATGCTGAAACTGAACCCAGATTATCATGAAGAGCATCAAGTACTCTTAACCACTAAGCCTTTGATTCGTTACTAGAAGATGGAATATTAATGCAAATTCTAAAGCATTTTTTTGTGATATATAAAAATTTATAAAGTTATATTTAACACTATTTTAAGGGTGTATGTGTATAGGTATGTGTATGCACATACATGTATACCTGTAGAATGGGTGTATACATATCCTTCAAGCTACAGAACTCCCAGGGCTTTAATATTTGAGATTAAATTTCTTATGTTTTTGCCTTTGAACATTTTGATCCATTACTTAATATAGTTTAGTTCAGTTCACATAGGGTAATTTTATATCTAATTAACTCATTCATCTTTTCCCTGTTTTACGTATTCAAAGGAAAGTGTGGTTTGGGAAATGAATTTTTAAGACTTTTAGAACTGTTCTACAGGATCTGTGGCAGAACTGCTATTTCTGAGTCAGATTTTAATGCATAATTTAAGAGGTAGATATAAGGGAATTCTTTTAAAGGTTTGCATGTAGCACACAGGATGTTATCTGGTCCTTTCAGAGATAACATCATACAGGGAACACATGGCTCTCAAGAGCCAGGTAATAACTTCATTTCCTTATGTTCTTGTGTTGTATGAAATTATAAAAAGATACTTATTTTGTAGTTGATACCTAATTTTTAGTGATCAAAAAGGCAAAGAACAGACTTTTAGTTTTGTTCTTATGGGGGTTGCTTCATGCAAAATGAGTCAGTATGAAGAAGATATGAGAGTCTAGGAAACTTCCAAATACAAGTGGGATTATTCTTCGTATTTGCATTAAAATTGAGTTGCCTGAATCCCAGCGTTAATGATGGATGCATTTCATTCCTTTCAGTAGGACGAGGTAAATATAAAACAAAGCAATGTGGACTGCATTTGGAGAAAGGGATCATAAATTCCGAAGAAGTGCAAGTCCATCGTGAAAAGAAGATCTCTGAATGGTATATTAGGGTTGATAAATACTTAGTTTAGATGGTTTTCTCAGATGAGTTGGAAACTTGTCAGTAAAACTAAAATTTGGGAGAAGAACATTACTCTAGGAGAAGTTGGCCCAACAAAGCACATTGCTGGGAAAATGTTTGAATGTGCATGTTTGGTTAAAAACTGGATCAGCTTGTGTAGATAACACAAATGTACAAGAGGTTAGAGTGGTGGGTTGGTACAAAGCATATGCGGGTCTAAATCCTGGGCTAAGGTGTTGGGGTATCATTCTCCCTTAGTTTTTATTCTCATCCATCCACTTCCTCTTCTAACCCCCGTGGCTTTCTCTCTCACATTTTGAGATGTCTGTATGATCAAAAGTAAGTAGTAAAATTCATATGAAACTACAGAAAGTCATCAAAGAGTTAGTGCTAAAGATCAGTTTAGTTTATAGTTTGAATTCATATCAAGATGACTATAAGGAAAGAACTTTTCTTCATATCAACTCCTAGAGCTGGAACTTGAGAGGTGGAGAAGCCCTGTGCTGTAACCAGTGATACCTCTGATATCAAGTGATACCTCTTGATAACAAGTGACTTGCAGCAGGCTCTGAAGTAGAGCCCAGCAGCCAACAACCAAGACAGAAATCAGAGCTGAGACAATGGGCACACTGCAACATAAATAAGTCATCTGTAGAGAGATTCTATTTTTATAATTTATGTTTTGAGTAATGACCGAGACTTAACAAGTGAGGTGAAATAATTTGATAATAAAAAAAAATCTTTTGATCACTATTTTGAGACACCTTAGAGACATTCATTTGTACTTAGACATCATTAAGTGAGAAGTAAATGTTATAAAACTGCATGATAAACTGCAAAGCACTGGGTAAATTGAATTTAGAGAAGCATTTTTTTATCAGTTATTTCTTTGGAATATATATGAACAGATTTATAAATAAACTTTATGAAATATACCACTATGAATTAACTTCAAGGGAAATATCAAATGTATATTACAGTATAAATTGTAGTCACTTTGTATTTGTCAAACTGGTAAGAAAATTAACGAGATACAAATAATTGCAAAAACATGCCATAATTGGAGTGGATATTTAAAGAAAAGACGTAATTGATTTTTTTTTCGGTGAGCAGAAAGAACAGGGGCATACTAGGCTTAGCATATACAAAGATGTCACTATAGAAAAACAGAACTATTCATCTTCTTTTTATGGTCAACAAGACTAATATAAGGACAGTCAACCTGGTTGGCAGCAGCAGTTTAATTATAAAGAGCATTCATTACTAAACAATGACATAAGGGACACTTTTAGAACAATGTATTAATATGTAACTAGATTTAATGAATTCAAGAATTTGTTGGTAGTTTTTAGTGCATTGGAAGGACAAGGCATTACCACAGGCTATATAAAGAATCTGTTGGGTAAAACTTGGTAGAATTCTCTTCATACTGAACATACAAACTTTTCTTAGGCTGGGGACATGGTTTATTGTTGAAGAGTGCTTGCTGCTCTTGCAGAGGACCTAAGTTCAGTTCTCAGCCCCCGCCTGCGTGGACTGGCTGTGAGCTACCTGCTACTCCAGCCCTAGAGAATCCAGGGGCCTCTGTGGGCACCAACACTCGCATACCCGCACATCCACAGAGATTCACACACCCAGAATTAGAAATACTTTTCTAAAAAGATACTCTTGTGTTTAAGATAATGTTTTACATCCACAGGCTTCTCTAGTCCTACTCAGTACTTCTCAAAAGTATTTCTCTTCTCTGGAGCTTTTTCTTCTCCGCAGAACAAGAGAGAAATTGAGCAAAAGCGGTTTAGGGTTTGAGACGAACACGTCAAAGTTCTACCCTTTTAGTCATTTCACATCCACAGATGCTCGTTGACCCCACTCACACTGAGTTTTCATTGCAGAATGAAAAAAAAAATCTCTCTGATACTTTTCACGTCTCCTGTGGCAGTTATATTTTTCTATGTAATTTTATTGAGTTTTTATGTTACTATTTAAGAATGTGAACTCCTATGACGCTGTAAGTTTATGGCAGCTTGGCTTGCTTCTCAGTGGTGAGAAAGTTGAAGGACTTAAGGATGTAGCATGAGCGTGAGCTTGCATAAGGGAGAGCTTGGGCCTGGAGGCTCCCTTAGAAAGGATTTAGAAGGGTATGTTGATGGTCTGGAGGAGGAAGAGTCTACTTTTGTGGGTTAGGTTTCAAAGATCATACAGCTTCTCAGCATAAAGGACAAGAGGCATCTCTCCATCCAGAGAAGCACCTGTAAAATAGGTTCTTCCCTAGTTTTGCATAAACCATCTCTTTAAGAACCATAGGTTAGCTGTCAAATGCAAGAAGTTCTGTGAGGGAAAACAGATTTGTCTACAAAATCCTACTTACAACTTTAAACAGGATGACGACATCCTAAAGGGTCAAAATGAGAATTCAGAAAATTCTGAATGGGGAAATAATATCCCCATAGCCAGGAAGGTGAGGAAAACCAAAGTACATTTCTTGACAATATATGTCAAGCCAGCAAAATTCTTTGAAACTTGAAGTCATAAAATGTGATGTAAATTAGAGGCATTGCTGTAGTGAGAGGTGCCCCTGTGCACCTGTCATGGTCAAGGTTGAATGGCATTCTCTAAAAGCCCTATCCCCAGTGCCATGGAAGACATCTGTGAGGTAAGTAATCTTTTGTCGCTTATAGTATTGAAGCCATGAACTTAGAGAAAATGAAATTCAGTAGAGGGTATACTGCTGAAATGAAGACTTGTCTGGGATCCTACCTCAACCCTCTGAGTCAACAGATGTATATTCCACAATAGGACTGCCATCTCAACAGCATCTGACAGTGTCCACGTCTGTAATTTATGTATTCAGATATTTCATTCTCCTGAACATCCTATTTCATTTGTATGTACACAAAATCTGTTTAGTTTACACTGAGTATTCATAGAACAAAGAAATTATTTTCTTTGACTACCTTTTTGAGGGTGGGTTTCTGTGTGTGTGTGTGTGTGTGTGTGTGTGTGTGTGTGTGTGTGAGAGAGAGAGAGAGAGAGAGAGAGAGAGAGAGAGAGAGAGAGAGAG
>JANHMN010000016.1:31407385-31440416 GCA_030674055.1 Rhabdomys pumilio | reverse complement strand
CTCAGTCCTCAGTCCTCACATTCAGTCAGCCTCTACCTACTTTTTGAGATATGGTCTCTCTTACTGACTCCCAGTGCTTGCTGACTGGCTAACGTGCCTCCCCAGCCAACCTTTGTTTCTGTCCACCCAATTCTAGGATTAAATATGTATATCACCACATCCCACACCTGGATTTTTATGTATGTGCTGAGAACTGAACTCACGTCTTCACATAAGTACTTTACTCTCTGGGCCATCCTTTCATACTAGTCATTAATTATTTCTTAATTAGACATCTTTTCAGCTGAATTAACAAAATAAGATGTGTTTAATGTGGCTTGAAGGGTTATATGTGTGCACACACATGTATACATGTATATACATGTATATACATATAATTTGTGTGCAAAAAGAGAACACAAATTATACCAGAACTCTGGTATAGCATTCAGAGTTCAAGTCGCCTTGCCTGGGCTTCAACTGTGTAACTCTCCATATTACTCTATATATCTGTAGGTAGACTGGGCTTGAGCTGTTCAGGAAAGAGAGGTCAAAAATGACCCCTGTATTTGGGGCCTTAGGAATTGGATAGGTGATACACCATCTATATGACATGGAATTATGCATGAATACTTAAAGTAAGGAGTCAACACATAAGGTTCATCTCTTTATTATATTCAATGTGTATTTTCTTTATATAGTTGACTTTTTAAGTAGACAGACAGAAGGTGAGGCCGGATGTCCCGTGGCACGTTGTAGCCACAGGTTTGCACTTCTGAGTCTTCAGTCATTGATGCTAGTTTTGAGCATGAGTGCTCATAGGACACTCAGGCCCTTCACATGGCAAAAGGGTCGAAGGTCTCAAAGGTCAGAGCTCTTTAGTGTTGAGCAGCATTGCTTTCTCTGGGGAACATAAATTATTTAGTTATGTAAATTTAAAAGATCATCGTTGCCTTAGCCAAATGTAATTTTAAGCATTGTGTAAAGGGGAGTTCGTCATCATCAAAACTAAGCAGCTGGGGGTTGGGGAGAAGAAGAAAGGTGTGGTTATAACAGGATACCTGGAGGAACCAGAACTGTTCCGTGACTCTACAGTAGTGCTAGATTTACAGACCTGTATAATCATTTTATCCTGAGGAAATCTGAATAAGATGGGTGGGTTTTATTGTATTACATATCCTGGAGAAAGGCACACTGGATTCCCTTCATTTTTCTCATTAGTCTATAAGTCTATAATTTTCTTAACAGAAAAAGTACCACTTTAGGCTATGTTGGACACGGTTGTGCACAACTGAAATCCTAGTACTCATGAGAGAGATGGGGGAAGGGGGACCATTTTACTTCATGAGTCGGAAGTCACTCTGGTCAACATATAGAAATCCACTCTCAGATCAAAAAAGAAGTGAAGAGTTAGGAGAGAGAGAAAAGTATACCAATTTTATCATAAAGCATGCTGCAAACAAAAGTATTCATAATAAGACAAAATATGGGACATTAATCCAAGAGTCTCACATGTTGAAAAAACAAACTGACATAATTTGTTCCTTAAATCCTCTATGAGATTTTTTTTTAAGGGAATGAGTATTGTACTATATATTTAATCTCATCTGGACATTTCTACCCTGTTGTGGATTATTTAGTTCCCAGATAAAAGACACAAAGACTTGCCAGGCAGTGGTGGCGCACGCCTTTAATCCCAGCACTTGGGAGGCAAAGGCAGGTGGTTTTCTGAGTTCGAGGCCAGTCTGGTCTATAGAGTGAGTTCCAGGACAGCCAGGGCTACACAGAGAAACTCTGTCTCAAAAAACAAAAAAACAAAAAAACAAAAAAAAAAAAGACACAAAGCCTTTATGATAAATCTTTAAAGTACTAGGGCTGGGCAGATATCTACCCTCTAAGCTGTGAGTATCTACTTTCTTATCAATAATCTCCAAATTATAACTTGATATGTTCCGTCTGGGCCACTTTTACTCCAACTGGCCAACCTTCATGGCCATGATTCCAAGATTCACCTATCCCATGGTGTCTTCTCCTCAGTCTACCTTCTCTCTCTCTTCCCTCTGGTGGTCCTACCTCAGATCCCAGGCCACGGAACCAAAGCTCCTCCTGCTTCTCTTCTTCAGGGGTGGGTTATAGGCATCAACCAGAACTTTGGGGCAGGATTTAGCATTATAACACATAGCAAAAGACCAAACTTCAACAGATAAACCTTACATTTTTACCTATTCTTTTATACTACACTCTGTTTCCAGCATTTATTTGCACATATGCTCAGGAATGTGATCTTTTATTATTCATAAGATGACAGCGGTAGTCATGAAAGTTAGGGCTCCTCGTCTCTGCTGTTAGCTTTGCAATGTCCGTGTGGCAGTCCTTATCTTTGGCTACATCTTCAGACAAATGCAGTTAAGCCATTGATGTTTGTTTTTTAAACTAGTGAAACGTCTCCTACAGAGCGAACTCATTAAAATTCAGAAGTACTGGAACAACTGTTCTTTGAAAAAATTAAGTAAAACTTTTAATCTAGAGATAGATCTTTGATGATGTAAGTACCATTTTGGTGAAAGTTAAAGGATTTTGTGGCTTCTTAAGATACAGTGTCCTGAGAGAGAAATTTGTGATTCCTTTGGATAAAAAAAATACTCTTTTTATTGTATTTTCCCCTGTGGAATTAATTAATTAATTAGTTAATTAATTAATTAATATTAGCACTCACAACCATCTACAACGTCAGCTCTATGGGATCTAACCTGCTCTTCTGGCCTCCAGGAACACCTGCACACCCGTGGGATACATTCACACAGAAACAAACATGCATAATTAAATATTTTTAGTATCTTTACTAAAATACTGTTATACTCTTTGTTCTAGCTTCTTGGTCGTGAGGATGAGAATGGATTGAAATTAGAAGGAATTTAGCATTTAGTATCATCAGTTGAATGCCTTATGATTAAGTACTTGGGAAGGGGGAGGAGCATGAGGACAGATAGGAAAAAGTTAAGAATGGTTTCAGTTCATAAATGAAAATTTTCCATATCAATGGGGGTATTTCTTAAAGACAGTGGCTGCATTTCCCTTCATCAAATGTAAAACCACCACGTAATGGGACTCTAAAGTAATGGCCACCTGTAGAAACAGGTGAATATTGATTGCTTGGCAGCATTAAGTGTTGTCACTGGAATGAGCAATGTTTGTAGACTTAAAGGGGAGAAATTGTCCTTCAAGTGGTACTTTAACTGTGTAGCATTAGTACAGATACAAAATGCGGAGGTGCTTTTAAAAGTAGAAAATAAGAAATAAAAAAATTAATCAAGATCTTGTCATCTAAAAGAGAACAAAAGAAGAAATTCACTGATGTGAAAGTGCTCCGTGCTGACCTTGAGAGGAGAATGGGAGGAAGGAGATTGACAGTGAGTCATGACAACCTCAAGGAAATAAGGATTTGTTTTAGATTTGTTGCCAACACATTAGTCACAGACTTATGACAGTAATTGCATTTCTTAATAAATTGAGCTCTTTTTAAACTTTTTTTTGTGACTAAAACCCAGTGAAAAGTAACGTGATTGGGCTATAGTGGAGTCAAGCAGACTTCTGATGAGGTAACTGGGGAACTTACGGACCCTTGTTTAGTTGTTTAATCTTTGCTTTTTTGGCCACTGAGCTGCCATATGTCCACATGTGTACATTTCTTTTCTTTTTAAGCTGGATAATGCTGACGAGCAGGCAGCCCAGATCAGAAGGGAACTTGACGGCCGCCTGCAGCTGGCAGAGAAGATGGCAAAGGTACGTTATGTATCCTAACTGCTGTGACATGTCTTTACCTGTTTGAATGTGTGCTCACCAAAATGAAACAGCCAAACATGCCCACCATGAATTACAGTTTGCTTTTCTGTACTAATAATGTCTTAACCCAAAATATCTGAATTCATATTTTCTAAACGGAGACACTATCAACCTGGGGTTTCCATATGAAATGTGTGAGTTGTCTAAATTCAATGATAACCTTTCTAATAGTTTAATAGGATCTGATTTCTTTTTTTTACTGCTAACCAGATCTAGAAGAGTTTTAATACTGCACCAAGAAAAATACATTCATGGAGAAGAATTTCCTTAAAGATCACATAGATTCCAAAATTCCCAGTGCACTCGTTGGCAAATAGTTGTACCAACTAATATTCGATGGAATGATTGACTGTCTAAAATACAATTTGAAATGTATAATACAGAATCTGACAGATAAAATGGGTTTTCTTTTAGAATTTTAGTTATTTTACTTATATAACCACTGTTTCTGAGGACAGAAATTTATGTAAAAACAAAAGGTGAATTTTTTTCTAATAATTAAGGCATTTGCCTGGATGTATCTTAGCCATCCCAAGTATTCTTTGGTGTGAACTGACAGATTAATGTATTTCAATGATATAAAAATTTTAATTCTTCATAGTAAAATGACAGTGACATTGCGGTGGATTGTTCCTCACATAGATCCTCTTCTGCTGCACAAAGCCTAAGTAGTTGTTAGGTAGAACATCTTTATTCTACATCTCTCTTTCCCTCCCTTACTCTGTTTCTCCCTCCGTCCCTCGCCCTCTCCCCTGCATGACCTTCCTGCCCTTGTCTTTCCGTCCTCTCTCTCTGTCTCCCCTCCTTGCCCTCCCTCCATCTCCCATCTCTTTCTTATCTGACGTGTATATCCATACTCACAAGCGTTTGCTACAGAATGCTAATATGTCTGTCCACCTAAACCATGGCAGCAAATTTCTACAGCACTGGGAGTGTTTCACATACTGGCTCCAATAATTACATTTTGTACTTCTGCCAAGGGAAAATATATTTATGATCATACTTTCAGAGTGCTAATACTCTGCCTATCTAAATTTAATGCTACACAACAGATTGAGATATTGGAAAGAAAAAGAGAAAGACAACAGAAATTGGAGAATTGGGTATGTAGGAACCACGGGTGAGCCAAGGCAGATTTCTAGAGGGACAGTCTTCACATGACTGACCATGTGAGATGCTTTAGAATGAGAATGACATTCATACACAAAGCAGAGTTTAAAGGAAATGTCTTCCTGCTTTCCTCTAGACATTGATACAGGCACTGAACCATTCGAGAGAGTGCATTGTGCAATTCACTGCATAGAAATCCGGAAGTTTGAAGCTACTGGAAACATTAGAGATTAAACTGCCTTACCTGAAGTACTAGGCCCATATTGAACCAGTCTAGAAGGCTGGTTGCCTTTCTTGTAGGCCAAAGACTAGAAAAGAATCCAGAGAGAGGTCTAGATATATCCTTACTGCTTCCTACTTATAAATTCCACTTGTTTACCCACAGGCCTGTCTGCACATGCATGTTTTTCTAATACAGTTTGATTGATACTATAGATGGCTAAAGATAAAGAGGAAAGTCTCAGATTTGTTCTCAAGCTCATGTCTACAGAGAATGCATTTTACAAATCCTGGCCCAAGTATCAAAGGATTGGATCAGAAATGACCAAGAAGGCTTCCCTTTGAGACACCCAGTGGTATAGCTTATATATTTGGGAGACCACATTATAAGTGATAAATTTTATTTTTAACTCATGGAATGTAATCATTATGATCAAGGAAATAGATCCATGCATTTGACAATGCAGGAAGAAGAGGACAAATGGGCACATGACCAGGTTAGACCAGGTATGACTGAGTTATGCCATTTTTTCTGTTAGTCAAACCAAAATATCTTGGTATCATATTTGACTTTTTCTTTTTTCTCATGCTTCATGCAACATTTTTTAGGAAATCATGTTACCTCTACTTATTTTTTCAGACAGGCTCTCACTATAGCCAAGGGTACCCTCAAAGAGTAATCTAACCTTTCTGTCTCCACCTCTTGAGTGCTGAGACTATAGACACAAGCCACCACTCTCTGCTTGCTGCCACTTTTGAAATGTTTCCATAAGATGACAGATGTCACCATTCTTCCTCTTCTGTTTTGGTTCATTTATCTCAGCCTCAGTCATTGAGGTAATTGTTCCATCTTTTTAGCTAGTCTTCCACCTTCCATTCTGCCTGCAACACAACAGCCAGTGAGTCTTTGCCAAAACCATGTGAAAGTACCCATGTCAGTGACAGTAGAATGTTCTTCAAGGTCTGTAGAGTGTGTGTGATTGGTTTGCTCTCCTTATGACCTTAAATACCACTGAGCTCTAGCCCTTGCTCAGTTCATCTCAGCTCTCATGGTCTCTTGTCTTTCTTACTCCAAGATCTTTACCCAGACCTGTTCTCATTCTTCCAGCCATCTTCTGTGGATACTCAGATTGCTTCTTCCCCGTATTGTGTAGGCTTTCTAGAGAAGCAGAACCTGCAGGAATACTGATAGATGCGGAGGAAGGAATGATGTTTTCTACCCATGTCTGCCAATATATCTATATGGTAGCTGGGAAATTCAGTTAAGAGGAGATATGGCCTTGAGTCTGCAGCTGCAGAGCAGGCCTGTAGGAAGGAGATTTAAACAAGACTTCTGTGTTACAGTCTTGAGGCAGAATCACTATTCTCCAGGACTTAAACCCTGTTCTTAAGATCTTTAAAATCTAGCTGGGTAAGGTTCACCTTCATAAAAATCATTGCATAAGTTTTACTGGGAAGATGATGTGAGCAAATATTCATTCAGGGCACATGGGGCATTGGTGACACACTCAAGGGAATATGCCATTGAAGTCCTGCTTAGTGAACCAGTGAGGATTTTTTCCCCTCATAGAGGCATGAGTAAGAGGTTACTTACAGGAAAATGATTGGATTAAAAAAAAAAAAAAAAAACTGCATCCCTGAAAAATCCCACCCCAGCACTAGTGACAATCTTCTGAAAGCTGGAAAGATAAAAAACTGTTCTGTTTACTTGATACTCTAACTAGAATTTGCTGGAATTACAGGAAACCAGAACAGAGTTACATGCCACTGTAGGGGTGGGCTTGCAGGAAGGGAAAAATGTCTGACATCTCAAGAGAGGTCCTCTCAGTGCCGGTAATCATAATTGCTCTGATTTGTTTGGGTGTAATTGGCCACCTCACACCGAGAGGGCATGTTCCAAAGTAGACCATCTGATTTACTCAGAGTTGGCTGATTATAGTTGTTAATAACATCAAAGTGTATCCATAGCAGCATTCTAAGCTGGTACCTGACAAAATAGCTGGAGACTAAGAGCTTGCCAACCTCACACAATGTTCATCCTCTCTCGTTTTCTTTTATGCTCTAAAGTCCTGTCCTCACTGAAGACATGTCTGACAATCCTACTGAATGTGAGAATCCCCTCGTCTATTCAGTGTAATCTATTCCTGACTTTTCCTCCATGTTCTATTTAGTATTTTCTATAGTAAGAAATGACCTTTAAGTAATACTTATGTTTCTATGTTTATAACAAGAGAGGATTTTGCCCATTATCTTCTTGGTGGTACTCCAACAACCTGGAGCAGAAGATATGCCAGATACTAAAAGAATGGCTTGTTTGTAATATTTATTAATACCTTATTATATGTGTCTTTTGCCTACATGTATGTATGTATGTATATATGCATGCATGCATGTGTATGTATGTTGTGTATCTGTGGAGGCCTGAGGTCTGTGAAGGCCAGAAGAGGGCTCTGAATCCCCTAGAACTGGAGCTAAGGACAGTTGAAAGATGCTGGGAATCAAACCTCTGTCCTCTGCAAGAACAACAAGTGCAGTTAATCCTTCAGCCATCCCTACAGGCCCCCATGTCTGTCTTTGGAATGACTGAGTCTTTACTTGTTATCGGCAGAAAGCCATGGCAGGACTAAATTCCTAGCATATTTATAAGACTCTGGCTTTCTCCCATATTTGAATGGAGAAGGGCTATCAATATGGTAGGGGAAACTGAATTTGCAAATACATATATGTATGTAGCTCAGAACATTCATTGCCTTTGGGACTAAGTACTTCAAATGATACTAGAATCTCAAAATTAAGACAGGTTGATTATCCCATGCCCAAAGTGACCGGGACCAGAAGTACTTCAGATTTGGAATTCTTCAGATTTTTAGCATGTATTTGTATGTGTTAAGTAGTCTAGGTAGTCTGACCAGAGTCTATTACATTTATGTTTCATACCTTAATTGGATGGACTTAAGGTGGTTTTGTTCAGAACTTTACTGAAAATATAGGTGCACCTATGTTTTGACTATACTTGTCCCGTATTAAATGTGTGGCATTAAGAGTGTTTAAGCCATTTGGAATTTGGAACATTTTATATTTTGGGATTAAAGGTGCCCAATCTGAGTACTTGTGAAACAGAAAGCAAAAATTTGTCACCTTGTGGAAACTCAGCAGTGATAAGGATTTGACTGGAAAGGAAGGAGAAAAGCCGAGAGCACCTGAAGTGAGAGCAACAGTGAGAGAGACTTCGCAGATTCAGGATATAACGTGTATGATCATGCTAGAGGCACTGGTGTGCCATGGTAGACATGGGGCCAAACTAGGATTTCATGTATGAGAAAATCTCATAATTAAGCAACTTGAAAATAATTCCTTGTGTAATCCCAGTCAGAAGAATGATCGGGTTTAACATGTGTGCTGATCTAATAGATGATCGATTCTGTTGCTTTCAATAGGCCACAAAAGCAGGTTAAATGAAGTTAATAGAATAGTACCCATAAATGCCAAAGCTCTCAAAACTTATGAGGATTTTTTCATAAATAAAACTTGAATATAGTCAGTTTCCCACAAAACTAAAAATAATACATTTATTTTCAAAATGCTGTGAAGTGTGATTAGCAATAGTTAAACATATTTTTTTTCACATACGAATGCTAATTTTCCATAAAGCAACATTTTGGAAATTAAAAAAAGACACATTTGAGCTTTCAGAAAGAAAAAAATTATAAATTCCACACAAATACAAAATGAAAATACAGTATATTATTCAATTTATTATCAATGGGCAAATTGAATAGTAAAAATATTCCAGAGAGAGCTTGAGAAACAAAGTGTTTGGGCATTCTTTAACTTTTTGGATTAGTTACAAAAGTGGTTAATTTAAACTCCACACTTAGATTGTAGCCACTGGACTATTTTAGCTAGAGGACAACATTTGTATCTCTTCCAGACAGTATTGCACAAGGTAACTTGTAATCTTTATGTCTGGAATATTTAATCCCTAGTAAACAGGAAGTGTAACTCCCTAGTAAACAGGAAGTGTAACTCCCTAGTATACAGGAAGTGTAACTCCCTAGTATACAGGAAGTGTAACTCCCTAGCAAACAGGAAGTGTAACTCCCTAGTATACAGGAAGTGTAACTCCCTAGTAAACAGGAAGTGTAACTCAGTATCTGGCCTACTGGTTAGGGATGAGCGGCACTTTTTCTAACTTTGATCAGATCTGTCCCTGCATTGTTCTGTTTCATTTTTGACGTTCACATGATTCTTGTTTCTCTCAGAAAGTTCTTACGACTTGTCTAATTTGTAAAAGAGACTGAAGAGATTCTCAATAGTCAATGGTACTCAATACCTTTGCAGAGGACATGAGTTCAGTTTCTCACACCCACATAAGACAGCTTACAAAACTAACCCTACCTCCAGTTCTAGGGGAACGTAGCTATAAGAGTTTCCGCTCTAAGGGGAGAGATTTCCCCAGTAGATGTATTACAGCTCTGAAGGGAAAGGTATTCTGGCATTTGAGAGCCAAGGAATAGCACAAAGTAATGCCTCACAATGCTCATACCCAAGATTTATTGGGAGAGACACAACAGGGTAGCTGCCTGTACTAAGGCAAGAACCAGCAGGGAACTTAGCTGGAGGCAGACTTTATATAGTGTTTGGGGAATGGGACAGAGTATTCAAGGATAGAGATTTCCAAGATGGAGATTGGTGGGATTTCAAGTCTTGAGTTATGGACAAGCCCAAGGATTGGTGGATTTTTCAAGCTCAGGGATAGGTGGATTTTCAAAACCCAGAAGTAAGGTCTGACATTTGTTTGTTTGTTTGTTTGTTTGTTTGTTTAAAAATCCAGATTTTATTCTCCTCCTAGTCCACCCTTTGACTATTCCACATGCCATATCTCCTGCCAACCCTGTCTCCATGGGGATGTCCCCACACCCCACCCACACCCCACCAGACCTCTAAACTCCCAATGGCCTCTAGTCTCTTGAGAGTTAGGTGCAACATCTCTGACTAAACCCAGCAGTCTTCTGCTGTATATGTGTTGAGGGTCTCATATCAGCTGGTGTATGCTGCCTGGTTGGTGTTCCAGTGTTTGAGAGATCTTGGGGTTCCAGATTAATTGAGACTGCTGGTCCACCTACAGGGTCGCCCTCCTCCTCAGCTTCTTCTAGCTATTTCCTAATTCAACCACAGAGGTCAGCAACTTCTGTCCACTGGTTGGGTGCAAATATCTGCATCTGACTCTTTCAGCTGCTTGTAATAGTGGCAGGCCTTGGGGCCTCCCCTTGAGCTGGATCCCACTTTGATGCCCTTTCTGCTAGAGGTAGGCTCTACAAGTTCTTTCTCCCCAATGTAGGGCATTTCATCTAAAGTCCCTCTCTTTGAGTCCTGAGAGTCTCTCACCTCCCAGGTCCCTCCCCACCCCTTGTTGTTGCTTTCTTCTCCCTCCCAAGTGTGACTGAGGTGTCCTCACTTGGGCCCTTTAGCTTGTTAAACTTTTTGAGTTCTGTGGACTGTATCTTGGGTATTCGGCACTTTTTTATTTTAGTCTAATCACTTATTAGTGAGTACATACCATGCATATTCTTTTGGGTCTGAGTTACCTCACTCAGGATGATATTTTCTAATTCCTTCCATTTGCCTGCATAATTCAGAATGTCCTTGTTCATAATATCTTGGTAGTATTCCATTGTGTAAATGAACCACATTTTCTGTATCCATTCTTCTGTCATGAAACATCAGGGTTGTAGAAAAAGACATAGCCAATAAGACAAATCAGCAACATACAGATTGGGAAAAAAATCTTCACTAACCCTACATCTGACAGAGGGATAATATCCAAAATATATAAATAACTCAAGAAGCTAACCACCAAAAAATACCCAAACAACCCAATCAAAAAATGGAGTATAGAACTAAACCGAGAATTCACAACAGAGGAATCTTGAATGGCTAAGAAACACCTAAAGAAGTGTTCAAAGTCCTTAGGGATCAAAGAAATGTAAATCAAAACAACCCTGAGATTCTATCTTACACCAATGAGAATGGCTAAGGTCAAAACCTCAGGCAACCGCACAAGTTGGTGAAGATGTGGAGAAAGAGGAAAACTCCTCCATTGCTGGTGGGATTGCAAACTGGTACAACCACTCTGGAAATTAATCTGGAGGTTCCTCAGAAAATTGGAAATAGATCTACCTGAAGACCCAGCAATACCACTCTTGGGAATATACCCACAAGATGTCCCACCATGCCACGGGGGCACGTGTTCCACTATGTTCCTAGCAGCCTTGTTTGTGATAAGTTCTGACATTTTACCCCTACATTAGTGCTCTCTACTGACATCTGCAGGCATCAGACAAAGTTGTCAATATAACATTTATTAAATCATCTAAAATGATACATAGTTGTGGTTTAATGTTTTCTTTTAGCTTTTATTAAAAAAAAAATTTCTAAGTCACCTTGTTTTTTTCTCTAAAGAAATCAAGAAATTGTCCTGCTGAATATGCAAACTTACATTTTGGTGATGCGGCTTCCGACATATGAGTCTTAGGGAAAATTAGGTATTAATAATATGTAAACTATTTTAAGAGGACTATATGAAGGTTAAACTGCAGGAGAGCAGACAGGTGATCTGGGACTCCAGTGCTGATTCCTGTTCTGATGCCAGATGTCCTAGTCTACACAGCAAATGAACTGGTTCAAGTGAGTCAGAGGCCAGGTGCATTTGTTAGGACCACTGCTTGTCAGGGATGTAGTTATCAAAGGTGAGGTTTTGAATGACACCAATGGGCACAACAACAAAGGCTGACATTTCCTGGAGTATTCAAAAATCATCTGAAAGATGACTAAGCCGACGTCCTCGAGCCTCTACTTTATACTGGGACAGACATTACTCTTGACCTCATGTAATACGGCATCCCCTCTACATGGAAGGAAAGAGCCAAATGCCAGGTTAGCAAAGATGTAAGAGGGGGGAAAATGTTCTCTTTTGCAATTTTGCGAAATATAAATTGGCATAGTCTTCTCAAAGAATAATTTTAGCTCTAATTATTAATATTTTAGATACCATTTTACATGTTTCAATTTATTTATTTTATTCTATGAGTATGAGTACTTTACCTGCAAGCATGTGTGGCACGACATCATGCCTCATGCGTGTGTAGGTCATTAGAGGGCTGTGGGATCCCCTGGACCTGAAGTTACTGATGGTTTTAAGGAACCATGTAGGTATGAGGAACCAAACCCAGGTCCTCTGAAAGAAGAAGTGCTCATAACTGCTGTGCCATCTCTCCAGTCCCAGAAATTTTGTTTTTAATTGAATGTATAGAATGAAGCAATGATTGCAAAGATTTTTCTTTTTGAAAAGAAAAAAGCTGTCAATATACTCCTGGAATAAACTAGAATCTCCCAGATTAATCTGTTATTCGTTTTCACTTAACCAATTTCTATCATAAACTGGCCTTTTGTTTTAAATTAAATCTTTTCTAAACCTTTTAGTGAAGGACTGAATTATAGCCACAAGGGATCTTTTCATGTTTGTGCAATGTGAAAATTATCCAATTCTAGAAGTGTATCTGTATTCTTTCAGTAAAAGGGGGTTTTGGTGTGAATATTTAGTACAAAGAGTATAACTCCCCAATCATGCGCATGTAAGGTGAAAATGGTGCCAGGATGATTTTCTTCTGATTAGAAGAACAGTCAGTATATCCTGAATATTTCCTTGCAGGCCACTTACTCCTGCTCTTTCAATGATGATGGATAAATAAGATTCATCTATACAAAAAACTATTTCTCCATACTGTTTTTATTTATGCACATCTTATAAGAATGATTGATCTGAAAAAAAAATATATATATACATACATACATATACAGTGTTCTTCATTTCATGACACAACAGTTCTTCATAGGATATATAAAATGTATCTTTAGATAAGTCAAGACTGCCAGAACCTGGGGCTTTTAAAGCCCCCAAACTGAAGTTGTCAGGTGCATTATATGATAAGTATCAGAGTTTTATACAGATGAGTCACTGAATCATGTAATCGTTTCTGGTGTAACTATAATGGATCCAGCCTAACATTATTCTTTAAATTATTTTTAAGGAGAGAAGATTCCCCAGATTTATCTCGAAAGAAATGGAGAGTATGTACATAGAAGAGTTGAGAGCCTCCGTGAACTTGCTAATGGCCAATTTAGAAAGTCTTCCAGTTTCAAAAGGCGGTCCAGAATTCAAACTACAAAAATTAAAGCGTTCGCAGAATTCTGCGTTTCTGGACCTGGGAGATGAGAATGAAATCCAGCTGTCCAAGTCTGACGTGGTGTTGTCATTCACCTTAGAGGTAAGTCGTTTTCCCTTTCCCTTGCTGCAGAAATGAACCCGTACTAGAAATACCATTGACCTTTGTGACAAGGTTTAGAATTTAAAACAGAGTAATGTGATTAGAAAATGTTAAACCAGTCCTCATTTTTCTGAACAACTTTATACAGATACACTCATGTTAGAATTAATGAAACAGCTTTGAGGTATATGTGTACTCCCACTAAACTAGTGGAAGTACACTGATAAAATAAATATCAAAAACCCTGGGGTGGGAATAGGGTTTCAGTGTAAAACTGGCTTCTGTCTAATCTGTCTTTGATCAACGTTGATTTTCATTTCCTTCACCTGTGGGGTTATCATTGTAGAATTTAATCAAGCACACAATTGTAATGAATGGTATTAGGTACTGGAAATGCTGAGAGGCAGAGAATTCTTTTTCGGGAATTTTACTTTTATTATAGAGATACGAACAGGGTCAGAAACAAAACAAATAATGTAGGTTTAAAAATGTGTTTGCCAAACCACAGAAGTTGTATCCATTTCATACAAACCCGGAGGACCAGAGATGCCAATGCTGCCCCTTTGTGTCTTGAATGATGGTGTGTTAACCTGTGCCTGTGTCTAATCTAGAAATGTGGAATGTATCTATGGGTTTATACACCCATTGCTGCAAACGTCCTGGGAGAAAGACCTTATGTCAAATAAATGATGATAAAAAGCTGTATTATCATAAAGAGTCAGGTCATCATTTAGCTTATACTCCAGTTTGTCCTCATGATATCTGTTCTCTGTGTAAATGTTAGTAGTGTCAAGTATAAATTTATAAATTTTCTGAAATGTGTGTGGATGTGCCTGCACATGTTTGTGGTTGTGCTTACCCTTGCGAGCACACATTAAAGCTAGAGCTTAACATCAGGGTGTCTTCCTCAAACATTCACCTTCTTTGTTTTTGAGATTGGCTCTCTCACTAGAAACCTGGAATTCCCAATTTCAGCCAGTCTGGCTGGCTGGTGAGCACTCGGGATCTGCTTGTCTCTACCCCACACCCAGCCCACCACACAGTGCTCCCTTATATCTGTGCTGTGGATCTGAACTCAGATCCCCAAGGCTGCAGGGCTAGCTCCTTTCTCACTGAGCCATCTCCACAGCTCCTGTGCCAAAGCTTTCACTGAAGCATTCTAGCTCCTTCCTTAGACTGTGATTCTCACTTTGTGTCATTCCCAGTGACACTGTATCTGCTGGGTAGCAGTGACAGAGACATCCCAATCTTGGAAGTAGGTTTTAAATGTCTTTGATGATGCTCAGCTTGCTAAGTGGTAGCAAAAATAAAAAGCAAGTGTCTGCTTTAGTTCTTTTTTCCTTCCGTTTAATGGACTTGAGAATAATGCAGCTGCCTCTCTTTCTTCACTTGCAGGATTGCTTTGTAGGTAAATGTATTAAACCTAGTGTCAGAGTGAACACATGCGGCTAACTTCTAACCCAATTCATCCTAGGTTTGCCTAATGACTTTGCCAAATTGCTTTGCCTCCGGGTTTTTTCTCCCCAGCTTCAGAATATAAAATTGTGTAATTTTCAACCACATCGTGGATTACACATTGAATTTTTTCATCATAGATATTTGCCATAGATATTTGACTGGCTGAAAACAAAATAAGAAATGCTAATACTTTTAAAAGTCTTTTTCCTCCTAAATTATATAATCTTAGTATAACGTTATCCTAGCAAAAGTTTAGCATTTTAATTTTGATGGGAGGAAAACATAGAGAAAATGATTTTAATAATATATAAATTTACACTTTAAATAAATATTCAAAAGTTAAAAAACCCAGTTCTGGACATTGTTTTTTAAAATCTTCATAAATTATAAATAACTTCGGAGTACTTTTTTATTTTCAAAGCCAGAATTAGGATAGTGACTGAATTGTTATTCTGTGCTTTATTGCCACTATGTTAGATTAGCCTATTGAGTTAGCAATTACTGTCTAAAGAAGCGACTACAAGCTGAAACTTCCTTTTGTGTGGCCTGAGTAGCTTGCATATTTATAAAATTGTTTTGACAGCCTTTATTGCCTTATTTGTCTAAGGCAGGTATTTTGTGCCCATAACTTAATACAAAATTGCTCTCCATGCTCACAGTGTTTCACAGGTAAATGATGTGTCCAGCATCACAATGAAATCCTATTAAGTGTGGATGCTGCAGAGCACCTGAGGGATGGCTGGCTAACCTTCTACCTACAGGCTAGAACACCAGCCAGTCCCATTAAGTAAGGCTGGATCCTTGGCTCCTGATTTTAACTATGAAAACTCTTAAAAGCCAGCAGTAAATTCAATGTCTATCTCTAACATTTACATTTTAGGCTTAGAATTGGTCCAGTGTAAAGTGTCCTTAACCAGAAAGTGAATCTAGGCTAGAAGAGGTAAAGCACAAGTCCAAAAAGTTTTGCTCAAACTGTGCCTCCTTTCAAGTGCATGGCTCTTGCTCCCTTTTCCTCTCTGTTCATGTTGCCTTCCAGCACAGTTGTACCACCAGCCTGTGGCTCAGTGGGTTAGTTTTGCTACTTAGATGTTAGCTGCAAAACAGGACCTCTTCCCCCCATCCCCCCAGTTTCTGTTTACTGATGTGTAGAAAGCACCCAAGCAGTGTTTGCTCTCAGCTCCTTCTGTGTATATTGAATGGATTAAGGACGTTTATGGTATGAAAGGCACTTAGACTTACAGAATTACATTTGCATAAACTCCATCCACAGAGCCTTTAGAAGGAATGAAAAGGCAATGCATAAGCCAAGACACAGAACAAGCCATGTGAAGGTTACTATCAAGCAAAACAAGAAAAGTGAATGTTGGTCAACATAGGCGTCTGACCTGCCTGGTGGGGGTGGGGGGCATTCTGTGTCGTGAATCTGCTTATATGTCACATTGAACTTTTACACTGATACTAGACTAGCAGATTTGTGCCTGCCTGTGGGTCTGCTGATGTGTGTATGTATTAAATGCTATGTATTTAAGTGTGTACACATGCTGTCTCTGGGGCACTTCCTTTTGCTTGTAGGCCAACCTTGTCTATTTTCTTCTCATTGCATTAGAGACAGAGAGTCTGAGGAGGGATGATGGTGCATACAGCACAGCTAAGTTTTATTTTCTGTAGTTCCATGATCAGGTTCTGTTGAGAACCAGTTGAAATAGCCACAATTCAGTTACTGATGGCCTATGATTATTATCTCTCTCTCACTAATTTTTGAGGATGCTTTTGTCCCTTTCCTTGGAAAGTGGTCCTGGAAGGCTTTATTGTTTTACTTATATGTACCGGCCGTATAACCATCATCAGTTCATTAGTTACTCTTCCGCCCCCTGAATGTCTATGCTGTCATTCCTTTCAAAGTTATAATTTATTCTTTGAGAATTTCATACATGTGTATAATGTGTTTTAATCATGTCAATCCTTCATCTCCCCTCCAACTTTTTCTAGATCTACTTTCGTGGTTTCATGCCTGTCTCCTAGCTTCTGAGCTCATGTAGTCTCATATGTGTATGTGTATGTGTATGTATATATATATATGTGTTTGTGTGTGTTTATATATGCATGTGTATGTGTCTATATTTGTGTGTATATGTTTATGTATATGTGTATATATGTGTGTATATGTATATGTGGTATGTATCTACATATACATATATATGTTTTTGTGTGTGCATGTATAGGTATACATCTTCCTCTGTGTCCAAAATTAGCAGGACTCAAATGGTCATGGGTGTGAAGCCATCCACTGGAGCGTGGTTGACAGGCCAGGAGTAACAACTCTGAAGAAAACTGCCTCTCTTTTTTCCCAGAATTCATCTAGTGCCAATAGATCCTCAGTTAGGAGCTGGAGCGGGGTCTCATGAGCCGCTTACCCAACGAATCATGCTGTCGTTTCCCTGTATTATTGAGCAACATCACCTTCACATATTAACCTCAAATTGTTTTACCTTTAGATCGTCATCATGGAAGTGCAAGGACTGAAATCCGTAGCCCCCAATCGAATCGTTTACTGCACAATGGAGGTGGAAGGAGGAGAAAAACTTCAGACAGACCAGGCTGAAGCATCGAGACCACAGTAAGCGAGTTGATTTTTCAAAAGGGCATTTTATTTCATCCAAAGAAATTTATCTTGTTGCATGCACAATTATATGCTCTTGTTCTTAAGAACAATAACCAATTGGCTAGCTTTGTCTCAAATCTGCTGGGACCACCGTGTGCATTTCTCTTTTTCTGCTATGTTTTTTTAATTAGAATATAATTACGTCATTCCTTCTGCACCCTCCAGCCCCTCCCATATCTCCTCCTTCCCAATTTCTCCATGTCCCCAACACCACTACCTACCTGATTGATGTAGGTATGAAGCTGATCACTAGGCAGCCTATGTTTGTTTCTAAGTCATTTACAAGGACTGTCTGAGTTGTGGGAACAGGTGGTGATGACTCCTGTTGTGCCGTAGTAGCTTCCCCTTTCCTGTGGTCCTGCTGTGAACGAATGTAGAAAATGTTCTGCACTGAAGCTTGGAATGTTCCGGTGAGTGAGCAGTTAAAAGAGAAATACCACACAAAAATCAGAAATGGTGAAGCTGTCATTTTCTTGCTTACCATGCGTCACACTTTAAAAATGACTTTAATGAAATGGAGGAGATATTTTTTTTTACTTGATTTAACTTTGGGAAGTTTAACTATCTCTAATTAAAACTGCCACTGTGGCCTGAGGGAGTCGGATGTTCATTTGAACCCCGCTTTTAGAACATATCGTTTGTTTTTATTTTTTGTTTTTTTTTTTTGTTTGTTTGTTTTTTTTTGTTTGTTTTTTTTTTTTTGCATGGTGTCTATATACATCTTGACCATTCAGGAAACTTCTACTGAGATCCTGGCCAGCACTAGTTAAGTTCTGAAGAGGAAATGAACAAGAATCGCATTGCTTTGAAGCAAGAACTTTGGCAAGATATGGAGGGCTAAGTATTAGAGCAGAAATTTAAAATAGAGTAGTGTGGTGTCCAGAAGCAGCCATTTAGACATCTCACCCTCTCAAACCCTTGCCTGCCATCACCTAGACTTGCATTTTCTCTGGGACCACACCCCACTCTGTTCCATTGACTACTCTTGCTCCTCTGCCTAGCATTTCATGAGGTCCCAAAACCACATTGTCTTAGGGTTTTATTGCTGTGAGCAGACACCATGACCAGTTCAAGTCTTCTAAAGGACAACATTTAATTGGGACTGGCTTACAGGTTCAGAGGTTCAGTCTATTATCATCAAGGCAGGAGCATGGCAGCATCCAGGCAGAGCTGAGACTTCTACATCTTCATCTGAAGGCCGCTAACAGAACACTGACTTCCAGGCAGCTAGGATGAGGGTCTTAAGCCCACACCCACTGTGACACACCTTCTCCAACAAGGCCACAGTTTCTAATAGTGCCACTACCTGGGCCAAGCATATACTAACCATCACATTTCACTCCCTGGCCCCCATAGGCTTGTTGAAACACATGAGTCTATCGGGGCCATATCTAGCATAATAAAAAGTACATTTAGTCCAACTTCCAAAGTTTCCATAGTCTATAGCAGTCTCAACAATGTTAAAAGTTCAAAGTTCAAAGTCTTTCATCCATCCAATCACTTAACTATAATCCCCAAATCAACATGAGAAAACAGCTGGGCAAGCTCCAAACTCTGCATCTCCATGTCTGATATCAAGGCAGTTTTTGGATCTCCAACTCCTTTTCATCTTTGTTGACAGCAACAAACTTCTTTTCCTGGGCTGGTTCCACTCCCTGTTAGTAGCTTTCTTCAGCAGATATTGCACAGCTCTGGCATATTGAACATCTTGGTGTCTCCAATGCAGCTTCAGTGTTACAGCTTCTTGTTTCAATATCTGGATCCACAATCTTCTGGGCTCCTCCAAAGGGCTGGTGTCACTTCTCCAGCTCTGCCCTCTGTAGCACTCTAAGCTCAGGCTGATCCACTCCACTGCCACTGCTGCTCTTGGTGATCATCCCATGGAACTGGCATCTCCAATACACTGGGGTCTTCTGCTGCAACTAGGCTTTACCAGTAGCCTCTCAAAGGTTTTCTTCATGATATCAAGTCTCAAATCCTTTACATGACTACTTCAGTCCTGGGCCATCAACTACAACTGAGGCTGCACCTTCACCAATGACCTTCCATGGCCTCTCATAGTGCCAAGCCTCAGCTTCTCTTCATGACTCCTTCATGCCTTCAAAACCAGTACCACTTGGATGACTGTTAGACATTGCCAAGTCCAGCTGCAGCACAAGACACAACCTTGGCTATCTCTGGAACACAGCTTCTTTGTGCTCTCAGAAAACACTGCCCAGAAGATTTTACCTAGGTGATGCTGGTCTCTTCTTAATCACCACTAATTTCTTAGCTCCAGCTAACCAGCATCAGTTGTCCCAGTAGTCCCTTCTATTCTGGATCCTAAAGCCAGAGCCACCTGGCCAAAGCTGCCAAGTTCTGCTTCTTCCTGGGGCATGAACATGGCCCTTTGTTCTATTACATTATCACCAGCTTTCTGTTTTCCAGTTCCTTCACTTTCTAAGCTTGGCTGCCCTGGCTTGCTCTGTAGACTGACTTTGAACTCAGAGATCTGCATGCCTGTTTCCTAAGCACTGGGATTAAAGGTGTGGTCCGCCAAACCTGGATTTAAGATTTTCTTTACCTAGAACTTGCTCTGTTCTAGGTTGGCCTTGAACTCAGAGATCTATTTGTCTTTGCCTCCTGGGATTAAAGGCTTGTACTACCAGGCCTGGATCTAAATTTAGGTAGGAGGAATCTTGCCACAAGATCATTACTTCCTTAATTCAATTTAATATCCCTGAACACAGAATTCAGCTCCATTTCACTTCCTAGTGCCCCTTTAATCCTTGAACCATATATTCATATTTTTCTTTTCTCAGCTTGCTATGCTTGCTTAAAATGGTCTTCATGAGACTTAGCCATAGAACAAAATCTATGATGGGCATTTCTGAGAATTCCTTTATCAGTGTATTAATCTGAGTCTCTTCACCTTAGACACAGGCAGACCCTTCAGACAAGGACAAAAAGTAGCCACATCCATCACCAAAATACCACAAAAACAGTCTCTTGGCTACATATTGAAATTCTTCACTGAGACCTCTTGGGTCAGGTCCACACAATTCAAATCAGTCTCAGTAACAGTCTTCCATATTCCTACTATGATAGTCCATGAAGCCTCATTTAAAGAATTTCATTGTTTTCCAAAGCCAAAGTCCCCCAATCCACAGTCTTCCAAACAAAAGCATGGTCAAGTGTATCACAGCAATACTCCAAGTCCCTCGTACCAACTTCTGTCTTAGTTAGGGTTTTACTGCTATGAAGAGATACCATGACCAATGCAAGTCTTTTAAAGGACACCATTTAATTTGAGCTGGCTTACAGGTTCAGAGATTTAGTCCATTATCAAGACGGGAGCATGGCAGCATCCAGGAGTAGCTGAGAGTTCTACATCTTCATCTGAAGGCTAAGCAGAATACTGACTTCCAGGCAACTAGGGTTAGGGCCTTAAACCCATGCTCACAGTGACACACCTACTCCAATAGGGCCACACCTCCTAATAGTGCCACTCCCTGGGCCAAGCATATGCAAACTATCACACACACACACAGCAAGCCCCTCTGTACTGGACCTTCTTCTCTTCAGTAAAACCTTGTCCCTGGGAATCTCAGATATCACTTCTTGAAAATTACCCTTTATAGTGGTGAGTTTTAGCTGTCTCTCACACACACACCAGAGAACTATCTTTGGATATAGTAATTATTTTCAAATGCCTTGGCTACCTTTAAGGCTGGTCACTCCTAAACCTTCCCCTGCTACCCCAGGCCCAATTGGGGAAGTGGCCTGTGGCCAGTTTTCTCAAAATCTCACATGGCTGGTTGGCTTTATCTCCTGCCACTCCTGCATCCCATCCTTCTACCTCAAGTTATAGTGATTCTGCCTTCCTCTCTGATGTAACTCTAAGTGTCCTACTCCAATCCCAGCCATTGGTTGTTGCCATCTTTACTGATCGATCAAAAATTAATTGGGGACAAGGATCTTCAGTATCTGGACACATAGATTCCCAATTGAATCAATCCATAGGAATAAGTCTCCAACAACCTTTACTTCACATAATCAACTAAGCAAGAAATAGGTATTTTCTGCCTCATCTCTTTAATTTTTGGATTGGCATGTTTCTAGTCTGTTATTTTTGTATTGTCTGTTCTTTATTTTAAAAAGAATAGGAGAAAAATTATAACCTATTTACTCTTATGTCTTTATACTCACTGAGGATTTATTTAAGTTGATGGAATTTGTTTACGACTTATCTGCAGTAAATATTTGAAGATAATAGAATAATATAACTATCAAGTTGGTGCAGTCCTCTCCACTGTCAATTGTGGAATACCTGTCACCTCAGAAATAAGCTCTGTAGTATTAGCTACCAATATCTAATTATATAGGCTCTGAGCACTGACTAATGTACTCTCTGTCCACATTTTGCCTTTTTGCCTGTTCTTGGCATTTCAGGAGGAGTGTAAGACTGTCATATGTGTTCTTTGGCAAAACATCTTTTATAGAGCATAGTGTTTATATCTTATAGCAATTATCTTATAAGGTGCTATTGTATGCATATATGCATACACATATCTTACCTGTCTGTTTATTTTGGCTAATTGATACTGGAATTGTTTACAACTTTTGTGTATTTTGAAAACAACGCTGCATACATATATCTGTTCAAGTAAATTATTTGAATTCAATGCTTGGGTGTACACTTACCAAATATGTGTAATTCTGGATTTAGCCCTTTAAAGAATAAGCACAACTTTTCACTCACTCTCTGAACCATTTCTATTCCCACTAGCAGTGTACAAGAGTTTCAGGTTCTCCACAGTTTCACTGCTACTTCACTTTCACTGTGTATACATGCATACACTGAGTGCATGCACTTGCCTGTGGAGTTGAGTGTGTGTGCAATAGATGTGAGCATGTGCAGCCTTGCAATTCTATCATCTGTTAATTGTCTGTCCCTTTTTAAATTGAGCTTTATCTTTTGTAGGGGCCAAGTTTAAAATGTTCTTTAAATGTTTAAATGTCAGTTTATTATTTGAGAATTTCATATATGTATAAAATTTATTGTCCTAGATTCTATCATGTTCTCTACTTAACTCTTCTTTCTCTTCTCCTCTTCCTCCCTTCCCTCCTCCTCCTGCTCCTTTTCTTCTTTTCTCTCTCTCTCTCTCTCTCTCTCTCTTTCTTTCTTTCTTTTTCTTCTTCTTCTCTTCCTTCTCTTCCTCCTCCTCCTCCTCTTCCTCCTCCTCCTCCTCCTTCTTCTTCTTTTCTTCTCCTTTTTCTCCTTCTTCTCCTTCTCCTCCTCCACCTACTCTTCCTCTTCTTCCTCTTTCTCCTCCTCCTCCTCCTTTTTACAAACTATTTATTGTTGTCTGTGTGGGTATACAACCATCCACTGCTGGAATATGGGCAACCTACAGAAAGTGGTTGATCAAAGTTATCCCACTGTTATCATAATAGTTATACATTGCTAGTCTGGTCATGATTGCAGTATTCAAGATTCACAGTGATGTAATGACTCTTTTTCTACAGCAACCTACAAAGCACTTCCTAACAAAATGAAAGCTAACTAGTAGGAAGGAAGCTTCTGGATATCAACTTCATTGCTCTTTGCCAGTGGTTCTGAAGCTTCTTATGCTGAGACCTTTTAATACAGTGTTGCAGTGACTCCTGACCGTAAAATTATTTTGTTGCTACTTTATAACCATAATTTTACTACTGTTTTGAATTATAATGTAAACATCTGATATGCAGTTCCCAAAGGGGTTGCAACCCACAGGCTAAGAACTGTTACTCTATGCCCTGCAGTAAAAGTATGTGGTGTCTCCAGCAATAGGATCTTATCATAATATTCTAGGGGGAAACCAGGAACAATGACATTTGCCTGAACTGTTTGGAAGTCTCTGGGACCCTTTTGACCAATAACTCTGTATCCTAATCCTGGCAATAAGCTTTATGTTTGATGACCTCTGGTAACTGTGTAAACCATTATCCCTGCCACCCTATCATACCTCCCATGTAGGGTAAGTCCAATTAAACTTATTTTTAATGCATGCTTTTAGGAAGCTTATGACATATTAAGTTTTCATATGGCCTTTTCCAACTGTCATAGTGTTAGCCTTCCATTCTCCTACCCCTCGTCTCTTTGTTCCTCCCATGCCCCTACTCTGCTTAAAACTTTCCCTCCTCTATATTCTCTTTAATTAACTTCTAATTTAAGTGATTTTCTTCTTTTTGAAATGTTTAGTTTACTTTATTGTTTATTTTAACAATATCTTCATGTGGAAAGTTTGGCTTTGGCTTATATTCTTATTAATTTATGCACTTAAGACTTACCATAAATCCTTATGAATGATTTTGTGTTATCTGTGTGCATCTCTATAATGGTGTTATCTGTGTGTGCCTCTGTAGTGGTGTTATCTGTGTGTGCCTCTACAGTGGTGTTATCTGTGTGTGCCTCTGCAGTGGTGTTATCTGTGTGTGCCTCTGCAGTGATGTTATCTGTGCGTGTCTCTGCAGTTGTGTTATCTGTGCGTGTCTCTACAGTGGTGTTATCTGTGTGTGCCTCTACAGTGTGCCTTCATTTTCATTCATTTTTTAGTGCATTGGGTCTGTGGGAAATGTTCTTTGTATAGTAAACAAAGCCAATGACAGAAGCTTCTTAGCCACAGGATAAGAAATCTCACTTTGCACCTGGTGACCTCAATGGCTAATATAATTGAAGTCTTGTCACCCCAGAAGAATTGAAAACACACTCATCCACTTGAATTCTTGGAAAGTTCTTTCTTAGCACTTACCTTTGCTAATTTCAACTCTGTCACTGTTCTGTGAGACTGTGAGAGGGTCAAGTGTCCTAAGAGCTCTCACTCCTGTGCCTCATCGTGTCCAACCTCCTTAAGAAGTTTTATTTGGTTGTAATATGTATAAGTGCATTCACAAGTTAAATGACAGGCACTAAAACTTTCTGTTACATCATTACTTTCATCATTACTGGGTCTTAAAAGATAGTTTGAAACAATCGAAACACCCACTTGTAGTCTATATTTGCCTGTATTCCAGGAAAGAACACACCAGTGTCAACATATCTGTATCAATATGTGAATGGAATCATACAAATTTTATTGTTTGTATTTGGCTTCCATTTGGTTATCATAGCTTTTATAAAACTGTACATTCAATATATACATTAATATTTCTTTAATACTAATATTTTTCACAAATAACAAAAGTTTTATGGAATGGTGCTCAGTAGCTATCTAAAATATACATAAGTAGTTATAGAAACATTCTGATAGGAAATTTATTAATGAGTGTTTTAGTCGATATTCTTCAGTATCAGAGAAAAAAATATTACAGTAAGAACCTCATAGTCTTTTACACTACTCTTCACAAGGGAATTTAACCAAAATAGCTTTTGTGGTTTTATAGTAACTTTTAAAATGAATTAAAAGATTTGAGTGGATAGTTGTTTCCCAGGGGCGGATATCACCTGAACGCCCACAGACTGAGTGCTATAATGAAGCTTTTCAGTGCACTTACTTCCTCCCAAACTCATCTTGCACAACAGGAAACAGGTTTGCCTCTTCCATCATCGTTCACAATTACGGCTCAGACACGTTCTCTACATTTTTCTTGCTTCAACAGTCTGTGCTTTGTTGGAGATCTATCCGTCCTTCTGCCTGATACTAATTAAAGTGCCTTATTTAGCCCATATTTCCAATAAACCTAATCAAGAGTGTTAGCCATTGCCTATTACATTCCTGTAGTTCAGAATTCTTGCTGGTAATTAGGCAGAAATAGCCAGGAAGGTTGGCGTATTACTCAGAATAGAGAATTTAACGTCCAAGGAAACTAGTGGTTACGGACAAGTTTGATTTAAAGGATTGCTGAAGAGAAAAATCTAGTTTGGTAAAGTTTTGCTTTTAATGTTAATTTTGAATATACAGAACAGAAGAAGGGAATGGGAAGAAACTATACTTTTGCCAAGGAAAGTTACTCTCTAGGGATGAGGTATGAAATATTTTTGAATAGACCTTTCTAGTGTTTCACCATTTGCCCTTATCTCCGTCATCTGAGGCTTAGCCCATAGCATTAATGAAAGTATCTAAAGGAAGTGGATGGGTCATAAGCAATGACACATGGGGACAGGAAGGTTTCTTATTGCCGTGAAGTGCACAGAGATATCCTGATATGTCTACACTTTTAAGACTTATCTTCCAGTGCTCATCATTGCGTACATTTCCTCAGGAGCATATGATCTCATAGGCAGAGTCTAGATGGGTCTTGGTACTTTGGAAATAAAGTCAATGGAATAATTTCAAATGAACAGAAAAGAACATATGAAAGAACCTAACCTCACCACTTGAAATGTATGATTTAGGATGATAACAGTGATAATCAGAACAACGAATTAAATACTGGTTACATTCACTTGTTAAGATAAAACAGACAGATAAAGGTGGTGTTACTACAAACCTGAAATTTTAGCATTTGGAAAGTTCAGGCAGAAGGGTAGAAACTTTGAAGCCAGACTAGACCATATATCTCAAGGCCTTCAAAACCCAAGCCCTACTAGGCAACAGCTCACTTGCACCGTGCACGCTGTGTCTTCTTTGCCTTATGGAGCTATTGGATTGCACTGCTAAGTCTCTGCTTCTTATCTCCTTGAGAGGAATCAGATAAAAGAGCAAGAAGAAGCAGGAAAATTGATAAGTCACATCGTTAGAGAAATGTATTTAAGGAGGCTAGACAGATTGTGAGAAATATAGTTGACTTCTGATATACATTAGTAAACTCTATACTTTTAACCTGAGTTTTTATAATATCGGTGCAACAATCAGATTGTCAAAGCACTAAGAATATTGCAGCTGCAAACACAGAGCTTTTCAGAATGACCCAAGGACTGGGGCAAAGGTTTGAAAGACTAAATGTACAAACCACGTTCAAGCCAAAAGAAGATGTGTTTCTTAAAGTTATAGTCATTTCCAGTTTAATTTATTAATATCAGAATTTAAGTTTAATTTGTTAGTCACATATTTTTACAAATTAGAAATAGACTGTGCTATATTTTGTATCAAAATTATCAAAAAATTTCAATTTACAAATCAAATGGAAACCATTTGAACTACATACAGTTTTTTTTTCTCTTCTTATTTCCATCTTTAAAATCATGACAGATTGTTTCCTCTTCTTAAAGTCACTGAAAATAACATTTTTGTAAGACTGATACTGGTGATACAGAGTAAAATGGAGCCTAAAGAGACAAATGCTGGCCAAAATAGACATTAAATGCATTGAGAATGTACTGGTAAGTAAAGGAAGTTAATCCAGTATCTTCGTAATCGAAGACATAATAAAATGTGAATTTAGAATAAAGTTTCAGACTCCATCTGGAGGTACGCCTGTAACTTTAATTTTTTCAAACCCTATTTTTAATGATGGTTCTTTAATGCTTTGACCTCCCTTATAACCCACCACGCACCAGTGATTGTTGAAAAGAAAGGATGAGGGGGGAGTGAACCTGTTTAGAAAGGTTCTTTGGAGCAACTCCCCAGCAGTGTTGTTTGGAAATCAGCGGTTTAGTTCACAGGTCAGCAGGCAGCAGCAGCTTGATCCACTCATAAACACTTCACGGATACACCAGTCATCCGGTTCCAGTTCCGTAGAGTAGGATTAGCGACAGCAGTGACACAACCTAGCAGGGACAGCCAGGCCTCATCCTCAGCTCAAGTCAGCAGTAACACCAGGAGATGTTCTAGTCTTTGCCTCTCTCAGGGAAGTGAAGGTCATTGCAGACACAAGATCCACAGCGTTGCATAGCTAACTGTAACAGCAAGCCAAGCTCCATCTCTGTCACCCCATCAAGTCCTATTTATACCCATCACGTGTCCTCAACAGGCCTTGCCTCGGCACGTGTCTTGCATCTGCATCTTATCAGCCCAAGTCGGTGGAGTCCTGACAAATGGAGCTCAACTACACAATCTTAGGCAGACCAATACATGCAAGTTGTTAAAAAGAATCCATCCTGTGTCCTTTCACTGTTTGCTTTAGCAGAACATTCTCTCTCCTATGTCTGCTTCAATGAAATGTTCTCTCATGAGTCTGCCTTAGTGCCAGTGGTCACTTACCGGAATCCTTAATTGCTGGTTGGTTGCAGGTTCTCTCTTGTGGCTCTTATGTACCATCCTTTCCCCCTAAATTATCATGACTTTCCTTTCTCCCTTCTAGTTCCTAGACCCCCACAACTCCAAAGGTCCCACCTCAGTCTACCTGCTTAGCCATTGGCCGTTGGATCTTTTCTGATTGGTCAAAATCTAATTGGGGACAAATATCTTCAGTGTTTGGACACACAGATTCCAGATTTGGGGGCCCACATTAACTCAAAGCATTAGAAACCATCCCAAACAGTCTATGCTTAGTAGGAGCCTCTTTATGACAAACGTCTTCATACTCTCTAGTGTGAGTCTTTGAAGACCTTGTTCTCATGCTTCACCAGTGCTTAGGTCTTCTGCATTGTTGCATCCCTCAAACAATGATGCAGTCCAGGGCTGTCTCATTGCTTTTCCACTGGGCTACTGGCTAATGATATAAACTATGTGTTCTCTTTAATGTTTAAACTTCATTTACCTAACAGAAAGTCAAAAAATAGGAAGCTCCTTGAAGACAAGGTATATGTATTATACCACCTCATTCCTCTCTGGCACCAACATAGTAAGAGATCTCAGCAGGTGCTTCAGTAATTTACATAAAAAACATTTCTAGTGCCAGAATAGGAAGCATCCTGTGATACAGTGCCTCCTAGGAACGTCTACACCCATAGAGTCTCACCAATGTGACTGCCTAAACATTAGCTGAATAAGCACACCACCAATAGATATGACAAAGTGGACAGGAGAACGTGTGACTCCTAAACCCTACACAACCCACACCAAGAACATCAGCAAACTAAGTAAGGAATGTTGAGAGTGAAGACATAGTCTTCCCCAGAACACACACATTAGTTATCCAATGCCTGGATCATACATACAAATATACCAGTTGGTCTCTGTCTTCTTATTCCTACTCCCAATTGCTGTATCTCTAGACATTCCATGAAAAGCTTTCTCTTCAAAGTAGCAAGTTCCTTTCTTATGTTTCGTGGAGCTTAGGCTAGAGTTACATAATCCCTTTTGGACACTTGCCATTCTGACTGAGATGGTATTTTCCAAACTGAGATGTGAAGCCTCCTGGATAAACAAGACAGTTTGTTTCCTGAGGAATAACTCAGCCCAAAGCTAGTGTTAGGAGAACTGACATATGACACCTCTGCCTCCCTAAGTACTCCCTCCTAGCACTCCTCTGTGT
This sequence comes from Rhabdomys pumilio, assembly GCA_030674055.1. Lineage (NCBI taxonomy): Eukaryota > Metazoa > Chordata > Mammalia > Rodentia > Muridae > Rhabdomys > Rhabdomys pumilio. The sequence goes on along the minus strand of JANHMN010000016.1, from coordinate 31,411,499 downwards.
AGGAGAGAGCCCATTACCTGCAAAAATCTCTTTCTCGGCCTCCTTTTCACAATGATTCTTTTCCTGCTTTCCAGAAGAAAACTATTCCTCTCAGCCACCTTCTTCTTCCCCAGGAATGGAAAACCCTCCAGGGCATTCCTCTCAAAAGGGAGAGATTACTGTTGATGTAGAGATATGATTGAATTATGATTCAATAAATTCTTCAGCAAATAAGATGTCTTCCAGTACTTTGTTTTCACCCAAGTTGATGGATTTATTCAAGTCTTTACCTGCTAAATAATTAAAAGCCAGTCTTTGCCTGTTAATCACTGTATGCCTTGGAGACATTTAAATAGAAAATAAACAAATTGAGGGGCATTACTATAATAATACTCCTTTACACTCATTTTCTTTGTTCTTAGAACCGAGAAATGGAAAACCTGAAATAAAATCCAGGCTGGACTTTGATTCACTCTACCATTAAGCACTAGGCAATTCTGGGCACCGCTGTTCAGGAAACAAAGCATAAGCTGCTTCTTTTGAGATCTATGTTTAAGAAATGAATTAACAGTTTATCGTTTACACTGATCCCCTTGAGTACTAGTAATTCCAATAACTAAATTCAGACGTTTTAGCATAAGAACATAACGGCTGGAACACACAATGATTTTCTTATAGATAAGTTTGATGTAGACAAATAAGATCTTCATCAAAGAATGCTCACTCGTGAACGTACATCATGATCACATTCTAAGTCCCCGAAGAAACAGAAATAAAGTAGCAGTTCCAGGAAAAAGGGAACACTGTGTGTTTTCGTTCATCATCATGCTGGTCCACTGTGAATTGGAGGTGCTATCGTCACACTGCCGTAAGCATATGATGGCTCCTACCTAAAAGGAACGTTGTGGACATTAGATAGCATAGATTCTACTTAAGAAGAACATTGTGGTTTTTATGTTAAATGCCAGTGTTTTAAATACACCAAAAACCATCCCCTTTGCAACTTTTTAGAATTTACAACAAAATTTCTAAATGTCTACCTACCAATGTGTGAAGAAATTGTGTAGCTTTCCAGAAGGTTTGAAGGCTGCTTTTCTAAGATCTGCTGTATCCTGGAGTTAGGACTAAGCCTGGAGGTCAGGAGATTTGTTTCCATGATTCACAGGAAAATCACAGACAAACAGAGAGATACCTTTGCTCTTGGCACAGTCACAAAAGCTCAGGAAAGTTGCCTGGGCCCCTCCAGTGCTATGGTACAGATCTTTTCTAAATCAGAGCCATCTATGAAGTAGTGAAAACCACATCTATGGGAACACAAAAATAATGCTTAGAGTACTACAGCTGTCCCCAAAATGTCTATGTTTATAATAAGGAAGCATAAAATCACTTGAAGAAATCTCACTGAATACCATTTCATGGTTTGTTAAATAACCTTATAATTTGAAAAATAGCCATAGGCCATAAATTTAAGAATATAAATATATAGGGTAATAGTTAAGATAATTAATAATCTTCAAAACAATTTAGTTGCCAGTGGTGGTAAATACTGTGTGACTCCACCTTGTTCTTGCTGCTACGCATATAATTTATATAATGAATCCTATGGTTGGTTTCATTTTGTCTGTTGCCACTAATACTTCTGCACCAATGCAGAAATTGCCCCCCTTGTATCTGGGCATTTTGCATCTTTGAATGTCCCTCAGTCAGCCATGTCCCATGACCTCCATGCCCCCAATCTCCCACCCCCAGCAGCCACTGTCCATTCTTGGTTCCTTTCACATTTTTAGTTTTCTGCATACATGAGACCATACAACAAGAGAATTGTTCAATGGCTCAAAGTCTCAATCTAGAAACAATGATTTTAGTGTTCTTGTGGTAGGCATTTATCTGTATAACGTGGGCTTCTGATGAATAGTGACATGTGCCAGAGTATAAACCCTAGTGGTGGCACTTATTACCTGTTGTATTGAGGATAGTTAGCTAACCTTTTTGAGTCTTGTTTCCTCACTGTGAAAATGGAGACAGCAGTGCCTACTGGAAGCAGTGTTGTGAATTGAAGTATCTATGTAGGAATTCTTAGCTCCACCCTTCTGCCTTTGTCTCCCCCCCCATATTCTTGCTCTGTATGTCTGTTAACCTTTCTTATTTGCTTGATTCATTTCCTTGTGTTTTCCTCTACTCAAGTTTTTATGTTTTTCCTATTTTAAACTTTTTCTCCTGGCATTTTGTTTTTAAGTCCAGGAATTTCAAGATGTTGTTGTTGTTGTTGTTGGTGGTGGTGGTGGTGGTGGGGTGTTTGGGTGTGGGTGTGGGTGTGGGTGTGTGTGGGTGTGGTGTGGTTTTGCCCTTTGAGTCTTGCATGAGATTTTTTCCCTTGCATATTTTTATTGTGTCTGATATTTATTCAGTAAGCACTTTTTAAAAAAAAAAAAACATTTGAGCATTAGTTTCCATCAAATGGATGTGGCTTTCAACATGAGCAATTGCCCCCGTGTCAGTTATGATGGGAGAACATCCTTTGGTTGTCATGTATTCACTAACATCATTGGCTTTGTTTCTCGGTCAGTGTCATAGAAGATTTATATCTGTTCTGGTAAGACTCAGCCGTCAAAAGATCTCTAGCGCTCTGTCGTAAATTTTGGCAGGAGCCTTGGAACCATATCTCCCATATTGGCATTGTGTTAATGTATTATGTCCAGGGTATTCAACTGTTACACATTTTGGAGCTGTGGACTTGAAACACAGCTGGGACTCCCCACTGGGAACATGGATCAGCAGCATAAAGGCTGGTCTGATAACAAAGGCAACTTTATAGTATCAGGATCCTTTGAGACACAAGAAAATCTGAACAATTTTATACAAATACCTTGGACTCTTACTCTGCTCCGATTATAATAACACACCTGAGATGGGGCAATATTTAAAGAAAAGTGACTTATTGAGTTCAGGTTTTTTGGAGGCTTACCAATCAAAGAGTATAATTCTTGTTCTTGTGAGCCCTCTCCCATCACTGCAGCATATCATGGCAGGATCCCCTGTGAGATGGAGAGATCACATAGTGAAGCAGGGAGAAAAAGCAGGACTGGGGAAGGACCAAGCTTGCTTCTTTATAACTAGGATGCTTTAAGAGCTGCACCACAGAGGCTGCCACACAGAAGACCATGCTCTTAACACACTCACCCAGGAAGGCAGCAGGAAATGGCAACTGACCATAATCACACCATGGCAAGCTCTTCAAAGAGAGAAGGGGATACAGAAAGGTGTTTAAATAAATCATTGTATTCAAATAGCACTGGTCAGCTGAAAAGCAACGGGAAACAGGAGCCTAAGATGCCACCCTTCCTTATCCCTTTGTACTTGGATTCTAGTGCACAACCCTCTCCCAGTCCCTCTGCAGCTCCAAACGCTGTTCACTGCTTTGAGACCAGTTTGAATTCAAAGAGGTTGATCAAAGAACACATTCCTGTGTTTTGTCATTTTCCCTTTTTACAATTTTGCATGTGCATATGCATTCCTATGTATGTGTATAGGAGTACACATGTAGACATGCTTGTTTGTTTGTTTGTATGTGGAAGCCAGATGCCATTCCTCAGGAACCATCCACATTGGTTTACGAGACAGCAGCTCTCACTGGGCTGGGGATCAGCTAATCTCTGCCTCCTCAAAGCTCAGATTCTGTGTGCCACCTTGCCCAGCTATTTTTATGTTGGTTCTGAGGATCAAATATAGGTTCTTTTGTTTACAAAGCAAAGGCTTTATCAGCTGAGATTTTGCCCCATTCCTATAATATTCTTTTTTATTAAGACTTCTTACTTTAATATACTAATACACAATTGCATATGTCAGCTTCTATATGCAGTCTAGTAACATGTGGCTTTACAGAAATTTGTCTTTTATTCCTCATATTGTGCATGCTTTATACACACTTTGTATGGGTTTTGTTTTGTTTTGTTTTGTTTTTTTAGTTAAATGATTGTATGCAATATAATCATGATGCTTAAGATTAAGGAGATTCTAAGATTAAGGAGCTGAAGAAATGACTCCATAATTATGAGAGCATAGTGTTCTTACAAAAGATACTCAGCTTGTTCTCTCTCTCTCTCTCTCTCTCTCTCTCTCTCTCTCTCTCTCTCTC
>JANHMN010000016.1:31385805-31407375 GCA_030674055.1 Rhabdomys pumilio | reverse complement strand
TCTCTCTCTCTCTCTCTCTCTCTCTCTCTCTCTCTCTCTCTCTCTCATATCAGACTGCTCACAGCCTGGTAACTCCAGCTCTAGGGATCTGATACCTCTGACATCTGCTACCTGAACTCATATACATACTCACACAGGTATACAGATACACATACAACTTAAAATAACCTTTGCAAATCAAGTTTAATTTTATGTGTTTACTCATACCATTTATCTCAATCATTCACATTTGATTAAAAAAATAAAAGGGCTCAGTTTTTGTCCAGGCCAGCCGAACAATCAAGTGGGACCCCTAGACCCGATATGCACGAGAAAATAAAAAGGCACAGCAAGTCAAGAAGTCTGATCAAGCTGGCAAATATTTTATTGTTCACGCAGGTTATATACTCTGAAAACAGGATATGGGGAGGGGTAGGAAAGGAAAGAGGGCTTTGTAGGTAGAGGAAGCTAGCTGCAGCTGTGGGGTCTAACTAAGTTCTCACAAAGCCTTGCCATTACCAGGGGTTCTAAAAACATCCATCTAGCTGGATGTTCGCTAAATCTAAAGATCAGGAGGAAGGGTTACTAAGGTGGGTTGCTATGAGGCCTTGTTTGAAGTTCTGAGAACTGACAAGTGAATCATGGAAGGTAAGCAGAAAGAAGAATAGTAGATAGGAGAGCCAAGGATGATTGTTTGCCAAGAGTAAGGCCTTGCCATGGTTTCCCACAGGTTTTCTACTCTCTTTTGATCATGATTCTGATCTATGTATTTCTAACTATATGCAAAAATATTCAGCTCCCACCACCTTAATGGCACCTTTGCCTTACTAAGGCATCTTTTTGTGTGAATATATGTATTATATTAATTTTTCCTAGTATTTTCAATAGTAGTTTTACACTAGGTCACTTAGTAAGATTAATGGCAAATTGATTTTTTTTTTGAATCAGTGTGTTAAAATCAACCATAACTTATAAGCATTCCTGTATGCGAGTTTTCAGGTGACATCACCTGAAGCAGGTCAACTTACTGGGTAACTTCTGTAGAGCACGATGCATATAGATTTTTCTTTACTATGAAAATTTTCAAAAAAATAAAAATAGAGGAACCCTATTGCAAAGAGTATATAACTTCATTGGTTTAAGCTCAGTGGGTTATTTTTGTTGTTGTTGTTTGGTGGTGGTGGTGGTTTTTTTTTTTTTTTTTTTTTTTGGTGGGGTTGTTTTTGTACTAACACATCCTCTTCTCTCCTGTGTTTATGTTCTAGAGGGTGTACACTCAAGAGACACTTGCAAAGCTCTGGGCATAATATTATTTAACAGTTTGAGAAGACACATGTACTTGTTCATTTGATTTCTGGAAGAACTTTGTTCTCTGAAAACCACAAAAGAAACTGCACTCTTAGAGAGTAGTCAGTTTCACATTCCTGGCTCAGACTTCCTGGTTACATAAAGTGCAAGATGGATTTGGCTGGCAAGGATTTGAAATCATTTGGCTTATAAAACAGTACGATTTTACCTGGAGCAAGTCTGTGTGCTCCTCACTGGGTTCTGATGTTTAATTTTCCTCTTTTGCCATAATATAGCTTGGCTGGCAGATGGCAACATTTGGATTTTATTGAATTTGGCAAATTCTCATAAGAATCCTCAAAAATTTTAATATTTGTATGCAAAAATATTACAGATTTCTCTTCCAGTCGGCCAATGTGGCAGAGATGAAGTCTACATTTTTCTAATCTCATTCCTATTTTGAATGGGATAATATCTAGGAGAAAAAGATTAAACAATATTTACAAACTATGAGTTTAATTTTAAGGCCATAAAAGCTCAACCTGTCATTTAACATTCAAGAAGTACATTCCAAAAGGAAGTGCCCAGTGTTTTTGTGCTCAGTAGCCAAGGTCAGTCTCACCATCAACTTTAAACAGCTGTACCTGAGGTTCCCTCTGAGACTTCAAAATGATGTCTCTAATTGGGCAGTGTTTTGAGTCATGTGATTTTTAAGTCTTTGTATGCAAAAACTGTACTGGTTCTGGGAAAGCCCACCTCTGAACCAGCATCCACACAGTGAGAACTTTTCTAAATAGGAATAGAACGAGCAGATCAGACATTTTTCCAAATTCAGCGTTCAACAACCTGGTACCATGTGGTTATATTGCACTTAATTATTAATGAGTGTCACACTAAGCACTACTAACCGAGAGACTGGAATTAATTCATAATCGGGTTTAGAGTTGGGGGTCCTGATTTCTGCTGTTTCAAACTCATTAAAATTGCAGAAGGCAACATTATTTTTGGAAAGCCTAGAGCAAGTCTGTGGTCCTCAGGTGATTAGTCACTTTTGTGGTGAGACTGGGTAACAGATGGACTTGTTTCCCTCATCAGACAAATTGGAGATTACATTAAAATTTCATCATTAGCGATTTCTTGGGCATATCTGTGAATGCTTCATGGCTCCCTTTTTCCGAGAAGGTCTCCAACCTAGCTGGTGACCTTTGCTGTGTTCCAGCAGGTGGTGGGATCTTTAGAAAGAAAAAGCTTGTTTACACCAAGCTGAGCTCAGCTCAGCTGCTTTGACTACATGGGGCTGCTCTTTCTGTTCACAAAGAGGCTAATTCCTTTACTTAGTTACCACCTGTGTTGTTTTGATTTGGTGACCTCCTGCTCTGTCATGTAGCTTTCTGTTAGTTTGAACAAAAAGTATCTGTATATCTTCCAGTGATCATTTTCTTAAAATTGGCCAACATAATAAACATCATTAAATATCATATTCTTTTACAGTGATCAAACAGCCAACAGTTTTATAAAATCACTTATGTAAATTAAGATGTATTACAAGGAAAGATAATTGGTATCATCTAGGAATATTTATCCATATACCATAGGTGATAAATACTTTTATAGTAAAAATATAATTACTCTCTTCTATTTAGTAGAAGATGGACATTGCTTGTGCTACATTACTTTAATATATAATTTGAATTGTATATCATCTCTATTTTGAAAGAAATTTTTACAAAGAATCAATACAAAGAAAGATCCAAAAAAAGCTTCTGTGATCAACAAAAATCTAGTTTTTAGATATCTAAACTAGTAATAGAGTGCATGCCTTCTTTTCTCTCCATACCTTCAAACCCTTTAAATTTATCACATTCAAAGTAGTTAAACACACACATACACACACCACCCAAATCAAGATAACAAACAAAAAACAAAAAAATAAATAAACCTCTTTAAACACAATATTTCTTTTTCCTTTACCATATGAATATGTTGAATATGTGGTATTTCTACTTAGTCTAGTGTCCTAGCTAGAAACTTGGGTGATTCTAATTTCTTCTTCCTGATCCATAATCCGAAACCTGCTGATTCTAACATGTTACTGTTGGAAAAATCTGTCTCTCCCTGTATTATTATTGCAGGCAGCTTACTTTGGGCATCACTGGGTTTATTCTATGAAGCTCTGTTTGATACCATCCCCTATTCTTGTTTGCATTTCAGTCAAGTTTCTGAAACACACACCTGTTTATATAGGGCCCTGGCTTCTTTAGTAATGACTTTCTTTATCTCCTGGGCAAAATCCCATGAAAGGCTCACCCTGACATGAGTACTTGTTCTTTTCCAATTCAGATCCATACGCTTTCCTTTTGATGGGATAATCCTTGCTGTTGCAGTGATTCCCTTTATAACAGCCTATATAGCTTCCCTGGTGTCTGATACACCTACACGTTTCAATGCCAACAGTGGGAAGAGGTGTCATTCTTAAAGGGAAGACTCCTCCTCACTCAGGCCCTGTCTGCCTGTCATTTTGTATCTACCCTCAAAGGCTTGGTGTGCAGGATTCCTTCCATGTGAGTCTCCTTTAAACCCCATGATTCTATAGTACCTTGTATCTCTTCAGTATCTGGAATTGCACTCTCTATTATTGTTGTCATCTTTTTCTTTTCCTCAAAGCCTGTGAGCCTTTGAAGACAGAACCCAACTCTAGTCTTGAGTTACACCCAGTATCTGGGTCACTGAACAGAACCCTTTGATGCATTACTTGACTCCCCTAGTTGCAGAAATAGTACCATCTTGAGTCTATTAATGAAATAGCATTAGGATATTTAGCTATAAAGACAATACTGATTAATAAAAATTAGATATGCACACCAAACCTTCACTGTACACTTGCTTTGTCCCATCATCCAGGCATGAAAAAGGTAAGCTGGAGAATTCTAGATGTGCTTGCTAGCAGCCAGTCACTAATTGTTGCCATCTCAACCCACTACACAGCTAAACCCAGTCCAATAAGTAACACGATGCAATTCACTTTCCGTGGCACAAATTCTAAATAATACAAAAGACACACACCTACCTCATATCCTACCTTGGCCATATGGAGCATTATTACAACAGCAAATGCAGTATAGGTTATAAAAAGTCTTCTGTATTTCACATGGCAGAAAACACTTCCTAAATGTAAGACAGAACCCTATAAAAGCTAAAGCTATTATAATAGCATTTAAATAGGGTATATCGCGCAATACAGGCATCTTTGAAACATAGGGTGACTGTTTTATTTAACCAAACAAACAACTGTGTTTTTCTGCACTTAAAAGTTTTCCACCCACTTTGCTTCCTTACTTTTCAGTTTAGCTTATGTAAATAAGTAGTAACAAAGCAGTAGCTGAAAGTCTCCCATCCAAGAGGAAGAAAATTGTACTTCCAGAATAAATGAACATCCAACCATACTACTAAATTCCTGCTCTGTACACACATACAATTTTGTGGTCAAAGCACACATGGAGTTTTGTTAAATTATACCTGTTCTGGCTTTTGAGGGAGGGGTTTGATTTGTTTCCTCAACATGACAAGCTAGAGACATAGAGAAAAGGGAGACACAACTAGGGAAATGGTGGGACCACCAGAATGTCCTGTAGGCAAAGTTGTGGGGCATTTTCTTAATAAGTGATTGGTGTGGTAGGGCCCACCCATGTGAGTGGTTGCCACTCTTGGATGGTGGTCCTAGATGGTATAAGAAAACAAATTGAGCGAGCCATAGGATAAGCTAGTATGCTATATTCCTCTATGACATCTGCATCAATACCTCCAGGTTCTTACCTCAAGGTCCTGCCCCACATTCCCTGGATGAGGGACCACAAGCTATCAGATTAAATCAACCCTTTCTTCTCTGAATTGCTCTTAGCTGAATTTATCAAAGCAGTAGAAACCCTAACTAAGGCTTTCTCAAAAAGATGGTAAAACTTGATTCATCTGCCTTTGTCACAAATTGGGTATGCTTTTTTGGAGGGACAAGCCAATATATTTATCCTGACTTAACGAGATCACCCAGTTACAGTTTTTGACTCATCCAAAGTTATAAACATGTGGAACACATTTGCCTGATTAATGTTTATGAATTAATTCACAATATCAACAAGGAAATTGGGGGTAAATGGTGTCTTAATCTTGTCAGAGCATTTCATCTGGAAGTGGTAGTTTATGCCTCTGTTTCCTTCATGTAGGAAGTAGAAACAGGAGGGTCAATAGTCATTCTATATACATCTCAACTTTATAGTGAGTTAGAGGCCATTCAGGGCTCCAGGAAACCTATCTCATAAATGTAACATATTACCTAACAAAGGTTTTATTTGGTTTTGCACTGTGTACAGGGAACTTGACCTCAATTTGTATGTTTTTGTTTGTTTTTAACTTTGGCTAAGCCTTTTAGTGAATAAAATAAATAAACTAGAAGAGATTCATGTCTAGAGAAAAATCATGGCTGCTGCTTAAGCTGACAGGGGACATCTAATGTATATGATGTAGTCTATAGTAATTCCGGAAGCAGGAAACAGATAATGTGCAGAACCTTAAAAACTGAACCTAAGAAGACAAGTCTAAAAAAATCAATAATTTATAAAGCACCAAAACTTAAAAGAATATATTTAAGCTTCTAAAATATTTTTTTAAAAAACATACTACTCGTTGAAAAAAATATTTAGAAAAAAATTCCTCTTCTTTGTAGTTGCCCTAGAACAGAGAAGCTGGGTCAGAAGGCAACAGGTTTTGGGTAAATGCTTTTTATATATGTAAAATCTTTGTTATTTATCAACTATGAAAGACCTGATGTGTATATTCATTTAAGTCATAAAATCTTCATAAGCCACTGTTAATATTATAACGCCATATTGGATTTTAGCTAAATGTAATGACGTGTTTTAAAATGTAAACTGGTTTGGAGCCGACTGTTATCTCTGATTACTAGCTTTTCCTTCCTTGAGCTGTTTGCATTATTCATAAAGACATGTAAATCTGAAAACATAAAGTACTTTTGAATACTTTTCTGTTTATCGATGACCATCTCATTTGGAGAGAATGGATGTCCAGTCTGTGCAGTTGTCCATTGTGACAGTTATTTAATCAAAATAGTTCCTGACTCGACATGATCGAGTTCCTTATGTTTAGCACACTAAAGACACTGTCACGGCATCTTAGGCCTCCACTTGTTATAACCCTCTTCATACTGTCTTCCTCCACCCTTTGTAATGAAACACAGTCAAGGAAATTTTTTTAATAGTTAAGTAACTGTTTTAGCACCATTTGCCACTGACAACTGGTGTTTCCACTTGTATCCACTTTCTATAGGCACTGCGCCTAGTGATGGACCAGCCTAACTCCATCTCAATATCAATAGCCAGCCATCTTGTTATGTGGTCAAAATAAGTTTGTTTCTGTTTATTGTAAAACTTAAGTCTATGAAATTTGACATGTTCCACACCCTATAATCTGACCATACCCTGACCTCCGCCCTCATAAGATATGATGTTTTGTCAAATAATTTCGAGATACTCTGCCAAGTTCCTACATAACTAAAGATTTTCTGGAAATCACCAAAACCTTGAAAACCCCTAGTTTTGCCATTTCTGGGCTATAAATACATAAGTCTCCTATGTTTGGGGCTGTCCTCTTAAATCTCACATTTAGAGAGAGGCAGTCTCTGAATTGACTATACTCTGGACAATTAATAAACCTTGCTATGCATTCGGCTAGTTTGGGTGGTGGTCTTTACTCTCATTCAGTGGGATAACACTTGGTTATTCTGTTCCATTTTTCTCTGTATTGATTCATAATCTTTTTATGAACTGATCAGAATAAGGTGTATGTTGTCATTTATCATTTGTTCTTTCAACAAATTGCTGCGGTCTACTTTGTGTCATACAACTTACAGGTTCTGGATTTAAAATGATCACTAATGGTAGATGGTAAAAAAAAATTGTACTTTCCCACATCCAGTATAAGCAGCCTCTAAAACTATTAACAAAGACATATGATTACTGCTATAAACTAGGTAACGGCTTTGAAAACAATATATTTTTATGCCAACATCTAACAAAATAATATATTCCGAGTCTCATCCAGTGGGACAGGTGGAAATGATTAAATCTTACTTAAAGAGGACATAGCCTTGGATCCCTGAGCAGAAGGACAAGTAGTTATCCAAACAAGTGGTGGGATAGTGGAGTGAGCACTGCCAGTGAAGGAGAGACAAGAGTGCATGCTGTGTGGCTAGAACATTGGTAGATAAGTTGTTTGTGGGCCGATGGGCATGGTACATCCTGCCGAGGATGCTATTTCATCCAATTGTCTTGCTTCTCTTTCACCTCTCCCCATTTGGTTTATTCAAGAGAGTTTAGTGTTAGTGGTAGAGGTGGTGGAGATGGTGGTGGAGGTGGGTGGTGATGATGGTGATGGTGGTGGAGGTGGATGGTGGTGATGGTGGTTTTGGTGGTGGGCATTGGTGGTTTGCTTGTTTGTTTGTCTTTATAAAGTTACTTATTGTACCAGTTTTACCAGCACAAGTCAAACAGTCCTCTGAGAGGGAGTGAGGATTAACAATAGAAAAGGCAGAAAGAAGACTTAGAGACGAGTGTTAGACTCGAGAGGGCTGAAGGTCAATACCATGTCAACCTAGAGTTTATTTTCTTAATTTGTTTTTTTATACTTTACAGTGCTGTGGGAAACAAAGTCACAAGCTAGCAGAAACAATGGCTGATATACACACAGGATATATGTTCCCATCTAGAAACCTCTCTGTGCCTTCCACCAAGATTAACAGAACATTCAGCCCCTTGTCTTGAGCCTCAAGTATATCTCCTCTTATCATTCCATTCATTAGCAGGCAAGGAAATCTGCCCGCAGACATTGACCAGCCTTGACTCTGCCTGGCAGGCAGACTTTCACAGAAGCACACAAAATGGCTCCTGACAGTTTATTTAATTCCTAACTGCAGCTTCTACTCCCTCCTTTCTTCCTCCCTCTTACCTTCTGCTCCCACTCCCACGCACCTCTTTTTCCCTTCTCAGAAAAGGGAAGGCCTCCGATGGACATCGACTAACTTTGGCATATTAAGTTGGAGTATGACCAGGTACTTTGTTGAGATCCTTTACTGAGGCTAGACAAGGTAGCTCATTTAGTTGAGCAGGGTTCATCCAGACTTAGGCTGTGTGGTCAGAGACAGCCCATGCTTCAGCTTTACAAGTACCACATGAAGACCCAGCTGCAAAACTGTTACATATATGTAGCCTGAATCTGTCACATGTTTGCTCTCTGGTTTACAGTTCAGTTTCTATGAGCCCCTATGGGCCCAGATTATTTTATTCTGTAGGAGTTTTTTGTAGTGTCCTTGGCCCCCCTGGGTCATTCAATCCTTCCTCCTCCTCTTCCATAGGATTTCCCAAGCTCCTCTTAATGTTTGTCTGTGGGTCTCTGAATCTGTTTCTATCAGGTGCTTGGTAAAGTTCTCTGATGAGAGTTAATGCTAGGTCCCTCTCTACAAACATGGCAGAGTATCATTAATAGCATCAGGAGTGGACTCCCTCTCATGGCATGGTTCTCAAGCTGGGCCACTTGTTGGTTGGCTCCTTCCCTCAAATTCTGTTCCACCTTTTTCCTGTGCATCTTGTAGGCAGGACGAATGGTGGGTCTAAGGTTTCATGGCTTGGTTGATGTCCCCATCCCTCCATTGGAAGTCTTTCCTAGTTATAGGAGATGGTTCAGGATCCATATTCCCCATTGCTAGGAGTCTTAGCTAGGACCACTCACATAGATTCCTGGGAGTTTCAATTCTCCTAGGTTTTTCATTTATCCCGGGAATGTTTCCCTCCCAATCCAGAGGTCTCTCTCAGTACTCTCTTCCCTTCTGCTCCCCTATCTCATCCTCTCTGTTCCCATCCCCACCCCCTCCTCATCCAGTCCCCTCCCTCTATCTACTCCTGATGTCTAATCTATTTCCCCTTCTCAGTGTTATTCAAACTGTCATCTTTGAGCCCTCCTTGTTATTAGCTTCTTTAGGTTTGTGTTTTGTAGCATGGCTATTCTGTACTTTATGACTAATCGTCATTTGTAAGTGAATACACACCAATTTTTTTCTTTCTGGAACTGGGTTACTAGACTCTGGCTGAATGATTCTAGATACATCCATTTGCCTGCAAATTTCATGATTTCAATGTTTTTTTTATGGATGAGTCATATTTTGTTCTGTAAATGTATCATAGGTTTTTTTTTTTTCCATTCTTAGGTTGATGCCACATAGGTTGCTTTCAGTTTCTGGATGTTATGAATGAAGCTGCTAGGAATATATTTGAGCAAGTGTTTTTATGATAGGGTGAAGTGTCCTGTGGGTATATGCCTAGGAGTAATATGCTGGGTCTTGAGGTAGATCAATTCCCATTTTTTTTTTTTTTTGAAAAACTGCTATATTGATTTACAAAGTGGCTATACAAGTTTACACTCCCAGAAGCAATGGAAGAGAGTTCCCTTTCTGTTCTACATCCTCTGCAGCATACACCATCATTTTAGTTTCTGATTAGCCATTCTGAGGTGTGTAATATGGCTCATAGTCATTCTGATAAGCATTTCCCTGATTGCCAAGGATATCGAATATTTCTGTAAGTGCCTCTCAACCATTAGAGATTCCTCTGTCAAGAATTCTCTGTTTAGATTTATACCCCATTTTTTTAGTTGAGTTATTTGGTTTGTTAAGTGTCTAATTACTTGAGTTTTTCATATATTTTTGATATTGGTCCTCTGTCAAAGCTGTCGTTTTCTCCTAATGTCAGTTTCCATTGCCTTACAGAAGCTTTTCAGTTTCATAATGTCCCATTTATTAATTGTTGATCTTAGAACCTGAGTGTTGGTGTTCTGTTCAGGAAGTTGTCTTCTGTGCAGATGCATTTACGGCTGTTCCCCACGCTCTCTTCTGTTAGATGCAGTATATCCAGTTTCACCATGAGGTCTTTGATGCACTTGTCCTTGAGTTTTGTGCAGGTTGATAGATAGGATCTCTTTCTATTGTTCTACATGAAGAGGTCCAGTTGGACCAGCATCATTTCTTGAAGATGCTTCCTTTTTTCTATTGTATTGTTTTGACTTTTTTTTTGTCAAAAATCAAGTATCCTTAGGTCTGTGGGCTTATTTCAGGGTCTTTGATTCTCTTCCATTGATCAATCTGTCTATTTCTATACCAGTTCCATGTAGTTTTTATTACTTTTGTTCTGGGTATAGTAATCTAGGCTGACATCTGGGGTCTCTTAATGTCTTCAGACATCTGCCCAGACCCTTCTGGCTTTTAGAGACTCTGTTGAGAAGTCAGTTGTAATTCTGATAGGTCTTTTTTTATGTTACTTGGGATTTATTTTTTCCATGCAGTTTTTAGTATTCATTGTTCCATACATTTAGTGTTTTGATTATTATTTCATGGGAGTATTTTTTTCTGGCCCGACCTCTTCGGTGTTCTGTAAGCTTCTCGTATGTTTATAGGCATATCTTTTTTTAGGTTAGGAAAATGTCTTTTAATGTTTTCATTGAAAATATTTTCTGAGCCTTTGAGCTGGGGAGCTTTGCTTTGTTTATTTTTAATAAATACACGTTTTTGAGGATTTATCAGAGTTCTAAACTTTTTTTTCATAGAAAACGGAACTTCTGGTTTTGTTGAGAAAGCCACTCATAAAGGCAGCTGGTACACAAAACTGAAGCTTTTCTTCTCTCTCGATACACAATGGAAGTTGATTGTTTGGGACTGGTTATTCCAGTTTAAAGTTAAATAAAAGCCATCATAGAATTTTCTAATCCTGCTTCTTCAGTTAACTTGGTTCTCTTTTATTTTGTGTAACTTTGCCCTGGTTTATCTGCAGAAAATCAGATATTATCTGCAAATTATCCTTAGATAACCTTCTTAGGCCTCTCCTTTCTAATTGCTTAGTCATTGCAGTCTGTATTGTGTTCTGGGTTTACCATCACATTGTACCTGCTTGAATCAGCCTTTTTATTTTGTTGTGGTCATACTGCTGGTCTTTGGCCAGCACTTAGGAGACTGTAACATTATCTCCATTTTACTAATATAAAGCTTTTGATGACTACAATAGCCCAAGACTAGGAGAGATAAATAAAAAAATAAAGTCTCACCCTTTGAGTGTACAGGCAATAAAGGAAGAAGGGCCCTTATTTGGAATCTGAATTAAGCTTCTCACTGGCACGCACACATGCGTGGACAGGTAACTGACATCTTTTCTGAAGTAGAAAACGTACCACACTATATTTTTTTTTGACGTGAATTAAGACTGTAGGAACATATGGATATATTAAAAGCATATCTATTAGACCAGGCCTCAGAGCTAATCAAATATACAGGATGAAACAAAGCATGCAATTCCCTCATTTGGAGCCCATAAAGAGTGGGGTACCCTGTACTTGTATCAAGAGAGTTGAGCAAAGGACTCCCAGTTTTTCTAGGGACTTCTTTTGAACTCAAATTCGTCTCTGATATTAACACAGCCCATCCAAATAGCCATCTGCCTGTCTTCCATTTTGTCCGTATGGACCTGCTGTCCATCCATTCACCTGTTCTATGAGGATCTGTTTCCATCCTGGTTCCTCTGTAAGAGTGAGAGACTTTTGCTGCAGCATCAGTAGTACATTAAGCAGCTGTAAGCAGCAGCAGGCAGTCAGCTCCAGCTGACTCTTTGCTGACTGCTTTGTTATCTCATCCAACAGAGGTTTGGCATTTTTATCTGTCGTTCCCCTTTGAACACCTTGCAAATAATGCTAGACAATCTTGCTCTTCCTGTAACCCTGAATGTTTGTGGAACTCATGGACTCTCTTGCTTTCCTAATACCTCTGCCCAGCTGGGAGTTCTCATCACCTCAACCAAAGACACTATCATGTTTTAAAGTGGGTAGGGGCGTAAAAGCATATATATTCATATATATGTGTCTAATAACTATTAGTGAGAAAAGAGGCCACACATTTGAAGGTGGGGTATATAAGGAGGTTTAGAGAGAAGAGCTGGAGAGAGAAATGTTGTATTAGTGTTAGAATCTCACAAATAGAATACATTTTAAAGAGAAAAAGATTCTGTATACATTATATTGCGTTTGTAGGGATCTCGTTATTCACCTTACATACTGTTGCTGGCTTTTACATACATTCAAAGTTATAAGTAGCCAAGATGATTCTCTTATATAAACTTGCAAGATGAAGTTGTGAGAGCAATATGAACATACTGCTAAAGTTCTATAGATAGCTTACTCTTGCTACTTAGTATTGTGTTCCCTTCTATGTTATTTTCTCTTTTGCTTTCTCTTTCTTTCTTTCTTTCTTTCTTTCTTTCTTTCTTTCTTTCTTTCTTTCTTTCTCTCTTTCTTCCTTCCTTTCTTCCTTTCTTTCTTTCTTTCTTTCTTTCTTTCTTTCTCTTTTTCTTTTTTATATAACTCTCATCCTGGATTTTAGATATATAACGGATGTTTATTCTTCACATTTTAGTTGATTTCTCTTATATATCAATGCTTTAAAGTATCTCCATATATTTAAACTCTCAAAAGCCTTATTTTCATTTTATAAAAAGTTATACATTTTCTGGTATTGTCTCGGCCAACTAAAACTGTAATATAGGATATGATAAATTTTCTCTTTTAAAATTAGATGCTTCAGGATAATATTTTGAACTACCTTGCTAAAAGGAAGAGAAAGGGAAATGCTTGTAAGAGATTATGTCTCTTATCTTTCCTGGGGTTATGCGAACGCACTTTCTAGGCTTTCCCAGAAGAAAATGATACAAGTGTAAATGATTTCTCCTTGCCAGATATGGGGGCTTAATGGCCTGAATACTTCCTACGAGAAATACAGACAGTAGAGTACAATTTTATCCTATTATTCTGAGGCTTTAGCAATCTTGAGAGCAGCAGAATTGGAGCTATCTCTTTTAAAAGGGAATGAAAATATCTAAGAGACAGTAAGGAGAGAATGAAGCCCGTAGGACTTTTCTTTTCTTGTGAAAGTAATCATTACCCACCCTGACCCATCCCCCAATAGATTTCTCTCTTGCAAATATGAGATATATTCCAGAATTTTTTCGCTTCATCCTGTTTGAAGAAATAACTTTGTATTGTCTTTCCACCATTATAAAAAGTTTAAATCTGTTTCTAAAGACACCTCAAGACTATAATGATAATACTTTATTACTTAAATGATGTTTTCTAGTTCTATTAAATTTCTTATCATATCAACATTTTAGACTGATAATTTTTTAATGAAAGATATTTTAATTGTATGCAAATGCACATGAAAAATAAAAATAATCCTCAGCTTATAATTTACTTTACTGGTAAAATAACCACTTTACCAGTTCCAGATTGTTCTCTTATTAGTCTTCTCTCTTCTTTTTCTTTCCATCCCTCCTTCCAAGTATCCTCTCTTTCTCATGCCCTCCTTCCCTTCTTTCCCTTACCTTTGTCTTCATGTTTTTGTGGCATGCTTTACAGTCCACTGATATCTCTGAATGCTGCTGAAACACTATAGTATTTTATTTTTTGTTTAGATTTTAATATCAACATTTAATAAAACTTATTAAAACTTTAATGTTCTAAACCATCTCAGTAGATACCATTTTGCCATTTTGTAAAGGCAATAGAGATAAAGTCATAGCACTACCATAAACATCCTTTTTTATTTTTTGGTGGTTTTTCGAGGCCCTTTTCTCTGTGTAGCCCTGGCTGTCCTGGAACTCACTCAGTAGACCAGGCTGGCCTCGAACTCAGAAGTCCACCTGCCTCTGCTTCCCGAGTGCTGAGATTAAAGGTATGCGCCACCACTGCCCAGTTTACCATAAACATCCTAATAGCTATGATCTATGTGCTGAGTGTATTCTCTATGTGGAAAATTCTATCCCCTTATGTTAAATAAGTGTCAAAATATTAAAGTGAGTTACTTTCATGACTGTGTCTCAGTGACACATGAAGCCTGTTATTGAAGGGTAGAACAGTTGTCCTTTTACAAGTTGAGTTCGCATTCAAGCCTAGAAACTGTCTCTTAATTTTTCCCTGTTTACTCCTGCCTCAAACTGCTGTGCTCCTGTGTGGATACAGGTTAGCATTCCAGCTATTAAAAAAACAATTTAACTTTTTCAAAACATTTGCCTGCATGAAACTGTCTAGACAATATTG
Organism: Rhabdomys pumilio; assembly: GCA_030674055.1. NCBI lineage: Eukaryota > Metazoa > Chordata > Mammalia > Rodentia > Muridae > Rhabdomys > Rhabdomys pumilio. The sequence continues at coordinate 31,392,918 of JANHMN010000016.1, read as the reverse complement.
TGATGTTTGTGCCACTAATTTCATGGAGGCTGCTATTTTGATGTATGTACATCTTTAATAATATTTTTATTGAAAACAGAATTACCATTCACCTGACAATGTAGTGTAGAGGACAAATGTCTTATACTCCACACAGTTCTGTATGAATGCATCCATTGCCAAGGATGTTTGCTTTGTGTATTTATGGACCTTCATATCATTAACACGAATGTTCAGATTTGCTTATGGTTTATAACAACAGAAATCTTAACAAGACATTTTTATAAACGCAGACAATCATTGCGGCAGAATTTTCATCACTGTAACAAAATTCCTGACAAAGTAGCTCAAGGGAAAAGGGTTTTCTTTGACCTCATCCTTTCAGAGTAGCTGCTTCCACTGACCACAGGCCCATGGCAAGGGAGAATACCATAGGAGAGGAGCATAGTAGAGAAAAGAAGCAGTAGGCAAATAGCAGGAAGCAGAAACTGTACAGGGCCTGGACAGGTACATCTTTGCATGTACGCCTATTATAAATTGCTTACTGTAATTGTCCTCATATCCCAACAATGTCAATGTTGCTGTTACCTCATGGAATTATTCTAGTGATTATGGTAGGCTCCTCAGAATCCAGCTGCCTTTTATTTCGACAAAGCCACCATTCAGGCACAAAAATTTCAACAGATGAACCTTTTTAGAGGTTGCTACTGCATTTCCAAAATACAAAAGTAAATAAATTTAAATTAATTTGATCATATATGAATGCTTTTGTTTGAAAATATATTTAATATCTAAAAAAATATAGTCAACATTTATTTTAAATTTTAAAATGGATTCTATAGGTATATTAAATTTTAAACAAATAGTATTTGTTCATAATGAAATATTGAAATTCTTTCATTCTTTATTATTATTAATTTTAAAATGTGGTTAACTCATACTTGACATTGTTATCAGGGCCAAGAACTTGTGGCTAAATAATCCTAGGCGCTAGGGGGAGAATTGTAACTATTAATCTAAGTGTATATAGTATTAAACCAACTTCTAATGACATATTGTTATACTTGTAGATCAGTGCACAGTACTGTCCTCATTAAAGAAGCTTCTTTTATTAATAGATGGTACTTAATATAGAGACTTGTATCTGAGAAGGTACAAAGAATAATATATTGCAGAATAATACTAAGCCCTAAGTGGGACATCTGTATCATACCTTGTCCTCCCAAAGCTTAGGGATCATTGGGGAAGAAAAGGCAGAAAGACTGTAAGAACTATGGATGGAGAAGAAAAACCTACCATCATTGCAGAAAGCAGAAAGCATATGAAATAAAGCCACAGAGGAGAAATTTGCCTGGAATGTCTCCAGATTAAGCATCAGTTCCTCTGAGACAACGATTATTATAGAAGAATAAAAGTTACTTCAATATCTGGCACTCAACGTGGGACACCCCTTATAATTCTTTGGTAGGGGTGTTCTATGCCCTTTTTAGCTCTCAAATAACTACAGGATGTTTCTATGTCTACCCTAGCCTGTTTTAGCTCCAAGATAAAAGACAGAGAGACTTGGTATATTTATTGGCAAGCTGCAAGCTGAAGCTGGGCAGGTTCTGTGCTATTCTAACCCTCTGTGACTATCTACCTCCCATGGTGGTTTTTCTATCTGCATCTCCATCTCCTTCTGGCTTGTTCTACTCCAAGTGGTGTCCTCGTGGCGAATCCCTTGGCAACCTGTTCAGCAATACTTCTGAACGCTCTGCCTCAAAACCACCTCTCATTCTTCATCTATATGGCCTCTTCATACCGTCTGCTCTTCCTTTCCCATTTGGGACCTTCTTCCTCGGGTCAGAAATCTTGCCTTTTTGCCCCGCCATAGGCTGATCAGCTCTTTATTAATCAATCATAGATAATTTGGGAGCATTCTTTACACAACAGTGATACATGAGATAGTTCAATGATCATAATAATCTGGGCACAGAAATCAGCATCTGATTTCACAGTGGACAAGACCAACCCCCAAAGGAAGAGTCTGTTTTCCTTTAACCCTTGCATCTTTTAATTTTCTTTGTTCTGTAGTTTTTTGTGTTTTGATTATTATGTGCTGTGAAGTTTTTCTTTTCTTTATTTTTCTTCCATGATTTTGTTGAAATTATTTTCTTGGACTTCTTGCTGATAATTTTATCTTTCTATTCTTATTATTCTTAGTTTTGGTCTTTTCATAGTTTCCCAGATTTCTTGGATGTTTTATGTGAGGGACCTATTAGATTTAACATTTTCTTTGCCCAATGTGTCAATTTATTCAATTGTATATTCTACACCTGAGATTCTGTCTTCCATCTCTTGTATCCTGTTGCTGATACTTGTTTCTGCACTTTTTGTTCTCTTCCCTAGGTTTTCCATCTCAAGGATTCCCCCAGTTTATGTTTTCTTCATTGCTTCTATTTCCTTTTTCAGGTCTTGAACTGTTTTATTCATTTCCCTCAACTGTTTTTTGCCGTCTCCTGTGCTTCTTCAAAAGATTTCCTCTTTCCTCTTTAAATGCCTCCATCATCTTTCATCTTCTCAGGCTTTTGTTGTATTAGAACATTCGTGGCTTGCTGTAGTTGGATAGCTAAGCTCTGATTGTGCCATATTGCTCTGGCTCTTGTTGATTGTGTTTTTAAGCTGGCCTTTGACCATCTGGTTGTCCCTGGTGTTTGCTGGGTGTTCCTGATGTTGGCTGGACTCCTCAAGTTGGCAGGCAGAGCCATGGGCCTGACAGTAGAGTACAGGGAACAGCATGTTTCTCACCTCTGCTAGCTATGTGTCAGGTGGAACTGAATGTTACTGGGACCCACAGACTTTGTGAAAACAGGCAAAGCCTTGACCCTGATGATGGAGGTCAGAGAACAGTAACCTCCTTATACCTGTTGTTGTCTATTCCTAGTTAGACCCTGAAGTCAGAAGATTGATGGGAGAAGGATCTAACCTGGAAGTTCCTTGGGTCCCCACAGGGTCTTTGGCCAGTTGATGTAGGACAGCAAGCAGCTCATCTCTCAGTCAACTAGTTTTATTTAGGATCACCCATTTTATTTACATGTAGTTTAACATTTAATCTCCCTATGAGTATCATCCTTGTCTTTTCTGCTTTCTAATATATGTGCTAAAATAGTTGATATAATATGTAAAGCATCTGCAAGAGTCTTGTTTATAATATTAAAACTGGGAACAAGTATAAGATCTATCATCAGAAAATTGGCTGACTAAATTATGATAGAGCCTGATGAATAAAAAAAAACTTAATACTATTTTAACATCTTATTAATAAGATGATAATAAGAATTATATGAGTCTGTTTACTGGATAAATATGTTTAAGATATTAGTATTAAATTTAAAAAACAAGATACAGAATAGCTCCATGTTTCACTGAAATTTAATTATTCTACCACTTTTCCTTAATCTTTGGCTTAAGAATATCAGTGTTATAAAAATTTTTGATATGCTTGGTATTTCTTTAGTAGCTAAGAAATGCTTAATTTTTTTACATTTTAATAGCTTTCCATCCTTAAAGGCCCCTTTTCTTATAGATTTCTATAAAACTCCCTTAATTACTCAACTTAATCAAGGATCCTATACTAGACTGTTTTGTGGCTTTGACAAAAATACCTCAGAAAAGTTTTAAAAAGAGGAAAGAATAAATTTGACTTATGATTTCAGAGAAGGTACAGTTCATAGCCAGCTGGCTCCATTGCTGTGTGGTTATGTTTGGTGGAGCAAAGTCTCCTGTCAGCAGAGACACAGTAGAACAGAGCTGTCAAAGTCATGGCAGCTGGTAAGGCAAGAATAATCTGAGATGAACATCTCCAGTGACCTGACCTTCCTCCTCCAACTAGATCCTACATCTTAATAGCCCGTATAGTGTGGACTCTCAGTAGATCAACTCAAATAAATTAGAACTTTTATGACCCAACCACTTCTCAATAAAGCTACCAACTGGAGACCAAGTCTTTAATAGTGAACATTTTGGAAAGGCTTTATATACAAAGTACAACAGATGGCATGTTTTAAAATATCTATATTTAACTGTATAAAAGCATTGTGTTTATCATTGTTTGTGAATACATTATGTGCTTCATTGTTTGATTTCATTGTAATTGTTAGATTGGCAATTCTCATGTTGAACTGAATCCCAAATTTTTAGAGATTGTTACATTATTTGGTTAAAGTGTTGCTGGTTTTTATTTGTATTAGTGAAGTTGCAGATGTAGATGTATTTTTCCACTTTGTCGAGTTTTATAAATGTTACTTTTTTTTACATTTTCACATCCTAGTGGCTTTAAGTGGCTTTATAGCATTCAGGGCTACCATATATCAGACAGTGACTGATCAATAGACACAAACAGATACAGGGCAGGGAAACACATTTGTTTAATATGCAAGAAGAGTATCTGTGAGATAGTAGCTGTGTTGAACAAGGGCACAGTTTTGGAGGTGGAAGAGAAGCAGAGGGGAGAGGGGGGGAAAGGAAATGCACAAGTCTTTTGAAACCTCAAAGCCTACCTCCTGTTACATCTTTCCTCTGAGTCGACCACACCTCATAATTCTTCCCATACATTTCCACCAACACTGGCCCAAGTATTCAAATATATGAGTCTATAAAACGACTCTCCTTCAAACCACCATACCCATAGTGGGTCTTCAGCAAGAGAAACAGTCCTCTTAACCCATCAGCCATTTCCCTAACCCATAAACACATTTAGGCTTTTGACCAAATGAGATTAAGACATAAATTTTAAACTTCCTGTTTGTATCATAATCAAATTCTTGACAGCTTGAAACTGTAAAGAAAACCTCTTGTAGAGAAAGGTCATTAAAATGAGACCGTTCATAATAAAAGATGACTGTACTGCCAGCCTAATTTTAGACTAGATGTTTAAAAAGGCATAAACAGAAGTTAAATAAAAAAGATAGATAGAATGATGTCATGTGATTCTGTAGTGATGTTTATAGACCTTGGATATTAGTTGCACATATCTTTCAATGTTGAACTTTTTTTCCTTACTTTCATTTTAGCACATTGTAAATTTATTTTTTATTTTTTACAGTTGAAGGCATTCACAATGCACTGTGAACATTTTCACTCCCATTACCCTTTCTTCTTCTCCTGCAGACATCCAGTCTTTTTCTTGCCAACTCTTACATTTCCATGTTTTATTTTTTTACATAATTCTTTTGCCTATAGCCACAGCTGTAGTGTGCTCATGATGGCACTGGACATGCCATATCCAAGAAACAGCATTGGAAGGCATTCCTTTGCTTTCTCCAGCTCTTAGGATATCCCCATTCTTGTTTAAGTGATATTCCCTAGGAATGATATAGAAGTATCCTTTATGGCTGAAAACTGTCACTTATTCTTAGCATTTTAATCATTTATAAGTTTCTGCATGAACTACTCCCCACTGCAAAAAAAAAGTCCAACCAAGAACAAGAACAAGGAGCCTAGTTTAAGGCTAAAAAAATTAAATATTTAGAAGACAGTTTGGCTGGCATTTAGTTTCTTAATAATGAATTTATTGTATAATTATAACATAAATTTGAATTAAGAAATATAGGTGGGTCCAGCGCAACTGTTTTACTTCTCATGATTTTTGAACATACTTCAAACACAGAGGTTAGCAACTTGGAGGACCTTTCAGATTCCAGATATAATTAGTTCTGTCACTATTTAGAGGAAGTCAGAAATAGCTCTTAAGATTGAAGGGCAGTGATGAGGACTATATGTTACAATAATCATCAGGCTTTTTATCATCTGTAATCTACTAGTTTATAAATTCCAAGAGAATAAGGGCTTTGCTTGTTGGTATTGTATTATTACTCGGTACATATTGGTACTTAGCATTATTTTGCATGAATTAAAGGACAAACATTTGCTTTTGTATCTTTTTTGATTTTTCATATTTTACATTGTTTTACATTATCTGCATAACCATCATTACTCGGCACCAAATTATCCCATCACATACCCATGTTTTTACATAACCAGTTTATAATAGTCCGCATACAGTGTGCTCAAATCTTTGCTGTTATGTGTGATGCTATAGATGATTTACTACTTAACATTATTTGATTGTATAAATGTGGAATGAGAAAGCAACAGCATGTATCTCGGCTCCAGATTGAAATTCTGGTATACTTTATTTAATAGCCAATGCATAATTAATGTTAGTTATTTCAGTTGGCATATGAACTATCCTATGCTTTCCTAGTCAGGAAGCCCTGCGGTCTTTGTACAGGTGCTTTGTAGATATTTTATTCGTTTGAAGGTTTACATTGGAAGTGTAAATGCTCATATGTAATGTATCCATGCTAGTACAGAAGGGAAACATATTTCGAGTCAAGCAAATTGACAGTAAGTGTAATAATGCATTCTTTTGTCACTTAATTCTGAAATCTTACTAGGAAGATAATGATTGATATTAATTCCTGAAAGTGTTGAAACATGACGTTAAATAGGAAGTAGGAAAATGCACTGGTGAACCTTGAACACAAAGTTATTACCTTCTTGGCGTTTCCTCTGCATTTTTGAAGGGGATGGGGGAGATGTGGGGATTTAATTCATTCATCATTCTGGAATCCTAAGTATTTTGTTACTGTACATATGTTCTCACTTTTCTTTTTAAGTATTTTATATTGTATGTTATGTGTATGACTGTCTTACATACACATACATCTGTGCACCATGGGAGTTTCTGGTACCTACAGAGGCCAGAAGAAGGCATCAGATCATCTGGAACTGGAGTTATAGATAGCTGTGAGCTGCAGTGAGGGTGCTGGGAATCGAACCTGGGTCCTCTGGAAAAGCAACAAATGCTGGTGGCTGTGATGCCATCTGTCTAGTCCCTCGTTTTTATTTTTTATAGGAAAATTTATCAAGATGCTATCAACCTATATACTGAGATGTTAAAATTAAGAAGTACAATAGAATTCAACCATTCTTTCTATCTATCTATCTGTCTGTCTATCTATCTATCTGTCTGTCTGTCTGTCTGTCTGTCTGTCTGTCTGTCTATCTATCTATCTCTCTATCTCTCTATCTATCTATCTATCTATCTATCTATCTATCTCTCTATCTATCTATCTATCTATCTCTCTATCT
>JANHMN010000016.1:31332713-31385795 GCA_030674055.1 Rhabdomys pumilio | reverse complement strand
TCTCTCTATCTATCTATCTCTCTATCTATCTATCTATCTATCTCTCTCTCTCTCTATCTATCTATCTATCTATCTATCTATACCCCTTGTTTAATTTGCACATTGTTAGTAGTTTTAGTTTTTGGTTTATTTAATGTGAGGGAGGAGGACATATGCCATGGCACATATGTTAAGGTCAGAGGACAGCTTTCATGAATTGGTTCTCTCCTCACACCACCATGTGAGTTCTGGGATTTAACTCAGATACTCAGGCTTGTGTGACAGCACTTTGACTGGCTGAGCCATGTTACTGACGTTAAAACTGCACATTTTTTAATGGAATTAAAATCTCTAGGCTCCTGATCCCTTATCATCTGGACTCCTGGTATTCATGCTTCTAAGCTTCTCCCAGCCTGAAAGCACATTAATTTTGCCTTCTTCATTTTGCAGAATGGCTTTCCTGTTCCCTGTCCTTGACTCAGCAGTTACTTGTGTAGATTGTTCTTTTGCAGTACCTATAGGAAGCTATAATATAACAACTTACTGCCTATCAGACCCTACTTTAATCTCCATACTGATTTGTGATATGGAACACTCCAGGTTCTGTGTTCTACATTAATAACTCCTTTGTGCATATTGTAACACTTTTTGTGTTGAAATGAATCATTGCTTATACTGAAAAGTCATCACTGGGCACCTTGCCTGACTCCCCTAAGAGTCTCTCTCTTATCACCATGTCTAGCTTAGCGTTATTTCTCTAGTTATAATGTTTGAACTATAATCACAGCACTGTGTTTATATTTTCAACATGTATGTATATACATGTATGTGTGTGCGTGTGTGTTTATGTATATGACTTAATATGGTGGATACATTTTTCTTTTTTTTAATTTAATTTTTTTTTACTTATTCAATTACCGCCCTCTCCCAGACATCCCCTCCCACAATCCTTTCCCCATCCTCCTTTCCTTTCTCTTAGTGGGTAGGGCCCCCTTGAGTATCCTCCCACCCTGGCACTTCAAGTCTCTGCAAGGTTAGGCATTTCTCCCATTGAGAGACAAGACAAGGTAGCCCAGCTAGAAGAACATACCCCACATACAGCCAGCAGCTTTTGCGGTTGCCCCTGTTTCAGTTGTTCAGTGCTCACATAAAGACAAAGGTAGAGCTGCGGGCACATCTACATATGAATGGATAGCCCTAGGTCCAGCAGAGTTTTGTTTTTTGTTTGTTTGTTTGTTTGTTTGGTTGGTTGGTTGGTTGGTTGGGTTTTTTTAGTTGGTGTTTCACTCTCTGAGAGGTCCAAGGTTCTAGGTTAGTTGACTGTGTTGGTCTTTCTATTGGGATCCTATCCCTTTCAGGGCCTGCAATCCTTCTTCCGTAAGAGTCTCCAAGCTCCATCCATTCTTTGGCTGTGGGTATCTGTATCTGTCTGAGTCAGCTGTTGGATGGAGCCTCTACAAGGACAACATGCTCCTGTCAGCAAGCATAATAGAGTATCATCAATAGAGTGTTAGGGATTAGTGCTCGCCCATGCGATGGGTTTCAAGTTGGGCCAGTTATTGGTCGGCAATTCCCTTAGTTTCTGCCCCCTCCCCATGTGCCTGCATTCTTTGCAGCCAGGAATAATTTTGGGTTGAAAGTTTTGTACGTGGATTGGTGTCTCTATCGTTCCACTGGGGCACCTGCCTGGCTACAGGACATGGCCTCTTCAGGTGTGAATACATTTTTGATAATTCTAAAATTAACTCCATGAACTGATGCACATCTAGGCTTTGTGGCATCATCGTCATCCTGAATGCAGCTTACTGTTGGTCACAACATTATGCATCATGCAGTTGTACGTGTGTACATGTGCTTGTATATTTCTCTTCTATATATTATATATTCAGTGTTATATATCTGTGATATATAGTATGCATATCTTTTGTTTATCATATATATCGGTGATATGTGTGTGATTTACATATGTATGTAAATTTGTATGCATCCAATTTAATGATTTATTTGTATGCATCTAATAAAAAAGGGAGATACTTTTATACCTGTTAAAGACAGTCTACCAAAAGACTACAGCTATAATCACACAGGGCACTATAAAGTTAGCTGACATCCCCTCAACTTGTCTGACTTGTGGTGACAGTAGCATGGATATGGGACAGATGTAGGCAGATGAACTGCCCCCCTTCCCCAGTCATGAGAGATGGAAACCTGAACCTGTCACTCATCTACTTCAGCAATTGAGAGAGTGGGCCTTGCACCTCTCCTGGACAGCACAGTAGACTTGGTCCTGATGGTGTGGGTGTGTGTAAGCCAGCCCTGAGGGCATTAGAGTGGAAAAACTGGCTCTGCCCCTTACTAGCTGAAACACTGTATGAGCTATCCAGGGCAGTGCTGGAGACCTTGCATTAATGGTGTTTATGCAGGAAAGCTGGCAGGCTAACCGGCTCAGAAAACTTTCAGGCCAAGATCCACCCCACCAGCTATCCCATTGCTAAAGTGCTGGAGCTTGTGAAGGGGCCAGTCCTATAGATCCAATGTTACAGGATCTTCATGAGACAGGGCATCTCGGAGGAGTCCCAGTGAGGATCCAGTATTGATATGCTAGCAGAAGATTAGGTCCTTGAACCAAACCAGTTACTCGTTGCAATAAACATTTGCAAGCATAGAAGTGTGGAAAAGGGGTTATACTGAGGGACAGACTAAAGTTTCTACAACAAGATTTTCTTTTTCTCTTAGTGGGGGAGGTAGCAATGGGGGGATGAGTGGGACTGGAATACATGATGTGATATTTACAAAGTACCTATAAAAAGTTAGAGAGACTAGGGTGGGACAAACAAACTTGGAGAAGCTTTTCGAGATGAATTTTAACTTGGTTTATCTTTATCTTTCAAGTAAGATATATTGTGTCTTTGGCAACAGGGTCTTGTCTGTCTAGTTCTGGTAGGCAACAAAGAGGAAAAAACAATAACCTGTATTATTCTGGGAACTTCTGGGCTTTCCTGACTAACATTTTATATGGAGGTGTCCCATGCCTCATACAAGGAACAGCGTTACCCAGCTGTGTAGTGTGCAGGTGAGCTCTTCCAGTTACCGTTTTGACTTACATACTTTAATGGGCATTCACGGGAGTAGGTTTCAGTGTGATTTTCTACAGCTCCTTCTCTTTGCTTTAGCTTCTCTCATTGCTCCCTCATCTCTTTCCACCTCCCTACTCCTGTTCAGCCTTTCAACTCCCACCATTCCTTTCTCCATTCTCATTGCTGGTGTTCCAAACTCGACTTCCTTAAGACATCTACTTCCCAGTGTTCTTTTCTAGTCCGGTTTCAGCAGGTTCTCCCAGTAAAACTCAGAGATCCAAACAAGTTTTACTAACAGGACTTTGTTCAGAAGATGGGTCAGTTTTATGAGAATATGACTTGCATATAAGACTATTAGAGATTTCTGTTCCCAGTCATAGTATAATGTGTCCAAAGGAGGCCTGGAAGTTGTAACTGTCTGAAAAGAATTAAGAAGGTTATGTTAGAGGAATCTTTTCCAAACTTTCTAACCAGACTGCCCAGCCAAAGTCAACACTTGCTCTTCTACACTGAGAATCCCTTTCCTCTCATTTTGGGTCTAACATTATTTTATTCTTTTTTATGAGTTTTTGAGTTTTTTTTTTTTAAATTTTACTTATAAAACATATGCATAGTTTCAAACTCAGAACACCTTAGCAAGGTTCATTCATAGATGTCTTGCTTATGGCACTCTTTTTTCTCTTCTTTCCTCATAGGTAATTATTTTGATTAATTTTTATTTTATTCACATTTATTATTTCTATGTGAAAATATAAGCAAATAAGTATATCTGTGTATTCATATGCCTTCTATTTTCTTTTTATTGGAAATTTTATTTTTTTTGCAATATGATGTCAACCCTTTTCCCATTTCCTCTCCCTAGAACCCCCTAACCTATAACCCCTCTTCCTTTATGCTTTTATACCATTTTATTTTTGCATCAGTATTCATAAGGAAGATTGGTCTGAAGTTCTCTTTCTTTGTTTAGTCTTTGTGTGGTTTAGGTATGAGCATAATTGTGGCTTCATAGAATGAACTGGGTAGTGTTCCTTTTGTTTCTATTTTGTGAAATAGTTTGAAGAGAATTGGTATTAGGTCTTCTTTGAAGGTCTGATAGAACTCTGCACTAAAACAGTCTGGTCCAGGACTTATTTTTGGAGGGGAGAATTTTAATGACTGCTTCTATTTCTTTTAGGTTTATGGGACTGTTTAGATAGTTTGTCTGGTCCTGATTTAGCTTTGGTAACTGGTATTTGTCTAGAAAATTGTCCATTTTATCCAGATTTTCTAATTTTGTTTAGTATAGCCTTTTGTAGTAGGACCTGATGATTTTTTGAATTTCCTCAGTTTCTGTTGTTATGTCTCCCTTTTCAATTCTGATTTTATTAATTTGGATACTGTCTCTTTGCCCTCTGATTAGTCTGGCTAAGGGTTTATCTATCTTGTTGATTTTCTCAAAGAACCAGCTCCTGGTTTTATTAATTCTTTGTATAGTTCTTTTTGTTTCTACTTGGTTGATTTCAGCCCTGAGTTTGATTTATTTCCTGCTGTCTACTCCTCTTTGGTGTGTTTGCTTCTTTTTGTTCTAGAGCTTTCAGGTGTGCTGTCAAGCTGCTAGTATATGCTCTCTTCAGTTTCTTTTTGTAAGCACCTAGAGGTATGAGTTTTCCTCTTAGCACTGCTTTAATTGTTTCTCATAAGTTTTGGTATGATGTGTCTTCATTTTCATTAAATTCTAAAAAATATTTAATTAATTAATTTATTTCTTCTCTCTCTCTCTCTCTCTCTCTCTCTCTCTCTCTCTCTCTCTCTCTTTTTCTTCCCTGACCACATTATCATTGAGTAGAGTGTTATTCAGTTTCCACATGAATGTGGGCTTTCTATTGTTTTTGTTGTTATTGAAGACCAGCCTTTGTCCATGGTGATCTTTGTCCATGGGATGACTTCAGTTTTCTTGTATCTGTTGAGTCCTCTTTTGTGACTGATTATATGGTTTATTTTGGAGAAGGTACCGTGAGGTTCCGAGAAAAAGGTATATTCTTTTGTTTTACAATGAAATGTTCTATACATATCTGTTAAATCCATTTGGTTCATAACTTCTGTTAGTTTCACTGTATCTCTGTTTAGTTCCTGTTTTGATGATCTGTCCATTGCTAAGAGTGGGATTTTGAAGTCTCCCACTGTTATTGTGTGAGGTGCAATGTGTGCTTTGAGCTTTATTTAGTAAGGTTTCTTTTATGAAAGTGGGTGCTCTTGCATTTGGCGCATACATGTTCAGAACTGAGAGTTTATGTTGGGCAACTATTCCTTTGATGAGTATGACATGTCCTTCCTTACCCTTTTTGATAGCTTTAAGTTGAAAGTCAATTTTATTCAATATTAGAATGGCTACTCCAGCTTGTTTCTTAGGACCATTTGCTTGAAAAATTGTTTTCCAGCCTTTTACTCTAACGTAGTGTCTGTCTTTGTCACTGAGGTGGGTTTTCTATATGCAGCCAAATGCTGGGTCCTGTTTATGTATCCAGTTCATTCGTCTATGTCTTTTTATTGGGAAATTGAGGCCATTGACATGAAGAGGTATTAAGGAGAGGAGATTGTTGCTTTCTGTTATTTTTGTTATTAGCAATGGCATTGTTTGTGTGGCTATCTTCTTTTGGATTTGTTGGAAGAAGATTACTTTCTTGCTCTTTCTAGGGTATAATCTCCCTCCTTGTATTGGAGCTTTCCCTCTGTTATCCTTTGTAATTCTGGGTTTGTGGACAGATATTGTGTAAATTTGGTTTTGTCATGAAATGTCTTGGTTTCTCCATCTATAGTAATTGAGAGTTTTGCTGGGTATAGTAGCATGGGCTGGCATTTGTGTTCTCTTAGTGTCCGTATGTCCAGGATCTTCTGGTTTTTATAGTCTCTGGTGAGAAGTCTGGTGAAATTCTGATAAGTCTGCTTTTATATGTTAATTGGCCTTTTTTTCTTATTGATTTTAATATTCTTTCTTTGTTTTGTGCACTTGGTGTTTTGATTATTATGTGACGGGAGGTATTTCTTTTCTGGTCTAGTCTATTTGGTGTTCTGTAGGCTTCCTGTATGTTTACGGACATCTTATTCTTTAGGTTAGGGAAGTTTTCTTCTATAATTTGATTGAAGATATTTATTGGCCCTTTAAGTTGGGAATCTTCACTCTCTTCTATACCTATTATCCTTAGGTTTGGTCTTCTCATTGTGTCCTGGATTTCCTGGATGTTTTGTGTTAAGAACTTTTTGCACTTTGTGGATTTTTTGACAGTTGTATCAATATTTACTATGGTATCATCTGCACCTGAGATTCTCTCTTCTATCTCTTGTATTCTGTTGGTAATGCTTGCGTCTATGACTCTTGATCTCTTTCCGAGGTTTTCAATCTCCAGGGTAGTTTCCCTTTGTGATTTCTTTATTGTTTCTACTTCCATTTTTATGTCCTGGATGGTTTTGTTCAATTCCCTCACCTATTTGGTTGTGCTTTCTTGTAATTCTTTAAGGGATTTTTGTGTTTCCTCTTTAAAGGCTTCTACGTGTTTACCTGTGTTCTCCTCAATTTCTTTGAGAGTGTTATATTTGTCCTTCTTAAAGTCCCTTATTATCATCATTAGAAGTGATTTTGATTCTGAAAGCAAATTTTGATTTGCTTTCCTGGTGATATGGGGAGTTCAGGACTTTCTACTGTGGGGGAACTAGTAGATTGATGATGCCACAATACCCTGGGTTGCTGATGCTTATATTCTTGTGCTTGCCTTTCGCCATCTGGATCTCCTTAGTGCTACCTGCGCTGTCTCTGACTGGATCCTATAGTTCCTATTATTTTGGTTGTGTCAGAACTGTTTGGGGTGAGTGTTGCTGCTGGGGTTAGAGCTGAGGCCCAAGATCTGCTCAGTGCTTGGGCACAGACCGGAAGGAACCAGTGCCCCTGGCCAGGAGTGAATTCCTGAGTCCCAGTGGGTCCCAGTTACTACCTGTTTGGGGCAGGTGTTGTTGTCTCCTTACCTAAGATACTGCCAGGGTTAGAGCTCCTGGAAGCCCTACTTCCTCTGGATTTTGTGAGATTGGGTGCAGAGCTGAAGCCCAGGATCCTCTCAGTGTGCGGGTGCAGACTTGAAGGGTTTTTTGTTGTTGTTTTGTTTGTTTGTTTGGTTGGTTGGTTGGTTGGTTGGTTTTTTGCCTTTGCTCTACCACAGACCAACTTGGTTTATTGAATTGGAAAACAAATACTAATAAAAGAAAGAACTTAATGTCTCTTTCTTCAACATCCGTACTAGAAATTAGACCACTTTTATACCCCAATTGAATCCTTCTTTCTGGCCTCTGACTTTATTCTCAGTCACTGTGATAAACTTTGCTTTTTGGACACATTTTGCAGTATTTTTAGTGCTGTGGTAGAAGACAGACACACAACTTTTATTCAATTTTCAACATACTTGTTTTTGGAGAGTTAACAAACTTTCTCAATAAGATTTATAAAATAACATATATAAAGCTCCAAAAAAGTGACAAATTGGTTGTTTTTAAAATAAACAAGAAAATTGGCATTCTTTAGTGTTTTATATTTAATCTGAATCTGTATTTTGCCATCCCTCTTAATTTATCTCCGTTTTATGGCATTCTGTTCAATGGTGTTTAGCTCATGCTTTGCCAAGGCTCCATACCAGTGCACTCTCAGAATTTCAAGAAATTTTTATCAGATTTTTTTTTAATACCAGATGTGTGCCAGTTGAGTTTGTCAGTAAGCTCAAATGAATTGGTGTATGATAACGACAAGATGCTATTAATTAAAAGATGAGCCAAGGAAACATGTTATTTTGTTACGATGATTTGAAAAACCAGATGTCAACAGACTTATTTTCATTCCTAAGAGAATGTATTGGGAAATTAACGACAGATTGTTCAAAATTTTTATGAAGAATATTTCCTTCTTTTTGAAAGATTCTATAAAAAGTCATGTAAAGAACTAGGCTAAGATAATTGTCCTTCCTTTTCAAACTATAAAGACAGGCAGTGTTTAGTGAAGACCTTCCAAAGGGAGGAAGAGTGGAGTTGCACAGCATTGTGAGGAGCTTTCTGCAATGCCCATATCTTACCACGACACCCATAGCAGTTTCCCATTCGTTAAAATGCTGTTTCAGTGTTCCTTTTAATGAATTAAATAATAGATTTCACTCAGTACATCTATAATGCCTTTTCTTAACCTGAATCCATATAGCGTTCCATATTTTGTAGATCAGTATGCTAATTTTTGAGCAGCTGAATAACTATTACAAGCTATAAAGCTTACTGTTATTTTCCTTCTTCGTGGTACCATCTGTCAGAAACAAAAGCAAAGATGAAAATCTCATCCAGTTATAAAAGATTCTCCATTGCTTAATGCACCTTTTATAGAGGCATGTCGATCTGGGGGATTGGTTACTGTTCCATACTGAAGAAAACCTTTCTTGCTTCATTGCAGATGGGGAACCCAAGGAGATTTCAACACTACCCACCCTCGGCCTGTGGTCAAGGTGAAGCTTTTCACAGAAAGCACAGGGGTCCTGGCCCTGGAAGACAAGGAACTGGGCAGGGTGAGTTGTACTCTACACAGAGTTTCCAGGGTATCTTGACATTAGTGTGAACCAGAGGAAAATAAACCAGTATTTCTCAGGTGAAGTTTGTGTTCATAAAGTGTTTAAATTTAGCCAGCAAGATGTCTCCATAGATGGAAGCAACTAAAGCCAAGCTCCATGACCTGAGCTCAGTTTCAATAATACACATGGTAGATCTCCACGCGAAGCATGGCTAGTCACCGAACTCCATAGGCATGCCACTGCGTGTAGTTGCTCCATGTATACACACACACACACACACACACACACACACACACACACACACACACAGGCACAGACAAAATAACTTAATAACTAAAGCAAAGTATGAAAGACTATTTATATATGATTTTTCCACAAGTCTACCTGACAGCTATAATCTACTAAGCATAAGTATAAATTAGAAAATATTGTACTTTGTACTAGGGCTTTCAATGCATAAGGAGTACACATGAGCTCAGAGTCACCAGCTCCAACTTTCTCTGGCTGCTGAATGTCACTCACACCAGCCCACTTGTCCATCCTGGTGAAATGTCAGTCTCATTTAATGTTTCTGCTTAAGGGTTCTTGGCCATTTTTATTACATGAGGCCACCTACTGTTCATATCTGCTACAGTTAACCAAATTCAAATGCCTCCAAAGGGCAGGTCTCCACTCCCTCCTCTGTTTCCCTATTGAAGTGATCTTTCTCACACATCTTTTACCACCGAGTCAGTATATCTTCCTGCACTCACTGGCTTATATCTAAAATATATATTTATAATCCCTGTGTATTCCACATTTCATCAAAGGGCTAAGTCCTCTAGCGATCACCACAGCTCAGTGTGGAAGGTGATTTTCTTTAGTTTTGTTAAATTTTGTATTGGCTATTTTATTTATTTACATTTCAAATGTCATCCTGCTTTCAGGTTTCCCCTCCACAAACCCCCTACCCCACTTCCTTGCCCCCTGCTTCTGTGAGGGTGTTTCTGTCTTACTTAGGAAGTAGATAATGTCCTGAGGGGTGAAGCTGTCTTGTGCTATATGAATGCATAGTGCCCAGACCTGAAAGCAGCTCTCACAGATATTTTCAAGAGAGTAAATATTTAGAACTTGTACTAATTTTTTTTTGAATTTGTGGATAGCTCTTGCAAGTATAGATGTGGAAGGACATTTGCAGCCTTCTGTGTTTTGGAGATTCTCCCTCTCAGAATCATGTTTTTATTCACTTCAATTCCTCTTCCAGCCTTCTTACGCTGTTAGAGTTTTACACATTCTACATTACTTCTTCTCTGACTTTAGTACGTCCACTGACAGAATAACTCTTCCTTCGAGTAATCTTGTATCCATGCATTTATCCCTGTGGTAATGGTGCCTGTACCGTAATGTAACAGAAGATCCACAGAGAACACATCTGATTTATATAAACCAGAGTCCCTCACACAAACTATAATTATAATAGTGAGCCTTATCTCCTCATCATACCTAACTTAATTTTGTATGTAATTCTTTGGACATCTTACCTAATTTTAAGTGATCAAACAATACATTTCATCAAATTTTAAGTTGAACATGTAAGGGATATATTTTGCTCTATAATCTGAGATAGCACTTTCACACATTTACAAAACCAGATGATTCCCATGAGTTTCTCAACTTTATTATTATATTATTTTGAGCAAAATATTTAGTGTTGGGTACTGGCCTGTTTCATCTTGTGATATTTAATGTCATCTTTGTCCCCTACTCAACAATTTCCAGAACGTGATAATCAGAAATGTCTCAACATTGCCAGGTGTCCCCCAGAAATCCATACAAAGTCATCCATCCATGTTTAAAAGCCACTCATCTATGTTAGTGACTTGAGTAGGTTTGAAGATGACATATATTATTTGTGTTAGTGGCTTTCAAAGTTAGTTTTTTCCCTCGGAACTTCAGATTTGCATGAAGTAACTGCATATAAGCAGAACACAGGATTCATACCATCATAAGGTAGTATTCCATATAGATGTTGTCAATCACTGACCTAGAGGTCCCTCTTGCTTCTCTTTCCATCATTCCAATACTCCATGTTTCAAGTTCTATCAGCTTTGTCTATGATTTTCCTGATTCTTGGCATCTCCATTAACCTGGTTCAAGGTATTACACATGCTTCTGTAAGAATCTGCTTTACTTCTTCATTTGCCACCACCCCTCTACTTCAGCCTTCATACTCTGGATACCAGCAGTACCTAGATATTTGTAAAATGCTGGTTATCGTCTCCCACTGTAGACTTTCAGGATCAGACCATGGGGAGTGGGAGATACAGGACATTTTAACTCCCATTGTGTTGATGTAGACACATACTAAATTTAAAGACATCCTTCTCGGTGAGCTGAACTCACTACTGCTTCTAGGTTTATCTTCTGTGTATGGTAACCTTGCTACTGTCACTCTTCTTTGAAATATGGCTCCATCTCTTTCTCTCTTTCTCTCTCTCTCCCCTTTTTTCTCTCTTCTATTTCTTTCTTTTTTTCTTTTCAAATATCTATTCCTCATTCCCTGCTTTAGACTGGAGGTCTTCAGATGTGTCATATTCTGTGCTCACATGATACATGCAAATATCATCTATATACCTATCTAGTTTTTTAGACAACTCGTTTTGGTTCAAAGACAAAGACCGTATGTGATGTGAAATATATTGTTTAAAATATCAAGAATATACCCCCCAAAACTTTGCTTTTATACCTGAAAATTTTTATTTAAAATTGTGTGCAATATTTGAACTTCAAAAATGAGCAACAAAGATGCAGAATGGGTTTATACCACTGGAGATCTGCTAAAATACAGAAAAGATAACCATAGCAAATGCTAGTAACTGTCAAAAACAGAAACTCATTTATTGATGGAAGTAATGCAAAATTGAGATGCAACCTTTGAAAAACTTACTGGTCTCTTATATAGTAAATGTAAATATATCATATGAATACCATACTGGACTTAGAGGCATATGCACAAGGCTTATTCATTTTATATTCTCACAAAAGCTGTATGTTGTTATGTAGGTAGGTTGATAAACCCTAATACATACATGTCATGAAATACTATTCTGTGCTAAAAAACAAAACAGGTTACTAATTCATACAAATATGTAGTTAAAACTTATATGCCAAAGGATAAAGAAGTGTGTGGTTCTACTCATAATGGGGAAAAAGCTGTAAGAATGGAAAGCAGAGTGCTTGCTAGAGACTGACAAATTAGGAAGTGGCTGGTTCTAAAGAGGTACCTCGGATACTTTTAAAGTCATGGTCCAGTTCTGTATGGTACAAAGAACTGGATTAATGAATTATGTATTTGTTAAAATCCAAATAACATTACATTATGTAGAATGAACTTTAATGTATGCACAGTAACCTCCATGTGTGTGCGTGCACGCACACACATGTACACACATACCCCAACCTGTGGTATCAAAGGGATCCCCATGTGGAATAGAAATTGTGTTAAATAAAAATAATCATATTAAAATATAAAAAATAAATTTACTTAAATGGGTGATGAGAAAATTCTCAGCTCTAAGTCACTAAGACAAGAAGAATAGCCTGAAAAAATGCACTCTCAAATGGCCATAAGGCTGGCCACTGTGGTGTCAGTATATGTCCTGCATCCTACTCATAGGATGCTGCAAGCAGGCCATGCTCAATATCCTTGTCATTCTTCTGTCAAGCCAGAACCTAAGCCACATCCAAGCATGAGAGAGTTGTGAGCAAAGCCACATTGGGGACCATGTACTGAATGACTGGTCAGGACTTTTCGGGACTCTCAAGCTGTGCAAAAGCAATACTAATTAAAGGTCAGAGGAGAATAAAAGACATGAATGGTAAATGTAATGTGGTATGTTGAATCACATTAACTAGAATCAGAAATGATACTAATTGAAAACCAGCTGAAATCCAATAGCATCTGTTGTACACGTGGACTATTTTACATTTCTTGCCTTTGATTAATATTCCATAGTAATATAAACTGTTCTTTTTTGTTTTGTTTTTTAAAAAACTGGGTCAACTGTATATAAAACTTATCTATGCTGACTTAGCAACTTTTATGATATTATATTATTCTAAAACATAAGCTTTAGTTGTAGGAAGACATAATATAAAAGTTGTTGAGCACCTGTTGGTAAATGTTATTGATATGTTATGTTATTTATACTACTATTTTCTTTGTTTCAAGAAAGAAACTGAGGACCTAAGTGAATACTATAGGAATCCTATAAATGCACAACTTTGAGTATACATAAATATACTTATTTATGTATATTTAGAATATACATAATACATTCTTAACTAGAAACTAATAGTGCATACAATATCGTTTTCCAGTATCATTAGAGAGAGCAGCAATAATGGTGGGCCTTGCAGAGAAATAAACATTCATGCCTCTGCTATCCATGAATTTGGAAAGTTCAAGGGCAGGTTTTGGTGTCCTCATTTTGTTATGTCTTGGTGTCTGCCCTAATAGGTTCACAGTTGACTATACTATGTTTAACTGAATGGTTAAAACCACTAAAGAAAATGTACATTTTCTTTAATAACCTCTCTTTATGCAGGTTATTGACAAGTCTGTAATTATTCTTCCCCAAGAAGCTCTCTTAAGAACCCATTGGATCCTTTCTGCAGATGGAGGAGTGTGCATGCACTCCGTTGACACCTTTTTAAACAGTCTTAGGATCTGGTCATCTTTAGTCTTTACACCCTTTGCCCTTTGTCTATAGACAAGAAATAGAAAAGTATTTCTTCTTGTTCTAGAGCTCTCTTGTTTTATTGAATTACTAGGTAGTGTTACAACTTGTTTTACAAACATAATTCCATTTAATCCTCTTGGAGGGTGGTGGAGACATCTTTTTTAAATAAGAAAGGTAATAATCTAGATTTAAAATATACATATGCAGACAGACAGACATAGAGATAAAGATATATAGTGTGAGAGTACAAGGGACACTATGAAGAAGAGAAAAGTCTCTAAAAAAGAAGAACAGAGTGTGGGCAGAGCAAGGGCCCTGAACAGGGGCAGATATTTCAGAGATTTGTTACATGTAGAACACAGAATCACACACACACACACACACACACACACATGAGATATGAAAGCAAAGCAGGAGTGTTTATAGGAGAAAAGAGACTGCTGAGGGAGAAGAGGAATGTGGGAGGTTGGAGAATGGGGTGTTTATGAACAGAGTACAATGACATACACATAAAATGTCCTAAGAGGTGGACTTTCGGAATGGTAACTACTCGAATTTGGTTTTGTGACTGCAGAGTCTGTTCCTCAAGCCGGACATGAATCAGATATGACTAACATGGCTAAAACATTCAAAAGTGTTTTGTGATCAAGGCATGGAATGATTTAAAATCTCAGGATTTAAAAATTCAGGAATCAAAAACTACTTCAGCTCAAGTAATTTTATAGTGATACATGTTTTAGATTTTTTTTGTCATTTCTACAGTGATTGAATTTTGAATCATATTATCGAATCTGTCTATTTGTGAATGAATTATATTCTTAGATAACTTGTTTACCTTGTGGAATGATATTCTTAGGTACAAACATATTTTGAAAGTTCTACACAATAAATTTTTAGTTTTAGAAATATTTGATATACAGGGCTAGCAATTTGGCTCATCAGATAAGAATACTGGTAGCTGTTCCAGAGGACCCAAGATCAAGTCTTAGCGCCCTCATGGCACCTTAAATTGTCCATTACTTCAGTCCTGGGGGATCCAGTGCCCTCTTGTAACTTCTGTAGGTGTAGTGTATGCATGTGGTGCACAAATACACAGACATATAGACAAAATGCCCATATGCATAATATTAACTAAAAAATGAAATTTTGATATAAAATGATTCTTGAAAAATGACAGAAAAAGAGCTCCTCACTACTAGACTTTGAAAAAATACAAGTTGAGAACAGACCCCTCCCTGAGGGGGACAAAGGGAGAGCAGACCCCTCCCTGAGGGCGACAAAGGGAGAGCAGACCCCTCCCTGAGGGGGACTCAAGAAAGCCTTTCAAGCTCTCCCAGACCATGCCAGTGTGCAGATGTTGTCAAGAAGAATCGCACCTGCTTCTGATTCCGAATTGCTGCCAGGACTGAGACCTGGCACTGAGAGGGGCAATGGAAAGCAGTCACTCGTGTAGACTGGTGACAGGATGGCTCAGAATTAGGGTGACACACTTCAGTTGAAGGTTCTCTTATCTGGCAGCGGCTCAGCATGCAGACTTTGTTTGTGGACGCCATACGCAAATACTTATTTTTGGAAGTAGGGGTGGCATATGGACATTTTTCATCTGAGTTGATGTCCAACTCTTTACTGAGTGTGAAGGGAATACCTGGAGGCAAAACCTGTATTTTTCTAAGGAAACAATTATGAATGTGTGTGATAGCCAATAAATAGCCAATTAGTCAGACACTGCAAAAGAAAATATAGCTTATTCATTACAAGGTGTATTTGTCCTGAAACTTTTGAAAAAATAAGACTTACCTTACATTGATGTATAAGAAAATCACAATAGTATCATCTACTTCTTGGCAATGCAGTTTCCATTGAGCCTTTTATATCAAATATCACAGGAATATTATATTACATTTTGTATAAATATTAAGTGCAAATAATTTGCCAAGTGCTTTGCTTAAGTACAGGAAAAGTATGGAAGATTCACAGAATTTTTTATTTTTAGGATTATCATAAAGTTTTTGTTGAAGCAGCGTTTCACTGTGTAGCTGAATATCCCAGGCTGGCCTTGAACTTGTGGTCCTGCTGCCTTGGTCTAGCAAGTGCTAGGATTGTAGGTACAAGGCATCATAAGCTGTCAAGCTGAGTTCACAGCTTTGGTGTCTCTTGTTCACTGCATACCATTTCCTCTGTCCCATGAGGATGGGGGAGCATTTGGATCAGAGTCTGTTTTCCTTTTCAGTGCAGCAGATTCAGAACATGATTTTAAAAGTAAGCCTCACAATTGCCAAGAATCTGGAATTTTGTGCATCTCTTAGATTCATGTTTTAGAGATAGCCTTGGAATTCAGCCTTTATTTGATATTTTCTTTTCTCCCTTATTTATAATTTATTGCCCAGCCAAGCAACTGACTCTGGGTGGACAATGTTTTCATATAAAGTCTAATGTGCTGTTCAATCTACTCTTCTGATTCCCTCTTCTTCTTTTCTGGATGTATTGTTTATAATTAGTTCCTCCCTCATTATTTAAGAGCCTTAGTAATCCTTTAACCCAAAGGTAGCCTGATTAGCTGAAAGGCCCATACCTTTATTGGAACATAAAGTTTAAAATACCCTCCAACAGCCTAGTTTATATAGAGTCATTGTGAAACTTCCTCCAGCATACAAGGAATAGATATTACATGTTGGTTGTGTAATTAATCACTGTAATCTTTTTAATAAATAACCACGCAGTTCAATTGATTTAAAAATAATTTCAGGCCTTTTTTTAATTCAAACAAACAAAATATACTTTTGAGGATATTTTTAAAGGGCCAGCATTAAATATGAATTCAGAAGGCAGTAGAGAACAGCTAATATAATCACAACCATAGGTATTTTCTCCACTTTGAAAGCTAAGTTTATTATTCAATTTTATTGAAATAACCAGTACTTGGTGATGACAGTCTTAGATATTGGATTTATATCATTTGCTCCAAAATGAAATGCAGATTCTGTTACATTTCTTCTGTCTAACTCAGCTGGCTGTACACAGGAGACCTTCCATTTTTTTTTTTGTTTTAGAATGCACTATCATTATTTTGAAACTAAAAAATAACACACACACAAAATGTCTCTGTACTTCTTTAATCCAGTTCCTGCCTCTCTGCCTATGACAAGAAGCAGTGGCAATGTATTCCTGGGGCACCTTCTTTATTGTTTCTACCACAGGTTAATTTGTCTGGTTTATAAAAACACATGCTGTTGCTTTTGAAGGAACAATGACATAATAACTTACACCAGTTAGTGAGTCCTCGATGAGTTTCTTTGTCACATTCTGATAAGGTGACCAAGATCTTCACCAAGGAAGCAGGAGAAAGCATGGTTTGGCTTCTTACCACCAAAAGAAGCTGAACAAGTTACAGATAGGCACCCTGCATGATGGCTGCCTGGAGGGGATCATAGCCACAGGAGGTGACATTTCTCTACATCCCCAGGCCAATAAAGACCTTCCTCTGTCCATGACAAAACAAATGATAGACATAGGGGCACCAATACCTCGCTATTAATAGGTGTGCATTGTTGTTGCTCTGTTGCTATTCTCTGCACATTCCTAACACACTAATGACTGTGTGATTACTTCACATCTGCACCTCTTTGATGAAGAATCTGTTTACACATTTTACCTATCTTTATTATTATTACATATGTTAAATACTCCATTCACTTTCTTCTTGTTTGTCACTAATACCATATTTGTTTCCTTTTTCAAGTACTCTCTCTTCTCTCTTACAATTTATTTTCCAATCTTGGAGAGTTTTATACAAGTATAAATGAAATTCTGTTCTATCCACCAGTTACTTTGTCTGATGCCCCCTCCCTTTGCTGAAATACTGCTTCCAAGCAAGGTCCCCTCCTGTTCTCATGTGTGCATTGTGTGTGTGACCCACTGAGTTTCAATACAGTTGCCTACATGAGTATGAGAGATTTACTGAAGCCTGGGCAATGTATCTGTGGCTACACATTGAGAAGAAGTGGCATACCTTCACCCGGGCCAGCAGCCATAAATTAGTTCCTCAGAAAAGAGTGGGGTCTCATGAGTTCTTCCCACCTTCATTATACAGTATTGATGAACTAGTCTTGTATAGGTCTTATGGAGGTAACCATAGCGACAGAGAATTCATAAATGCATCAGCCAGGTCATTTTCAGAAGACGATGTTGCATAATACCCTTCTCTAAAATGGCTCTGACATATTTTACTGTCCTCCCTTCTTGGGATGGGGAAGATGATATAATCGTCCTGGTTAGGGCAACAAACTCCCCAGTGTCTTATTGTCTGTACTTTGAGCCACTGTAAATCTCTGTATTAACTACCATCCTTTGCAAAAAAGAAGCATCTCTGACCAAGTCTAAGAACTGCACTAATCTATGATTATGAAGATAAGTACTTAGAAGACAGTTTGACACCATGCTCATTTATGAACGTGACCTTAGTAGTAATTAACAGAAATCAGATAATTATTATCCCCCAATTTTGAAATATGACCTTCCTTCCCCTCCACACCCCTGTCTATGCTGTGATTGTTTCAGATAATTTGTTCTGCCTTATGAATTTTAGAATAAAATCACAGATTTCTTCTGTCTAAGACCCTACTTCAACTCCAGAAGAATGACAGTCCTAACACTTGTCAGGAACTAATGTGGACACAACACATGATTCCAGCCACTCGGAGTTATTTTATATCTCATAGTACGTTTATACAATGATTATTTTGTATCTTTTTAATATGTTTGAATTCAAGACAGTCTTAGGATACTAGGGTTTTAAATTTTTCATTATTTCTATGAACAAAATCAGGATTATTTTTAGGAGGAAATAGTATATTGAGTAAATAGTAATATATTGTATTTATGGGTGAGACTGAAGTTAATTTATTTGTATCAATTAGGGAAAAAAAAAAACCTTAGCTATAGTAGCCAGTGGCTTTCATAAATACTTGTGATATAAGGATGAGGTAGAAATTTTGGGTGATTTAATTTTTATGGTTCAAATAGAGCCAAATTAGCTGCAGAAGATACCACTTAAGTAAATGAAACTCAAGTTTTATTTCAGCTTTATATCTAAGAAAATCAATGATTGCTTATTTCACTTATTATGTAATTGGTACCTATTAATTCTGGAACTGCTTAAGAAACAAGACCACTTGTTTTATCAGATACTCTGTTGTAGTAATATTCAATCTCAATCTGGAGTTTCTACCCTGCCTTTGGTCATTCAGTAACCATACAAAAGACACCTAAAATTTATATTTATAGTAACCCTTTAAAGCAGGGCAGATATCTACCCTCTAAGCTTTTAGAATCTACATTCCCATCAATAACCCTGACTTATATCTTGTCATGTGCTACCTGGGCAGCTCTTGATGCCAACTGGTCATTTTTCATGGCCATGTTTTTGTGACTCACATACCCCAAGGTGTCTTCTCCTCAATTCACCTTCTTCTCTCATTGTGGTCCCTGCCTCAGACCCCCAGCTCAGGAATCAAACTTCAACCTATCTTTCTTCTACCAAGTTGTAGGCTTTAGATGTCTTTACTCACCAAACAAGAATGACTTGGAAGGCCAAGATTACATACATAACATCACTTGGGTCTGTGTGAGGATCTACTTCCTGAGGGCAACCAGGGCCAGTATTTAGCACCACAATACAGAGCAACAGGCCAAACCTCAACTTTCTGTCTTGTGTGTGCAATTTGAAGCTAAAGGATATATAGCTCACTTACTCAAGATACTTTCTTTCGAGATATAGATAATATGCATATTATAGTGCAAAGAGACAAAATAATGCTGTCTAGCCCTAAGGAGAGGGGATTGATGAAGGCATCCCACTGAGGAATGAGAATTCCAAAGTCTTAGTCTGTCTCTGTCTCTGTCTCTCTCTGTTTCTCTCTCTCTCTCTCTCTCCCTCCCTCCCTCCCCTCCCTCCTTCCCTCTCCCTTCTTCCCTCCCTCCCTCTCTCCCTCCCTCCCTCCCTCCCTCAATCCCCCCCCCCTTAGAGCCTGCTTCCCTGGCTCTCACTCCCCTTTCTCCTCCCACTCAGCATTTTATCTGATAGCAGTTTTCATTTATCCAGTTTCCCTTACTGTGCCCTCCTCAGTTTTCCTTCCTCACTGTTTGCCTGACCTTCTGGCTCTTTCACCCCTACCTTTAAAATGGCAAATTGCTAAAGTTCTCATTAGTCTTATTTTAGCATATTTGAGCCATGACCTTTAGCCCCCGCATAGACTTTAACAGAAAATAAAGTTCTCTGAGCCCTTTGAGAATGGCAGTTGGTTTTAATACAAATACTGACAGAAATATATAGTCTATAAATGAACCAAGCCCAGAACACTTCACTCCATCATATGCCCCCGCACTCTTGATTTTAAGCATATTGCTGGGATCCATGTTTAGACAATACCTGACCTCCATTCAACATCAAGTTACAGATACACAGCCATCACCTTGGCTCTGAGAAATCGTATTGGACTTAATATTTGTTCTCACCAAATGGTGAGAACAAAGCCAAGCACATTCATGCAATGTTTATGAAATAATTAGACGGCTAATGTGTTAGACCAAGAAGGAGATGTGAGGTTGAAAGTGTGTTACATTGTCTTCCTTAGCTCTCCGCTTAACTTCAGTGTCAAGTTATTTACATAACAAGATAATGCCCAGCTTTTTAGAGTCATGTGAAAATTAATTTAAATTTCATAAAGCACTCTGTGGCACTCTGAAAGGGTCTTAGAAATGACAAGCATTATTATAACCAAGCTGGGTTTTTTTTTAAAGCATAATGAAGCTGTTCATGCGGTGTCCATGATGGAAAATGGATCAGTAAGTAAATGCAAAGGTCATGGCCATTCATAATTTATGGCTGAGGGGAATAGATCAAAAATAATCAGAATGCTTTCCCATCTAGATTGCTTTTAAAACAGATGTCTCTGTGATGGGATATATTATTTCTTCCAAAGAGAAGTATGAAATCAATACTTTTCAGGCAATAAAAATGATGTATGAAAAAAAAATGGACCAATACCCATAAATGAACCATGAAAAACATAGTAACCGACAAGCTTGATTATGTCTTTCAGAATCTTTAGAAAAGCTTTGAATAGAAGAAATAGTCCTTGATTATTTGAGGATGTGGAACGTGAATCTTGTTAGAAATATATGTGGCGACCCTTCCCTTGCTCTTTCAGCCTCTTATTTTTTTTTTTAATGTTTGCATTTGTTACAGTAAAAGTTTAAATTTTTGTCTTAATTACAATTATGACTAAAAATGAGGAAAAGCGGTGTATTTGAAACATTTAATACATGCCCCGTCCTTTAAGAATGTCGCAGGCAGGTGCGGAGAGTTGCCTCAGTAATTAAGAGCAGCAAGCAGACCTGGGTTCAGTTCTCAGCAGCCACACAGTGGCTTGTAACTGCCTGTAACTCCAATTCCCAAGAAACCCTTTTCTGGTCTCTGCAGGCTCCCCGACAAATGTGGTTTCATAAGCTCACCAGGTACACATCCATGCACATTTTCTATTTAAATCTTTCTTCAAATAAAATTCTGTGACAGACATAAACACGTAGGTAAGCTGATGAAGATGGTGATAGAAATCTACATACAAAGGTATCTCTGAATCAGTGAGGGTTTCCTTTCCAAGTCAAATTTCATCTTTCGTTGTCTGTTCGTTTCTTGTTTTGCTGTAGTAAATTATAGGAAAAATGTAGTGGCTTTAAACAAGATACAGTCTTTACCTTGTAAGTTTGAAGGTTGTATTCCTAAGAGTTTTTTTTTTGGGGGGGGGCTTGTTTTTGTTTTTTTAATCAACTTGATGCAAGCCAGAGTTGTCTGGGGTGTGGGAAGTTCAACTGAGGAATTTCCTCTATCAGATTGGCCCTGTAGGCAAGACTGTGGGTTATTTTCTTGATTAATGATTGATGTTGCTGGGCCCTGCACACTGTGGGGATGCTACCACTAAGCAGGTGATGCTGGATTGAGAGTAAGATAAGGGAGTCATAGAGAGTCAGTAAACACCTTTACTCTGTGGTTTGCACTTCTCCCCATGCTCTAGTTGCTGCCTTGAACTAAATGATAGATTATGAAGAGGAAGCATGAGCCATATAAATGCCTTTTTCCCCAGGCTGTTTTTTTTTTTTTTTTTTTTTTTTTTTGGCAGCAAATGGCAAACTATAACAAAGGTAATAAATCCAAAATCCACTTCTGTAGATTGCAATCAGGATATCTGGTTTTCATTCTTTAGTGGGGAATGCCACGCCTCTCGTTCTCTGGCTTCTGGAGGCTGCAGTATCCTTCGGCTTAGAGCATCTTGCATTTCCAAAGCTGATAATGAATGACCAAGCCTCTACAATGTCACATCTCCAAAACTGGCCTCTTTTCCCCTTCACATATAAAATGCTTTATGAAGTACTGAGGAGATGGTCGGGTTGGTGTAGTTCTCCCTGGGCAAGCATGAGGACCTGAGCTTTATACACGGCAGCTAGATGGAGCAGTAAGCATGGAATCCCTGCTCTGCAGTGTTAGTAAGAAGCTCCCTAGACTGTGCTGGCCAGCCAATCTAGTGCAATCAGTGAGATTCAGATATAGTGAGAGATCCTGTTTGAAGAAAAATATCAAGGTGGAGAATGACTCTTGGAAGACAGCATGAACTTCTCTTTACATGCAGGTATACAAATGCACAGTGCACATGGTATGTGCCCACACATGAATACATTACACACTGGCATACCCACAATTCCTTTGGTGAGTACTTTAGCCCCTCCTAGATAAATGGGACAATTTTCTAACTAACAAACAATCTTAATTTTTGAAACCTTAATACTCCTTTTTCGAGTAACATAGCAGTTTAGAGGGCAGGGCCCAGGCACCTTAGCAAAGTTGATGTTCTTTTTATTGCCTCCCAGAAAGAGAAATATAACAGTTTCCTATGCTAACTGTCAGGCCTTTTGTTTTCTGTACTTTGATGACGTTTTAGATTTTCAATTTTGTTTTTTTATTAATGTTTTTCTACACATGTGGGTTTGGACAACCATACATAAGCAAAACAAAACAACACCACCAATAAAAAAAATAACCTAATTGCTGAACCCTATTACAGTAGAACATGAAAGAGACCAGGGTTAACAATGGCTTTGACGTGTCTAGGGGTCTAACTCACTAGGTACAATGGCACACACCTTTAATCCCAGTACTCAGGGTATCTACAAAGGCAGCGAGATTTCTGATTTCAAGGCTATCCAGAGCTATAGAGAGATCCTGTTTCAAAAAATAAAAACAAATAACAACAAAATTAGTCAAAATTAAACATTACATACACTTTTATAAATTAAAATACAATTACCCCATTTCCCCTTCCCTTTTCTCCCTCCAGCTCTTTATGCATGCACACACACACACACACACTGCACATACATATAATATGTGTATGTGCCTAAATATATAAATACAAACTGTCCAGTCTTTTCAGTGTTGCTTGTTTGTGTATGATTTCAGGGCTGACCACTGGTATTAAATAACTAACTAGGGGGATCATCTCTGGAGACTATTCCTTGCAACAACTAATACCTTTCCTTTCTTTTCCTTTTTTCCCCTTTCTTTTCATTTCTTTTCTTTCCCTTTCCATTTCCCCTTTTCTCTCCTCTCCTCTCCTCTCCTCTCCTCTCCTCTCCTCTCCTGTCCTGTCCTGTCCTGTCCTGTCCTGTCCTGTCCTGTCCTGTCCTGTCCTGTCCCCTCCCTTCCTCTTCTTTTCCAACATGTAGTGAAACCCTTTCTACTCTCTATCTAACAGGACTTAGATTTAACATAAGTGAGATCATCTGATGTTTGCCTTTCTCCACCTGGTTGATTTCATGTAGTACAATACCATCCCCTCTGTCCATGTTGTGACAGGTGACAGCACTACCTTCATTTTAATGATATGTACTATTCCATTGGGTATTCCACTAATATGCATATTTATTATTTTTGAATTTTTAAAATAACAAAAATAGTAACGTGAAAAGATGGCTATGCCAATTAGCCTTACTTTAGTAAGCAATTATGTGTATGTATGTATGTATATGTATATATATGTGTGTGTGTGTGTATATTATATATATATATATGTGTGTGTGTGTGTGTGTGTATGTGTATGTGTGTGGTGTGTGTATGTGTGTGTATATATATAATATATATATATATGCATATATATATATTATATATACATATATAATATATATATCACCTTATCACCTTAAATATAATTTTAGTTAAAGATGAAAAAATAAAATGACAAGGGTACAGTTTTGATTATCCTCTCTACTGAAGATCAGTTCTTTTTTTTCTTTTTTTTTTTTTTGTACTTTTTTATTGGACATTTTATTCACATTTCAGATATGATCCCCTTTTCCCATTTCCTCCTACCCAACCAGAAACCCCCATCCCATTCCCCCTCCTCCTGCTTCTATGAGGATGTGCCACCACCCACCCGCCCACTCCCACCTTCCTGCCCTCAAATTCCCTCACACTGGGGCATCCAGCCTTCAGGGGACCAAGGATCTCCTCTCCCAACTCTACCCAACAAGGCCATCTACTTCTACTTATACAGCTGGAGCTATGGGTCCCTCTCTATGTGCTCCCAGGCTGAGGTTTAGACCCTAGGAGCTCTGGTTGGTTGATATTGTTGCTCTCCCCATGGACCCACAAACCCATTCAGTTCCTTCAGTCTTCTCTCTCACTCCTCCATTAGGAACCCCATGATCAGTTCAATGGTTAGCTGTGAGTATCTGCCTCTGTATATGTCAGACTCTGGCAGACCTCTAAGGAGATAGCCATATCAGGCTCCTGTCAGCATGTACTTCCTGACATCCACATCAGTGTCTGCCTTTGGTAACTGCGCATGGGATGGATACCCAGGTGGAGCAGTCTCTGGACAGCCCCTCCTTCAGTTTCTGTCCCACACTTTGTCTCCATATTTACTCCCATGAGTATTTTTTTACTCCTTCTAAGAAGGACCGAAGCCAATTCTGCATCTATCTACCACACAGTCCTCCTGTGCTAGGCACCTGCTAAATGCCTGTTCCCACAGGAGACTATTAGTTGGTACATGTATATTAGAAAAAGTAGGGAATAGGTTTCCATACCTCATTTTTTTTTCTTGCCCATATCCTATTGTGAAAGTAACAAAGCTTTTCACTTCTATTATTTGACAAGCTAATGGCAAGAGAGAGTACATAATTTGAACAATACCACTTTCCTTTTTAATTTCCTTTCTGAGTTGCCAGTACCTTAGCGTTGAACCAGAGCCTTGTTTCATGCTAAGAATCTGCTCTGCCATTGAACTGCACCTCCAGCCCAAATACTTTGCTTTTTAAAAGTTCTCTTTTCTTGTTTCAAAAACAAGTTTTTCTTGTATGATGGTAGTAAATGAACTGACAGAGAAGGAAGGGACTGTGTGGTTCACTGTTACACCAAGTACACATTTGGTATGGGATTAGGAGCTTGTTCGGTTCCATATTGTAACCTTCGGGATTCTTTCTAGCCTTAAAAAAAAAATCTAGCCCACAGACAGTAAGGTTGACAGAGACTTTGTGCTAATCTTATGGTATACAAAAGAACATTGTGTTAGCCAGAGTGAGCAGGTGTTTTGGTTTCAACTAAGTAGGACAGGAAGGAATGGTATTAAATCAAAGGAGAAATCATTTAAACTAAGTGACCTCGGGTTCATCAAACACTAGAAAAGGTTACTGATGTAGGATGCTGATTTTTCTCAGAAAAACTATCATCTCCTTGTACTCTGTACTGTAGGAATCCTAAAACTGGGGAAAATATATGTTCATAGTTAATATCTGCTACATGGTATTTATGAACTGGAGGAAATTCAGGTAGTCCTTCCACAGTATATTCTGATCCTAAACTCCTAACAAGGCACTTGAAAGGTTCACAAGCATCAGTCATTTTGAACCTTTACTGAAGTGTAAAGTGCCTTTTGAACCGAAACTGTTAGTCATGTAGACTCTCTCTTATCTGGAGAGAAGATGCATCAGGAATTTGCTCTGATTCTCCTTGTTTCAAGCATGTCTGTTGTAAGAAAAACAATTAAGCAGGTTCTAAACAAGACGTCTGTCAGTAACAAAATGTAGTCCCTTCTGGGTCTGCTTCAAAGATGCATTTTAAACACCAATCTATCTGTCGTTGGAGATGAGAGTACTTGACTGCGCGTGAATCCTCTCTGGGCTACATTGAGCTTGAAAGGAGTATTTTCCTTAATTCAAGAGTAAAAGAATTGGATTTCCTTACTCCCTTTCTTAGAAATGTCTTTGGCTTGCATCTTATATACAGGATATGGACAGACTAGATTCCTGAGCAAAACACTAGTCTTCCCTCTGGGTCTATCAGTGAATACTAGCTTCTTCTTGTTTATTCAGCATTTTTGGCTGGCTGTATCCCAACCCCTGACCTTTGTAACAGCATCTTTTTTTTTTTAAAGCAGAAATAGTGGTTTCCAACTTGCCTGATCTCACTCACTTAATCCTTAAATGAAGTCTTTCTCCATACCTCAGAGGTAATCTGTCCCCAAAGCCATTGCTGTCTGGCATCCCTTGATCTTTCTCAGACTGAGCTTTCCAGGGACTGTGGGTCCTTCTCAGCCCGGTAGCTTGCTTTTTGGACCCCACCACACTTGGCTTCTTGATAGCCATTTGACACTAATTACTATTTACTAGTTCCTCTCCCTGGTAATATTTTCCCCATAGAATATGGTACATCACATTCTTGATTTTCTTTGTTCTTTTTATGTGTATGTTTTCCTGCATGCATGTGTGTACATAATAAGTATTCTTGGTACCCACAAAGTCCAGAATAGTGTGTGAAATCTACCGGAACTGAATTTTCATCTGTTTGTGAGTCATCATGATGATGCCGGGAACCAAATCCATGTCCTCTGTAAGAATAGCAAATGCTCTTTTTTTGTTTGTTTGATTAAATTTTTTATTGGTTATTTTATTTGTTTACATTTCAAACCCCTCTGCAAGCCCCCTATCCCATCACCCCTACATCCTAACTCTATGAAGTTGTCCTCCTACCCACCCACTCCCACCTCACTGCCCTAGCATCCCCCTATATTGGGGCATGGAACTTCCACAGGACCAAGGGCCTCTCCTCCCATTGATGCCCAGTGAGGTCATCCTCTGCTATATATGTGTGAGACATGAGTCCCTCCATGTGTATTCTTTGGTTGGTGGTTAAGTCCCTGGGAGCTCTGCAGGGTCCATTTGGTTGATATTGTTCTTCCTATAGGGTTGCCATCCCCTTCAGCTCCTTGAGTCCCTTCTCTAACTCCGCCATTGGGGACCCTGTGCTCAGTCTGATGGTTGGCTGTGAGCATCTGCCTCTATATTTGTCAGGCTCTTAACCACTGAACCAACTCTCCAGCCCCACTCTCTTGATTTTCATCTAAGTTCTTTGCTTCTCACTTCAATTATTAAGTTTTACTTTCCTAATTCTTAAAAATTGGTGAGACTTGAGATATAGCTCACTTGGTAAGGTGTCTATATAACATGTACAGGGTCTCCAAAATGGATTAAATTAGGCATGTCTGTAATCCCAGCACTGAAGAGATGCAGGAAGGAAGATCAGAAGTTCAGTGCCATAACAATCAGTTTATCTAAGCCATTTGCCTTCCAGCTTTTCTTCATTCAGTGGTATTTGTGTGTGTGTGTGTGTGTGTGTGTGTGTGTGTGTGTGTGTGTGTCCTTGTGTGTGTGTGTCCTTGGGTGTTCTGGTCATAAAGTCTAGTCAGTTAAACAGAGATGAAAATGGTTTGTATCTGTCTTTAATCAAGCTATCTGAATAGAAGAGAAAGGTTTGGAATGAGCATGTTAGTGGACTCTTAAGAGAAGCATCCTTATGAACCCTGTATTACTGCAATATATTTTTTATGACATTTGGATTTTAAACCTTAATTTATCTTGTATATTAAATTTGACAGATTTTTAAGCTTTAAAAGAATCTTGTGTTCTTAATCACACTTTTAACAAAATTGCAAGTCTCGTTGCCATTTATTGTGAGAAGATGTATTGCCTTAAGATAAAACACCATAACATTTTTGTGTCATGTTAATTGGCAAGACATTTAAAGTGTTAGTGGCAAAAAATAATCTAGAAGCATATATACATACATATATATATATATATATATATATATATATATATATATAGAGAGAGAGAGAGAGAGAGAGAGAAATAGAGACAGAGACACAGACAGAAAGAGAGGAGGGATTAAAAGAAATAAATAGCAAAGAACTAAATGTTTGTGGGTGAAATTAATTGTTTTGTACAGATCTAGAATTTAATTTAGATATGTATTTAGAATGTGAAAATGTATATTTTTATATCTGTTAAATATTTTGGTCATTATGGTGACCAACATAAGACATGCCCCCCTTGTGTATGAACTACTGAACTATTGAATTTGACTTAACTTATCATGAAGATCAGTTCTTGAAGCATGTATCTACAGTGAAAGTTTCATAACGCAAAATGTCTTAATATTTAGAACAAGTCTACTAAACACTGTATATAACAAGGTAGGGAACACATTTCAGTATTCCCAGAGGAGCCGGCCTTTCTTCCACATGGTCATTCTGGGCTCAGTTTCCCTCATTGTATCCCTCTCACTTCCTGTGGCCCTCAGTGTTTCTCTGCATTTGGTGAGCAGTGAAGAATAAAGAAAGTATATCTTAGTCACCTTACCTCAAAGTGAGATGTTGCACTCTTCGCTCATGTCATTAGCTAGAACATTTACACTGAGATGCACAAGAAATTAAGAAGCATGGCTCTGCTGACTTGCTGCTCCTTGGCAGTAGTGAT
Organism: Rhabdomys pumilio; assembly: GCA_030674055.1. Classification (NCBI taxonomy): domain Eukaryota; kingdom Metazoa; phylum Chordata; class Mammalia; order Rodentia; family Muridae; genus Rhabdomys; species Rhabdomys pumilio. The sequence continues at coordinate 31,357,586 of JANHMN010000016.1, read as the reverse complement.
CTGCTAGTGAATGCATGAACCCCAGTGGAATTACCAGATCAACCATGCTTAGCATCTTAGCTACCAATAACTCCATTACCACCATCACCACCATATGGGAAACATTCATTTTCACTCAGGGAAAATAACACCGAGTCTCATCTCTTCATTACTTCTAGTCCACCATCTGCTTGGGGTTTACTTCCCGCTCTCAGAAGACTATTAACCCATGAAAAAGTCCATGCTGCTACCTCACCTTCTCTTTCCATGCCACCCTTCCCTAGCACAAATATTAATCTGCCAGAAAAGTAACAAAAAGAGAGCCACAGTTTCCTCTTTGAAAGATGAAAAGAGTAAGGAGGGCCTGTCCAGGAACAGTATTCAGATTCAGCCAGCAGGCTCTGTGAAGACTGCTTCTACTGGAAGTGATCAAGACCTCTTGGTTAGACCAGTGCTGTGGACTGAAAAGAACCTCTCTGTCCTATATTCCGTGTGGCCACCAGAACTCTCTGCACCTTGGGAGACTCATCTTTGTCAATATTCATGACAAAGTCCCACAAGGAACACATCTCTTTTTACTCAAGTCAAGACTATTTGCAGACCAGTGTTAAAACAATTCAGAGACAATTTGCCAGGATCGTTGTCTTAGAAACATATATTTCTTATGTATATGACTTTGGTTTTACACATGTCAATGATTATACTTTTAACTGACCATTTGTCCAGAAAAGCAAAAAGCCATGCCTGGGCTTTAAAGTCAGAAGGCCAGTACCCTTAAAGGATAGGAATATGGAATGACCACAGAACTGTCCCTCACCATGAAGTTCTTTTATTTGTGGTCACTTGTGTGGTTTTGGTTTTCTTTATATTGTTTCTTTAGGCAAGGCCTTGCTGTGTAGACCTGTTTGGTCTGAAATTGACTGTATAGTCTTGACTGGCCTCCAACTTAGATCTGATCCTCCTGCTTCTGCCTCATGAATGCTGGTATTACAGGCACTAGCCAGCGTTCCCAGCTGTATTTATCTTTGTGATCATTCCTTTGTGTGGAGCAAGGAGTGAAATTCCAGGCTTTGTCCATGTTTGACAGGTGTTCAACTACAGCTGAGCTCCGCTCCCAGCCTTATGACCAGTTAATTCATGACAAAAGAGCTAAGGCCATTCACTAAGGAAAGGACATCTTGCTTAACAGAGTCTGGAAGGGATGTAACACAAGCAACATTCTTATGACCAAACAAGACAAACATATGGTGACAAATATGTCACAAGATTAACAAAATCAGTATCCGATGGCTTGATCTGGGGACAGAATAGGAAAGTGATAGGGAAAGTGATGTTAACAGTGCTGGCCATTCTGGGATCAAGAGCCCTGAGCTTCTTGATGCTGTTTAGCCACCCTCCTTCTTCCATCTCACTGTTTTTCTCACAAATGAAGCAAAGTTATTCATTGAAGAGCAAGCTGAACAATAATAAATCCTTCTGCTGACTTCAGTCAGAAGTACCCATCCCCCCAAAAAAGTGATCTAAAATTAGGACATTTTTTTATAAACACAGAAGGAAGAAATAAACAGTTTACAGGTAACTTGTGCCAAGTTAATGTTTTAAGAAAGGAAGAGTGGGAATGTAGGAAAGCATTCCAGACTTGCTAGGAATATTATAATGATGCTCTGCCTTAGTCTCTGATTTTAGAATCTGCTTTTATTTGTTTGTGATAGTTTTTTGTCTACTGGTTTGAACCAAAAGCTACCCACATGTTTTCTTTAACTCAAACTGTTTAGTGTCTCACCGGCTATTTTAGCAGTTGAAATGGATGAGTCTTAGAGTGTGGACATAATTCTTAAAACATCTAGCATAGCCTTTAGCCTCATCTTGGATGTCATTTGTATGCTGGAGTCTGTAGTCATTCTAAATTTGACCAGGCCTTTAGCAAACAAGGCCTTGAGCAAAGACTCAACATAGTATGTACAGTTAGAAACTAGCAAACTGAGAATCATTTGAGACATTTTATGGCTGTGCTATGTTTTTTAGAGAGAAAGAAAACCTTGCTTGCAGATTTTTCCTGAATACATCCAGTTTCATGAAGGATTTAAAAAAAAAAATACAGCTTTGGAGGGTGAAAAACACCCTTTGTTCTTGCTTTGAAAATATTTTCACTAACCTATCCATGTTTATGACTTTTCCAGTTGATATCTAAACTTCAGCTTCCTATATTTTTCCTGATGCTTTAGAATATAGATGAGTCTTAGGATGGTGTGCTGTGCCTCATGTCTGTTATGTCTTTCAAACTATAGCCCTTCTATTGCAGCATGCCGGCTAAATCTTGCCTATAGCTGTGTTCAGAATGAGTGTAGATCATGTGAAAGGGGAAAGAATGATTTTCCTGATATGGCATGCAACATCAGAGGAGCAGACTTCTGAGGAAAGTGAGGTGTTATCAGATAATCACGTGTTAATTTGGTACTTTGATTAGGATTTGACTTTGTTTCAGTTATAATGTCATCTTGATAATTCTGACAATAGGCAGTCAGGAATATAGTCTTTGGTACTCATCTAGAAGTGACAACATGTTATGAGCATTCTTCTCCACCTGTAATTGAGTTGATTTCCTTTAATACCGTTTTGCAATGAAGATATTAAAATGCAAGACATATTTGTACAGCTTCGATAATTGGTTTTGCTTTTTCTGCCTTTGCTTCTGTAATTTCAAAGAATTTTTCTTTCTGAACTTCTACGCCCTGAGTTGTTTAGAGTAACTTTGAAATTATAGGTGTCCATTAAGTAGTTTTCAACTGTCGGCTCAAATGCCACACATTGTGCTATTAATTCATTATGAAGTGACACAGAAAGAACACTCATTATGTGATAATATGAAAACACATACTTGTCAAAAACAAATAAGTCTGTATGGAAAATACACCTGCTATGGTGGGGGGACCATCACACACACTTGGGCATTAATGCCTTCTTTTCACATAGGAAAATGCACACAGGTTTTAGTTCCGATTCTCAGGGACTCTGTATCCTATTCAGAGCTTTTCTTTTTTGTTGCTTATAGGTGGTATTATACCCAACTTCTAATAGCTCCAAGTCTGCAGAATTGCACCGGATGACCGTACCCAAGAACAGTCAGGACTCGGACTTAAAGATCAAATTGGCAGTGCGCATGGATAAACCACCACACATGAAGCATAGTGGGTGAGTGTTTAAAAAGTTCTCCCCTCTAATCATTGGACTTCATTTCAATCTCTCACCTCTGTCTGTGGGGGAATCCAATGTATCAGACATTCACATGGAGTTGTCTCAAAAATAAGACTGACCTAGTTAAGTTGCTTATATTGCAAATCTATTAGCATCTCTGTAATTGGGAATTCAGTTAATGTAACTGTCTTAGCAATGAATGGTGTTGGTTATGGATTGTGTTGCTATGATGTTGTTATGGGGAGTGCACCAAAATGAACCATTCAGACACAGTTTATAGACATTTGGAAGGGTTTATTACAGCTGTCTGGGTTAGGTTTTCAAGACCTAAGTGTAGCCCTACACAAGCTTTTAAAGATGGGAGTGGAAGTTGGGCAGATACCATATCCTGTAATCTCATTGAGCAGCTGCAGGGGGAGGTTTACACAAACAGACAGTTTAACGGACGCTAAGGAGAATTAACTGAGGTATATGGGCCTTAGGTCCTAGAATAGAATTGTGTAATTTCCACGGGATTCTCCCATCAAGGAGATCAAATTCTAGTTAAACCTGACCTCAGCAAGATTACAAGATGGAGGAACCTCTGCGCTGCCGTGCCCTGTCAACACCATACCTGAATTGTGAAGAATATTTCTTAAATGTTTTTTTCTAAACATCTGGACTCATAGCTGGTGTTCAGGTCTCTAGAAATAGTTAGCCTTTCATAGACTATTTTAAAGCTAAAGGGTACAGCAGATATAACCCAAAAGGATGCACACATTTTGATGGGAGGCATGTGAGGTTTATCTAGTATACAAGTGAGTGGTAGCTAAATCAGTACTGGAGTAAAAGAGTACTTGGAAAACCAAGAGGTGAATAGCTTCTCACCCAGGCACTGTAGTGGCCTAACATAGCAGTTGTTGCTGCTGAGTTCTGATTCCCCAGTTCTGGTAAGGAACCAGTTCAGAACCCAAGTCTGAGCTTTTTTTGCTATTGTTGTTTTGTTTTGTTTTCAAGATAGTGTCACGATGAAGCTAGGGTTATCCTAGAACTCATTCGGGAGACCAGGCTGGTCTGGAACTCACAGAGACCCACCAGCCTTTGCCTTTCGGGCACTGGGATTAAAGACGTGCCACTATAGCCAGCTCTAAACTCTTAAATAAAACGAATTTTCCAAAATATATATTTTTATCAACCTTACACTTTAAGACTTCAAAAGCCAAATTTTAGCATTCAAATTCTAGCTGTTGAGAAAGAGTCTGACCGTTGTTTATTACTATGAGGAGAGAAGGTTGCTGAGAGTGATTCACTTAAGTTTAGCAGCAAACTTAGCAGTGTAAAAAGTTCATTCCACTAAGAGGGTCTGAGCTCTTAAACATAATGCCCAACAAAAAGGCAGAGCTAATGTATGGTTCAAGAGATGGATAGGGCTTGCTGGTTAATTTGAGCAAAACAAAGTTCTGTGTTGGGCAGGGGCTTATCCACTGGGTCTCTTAGAAAAGGTCTATAATCTAGGATGCTACAATGTGATGTCTTTAATGTGTTAATGTAAAGGAAAGTCTAGCTATGGTTCAACTCAGCATAGATGAGGATCCTGGGGTTCACTACTGAGAGGCCCTTAGTTTGTCAACCTGCCTGTTCCCTATAAAATGTCCTTTAGGCCTCCTCATCCATCCAGGAAGGCAAAGTTACAAGCCTACATGAAAAGCAAGAAAGAGACATTGGCTTGTGTAAAAATAACTGTAGTAACAAGAGGCAAATGCAAGAAAGTAGAAATGGGAACCTGTTGGAAATAACCGCCAGTTTCAGCTAGGACAGGCTAGTTAAAGTCACACACTACATCAGACATTTGAAGTCAAGGGGAAACTCAGCAGGTGGCCAGTGGGGAAGAAGGGCATTTCTGTCCTATGACAAGCACTTACAAAGGCAAGAGTTCTGAGAGGGCTTTTAGCTCGTGGTGACAAGTTCACTGGAGTTTGCCTGAAGAGCTCCGAGACTAGAGACCTCTATTTATCTAAAGTGCTTAGAGACTAGCAGGGTTTCAAATTAGACATAAAAGCATACAGCATGTTCCAGGAACTAGAATACTTCTCTCTCTCTCTTTTTTTGGCTGTATATCGCTTTCTCTTTATGGATCCTACAATAAGAAATACGAGCAGCCGAAAGATGATTGAATAGCTCCAGAAACCCCCAGATTGTGCCAGGGACAAGAACATGAAGTAAGACATGGGCAAGTTCTACAGCACTGATCACATGTGGAAGAAATCACTGCTGTGCCCTAGAACCTTTAAGTGTACAGAGTCAAAGCCAGGGGATCAGTCTAACTGCATTACAAGGGAGGTGTGGAATGGGGGGGGGGGGTTTCCTGTACATCAAATAAGAATTTGTTTTTTATTACGTTTATTTGACTAATGCAAGCTTTCTATAATGGTTCTGCAATTGATGTCTGCCCCCAAAACTGGTAGTTATGGGAGAAAATAAAGAGGATAATATCGTAGTTTGTAAGTTTAATTCTTAAAACTCAGGGAATCGCCAAAGGAACCAAGAGTGTTCTGTGGCTTGGTCATAAGAGTCAGTGCCTCCCACGAGGATGTACTCGGAGTCTTTTCTGGACACTCTCTGTAGTTCGTAGCATACAAAACTGTTGAATTCTAGAAATGAAAATATTTCTATTGTCCATCTATTGCATTCAAGTATATTTTATAAAAGTGAATCAGTTAAAAAGTTTAATATTCATATGAGAAATAGTAGCTCATCAACATTAGAGGCTTCATTAGTGTTCTGAGACCTGGTGGTCCCTGTGAGCAGGGACAGTGGGAGACACTTCACCAGACATCTTCTATGGCTCCTTCAGTACCTGTTTGGTAACAGATTTAAATATCTCAAATTTTTTCCCTCCATCTTGCTATATGCATGAACTTAACTGATTCAACCAACAACTTAACTGTACTCACCACCTCCTAAGGCGCTTCCTAAATGGATTTTTCTCTACTCGATTACGTTTGAAAAGTAAACCGGGAACCTAACCATTCGCCTCCTACCCCTATCATATGCTAAAGCAGTTTAATATAGTGGGTTCGGTTCAGAGCATCCGTTTGAGACTGAATTGTATCCTATCAATAAGTTGTTCTAAAACGGGTAATTACCAGATGGGTAATGAATAATACAAACAAATAATAAACCAACCTTAAAAATTAATTCATTTAAAATATGACATACTTTGCCATTGTCAGTTACATGACTTAGACAATAACTAGAGAGTTTTGGGCTCTTTGCCTTCAGAGCGTGGCAGGTTTTGAAACGAAGCCTCTGATGTACTGATCCTAATAGATTCATACCTGTCCTCTTTTTCAATAATATAGAAACAAGTAATTCTCTTCTGTGAGGGCTCCTAGCTTGTATTCTGATTTATTTATCACAATTAGACAACTTATGCATCGACCCTAATTAGGGTGTATTTATGCTTGTGAGTAGGTATATGTGCCTGTACCTATACTTGTGGAGACCAAAGTCAAGTTGGAGGCTTTCTCTGTTGCTTTCTTACCTTGTGGTTGTTGGGCTTTTTTTTTTGGTTGTTTGGTTTGGTTTGGTTCTTGTTTTGTTTGGATTGTTTGGTTTTGTCTATTTGTTTGCAGGATCTTTTTTGTTTTTTGTTTTTGTTTTTGTTTTGTTTAAGACAAGGTCTCTCACTGGACCTAGAACTCTCTATGTTAGCAAGACTAGCTTACCGATGATCTCTGGAGATCTGCCTGTCCACACCCGCCCCCAGCACTAGGGTTATGGGCATACCATCACAAGCAGCTTACTTTGAACCATGTCTCAAGTCCCCTCGTTAGATATTCTTCAACGGTATTTTCTATATCATATGTGTATCTCCAGTTATACTATAAATTTTAGTTTTCTTTGAGTGTGCAATGACTTCCTACCCAGTGCAGTCAAGGGAATATGTAAATATGAATACTGGCAATGAAGTATACTTCATAGAGTTTTAAGGAAAGAGTTATAAATAGGGAGTGGTGTTTGTTTTTCAAATGCTATATTTAAAAGTATGTGAGATTTTATATAAAAAATAAAATATATCTGACCTATAGCACCTGCTTCTGACAGCTAATCACTCTGTAACTACATTGTTATTGTCTTTTGAAAGCAGGACTGTGTGCAAATGAGAGCATGTGTTTTAACTTGGAGGCAATAAGCCCAATTATGCCACCATTCTTTAAAAACCACACTGGATATTACCATGAGAATGATTAGGAAAATACCGGATTCATGTATTCTTTTGAATTATTTCATAGAAAATAATTCTAGCACGCACTCTAAGACAAAACGGTAAAAGAATTACCAGCTAGATTTTCAGTGATCAGCATGCAGCCCGCCCTTTTCACTTTTGTACATAGCTGGAGAATCTAAATGTTCTCGAACAAATGGATGACACTTTAGCATAGCCTAGTGGCTAAGCAGCAGTATTAACTGGAAACAGAAATACTATCCTCGCTTAGGCATAGTGTTTTCCTTGTTCACAGAGACAAAGGTAAGGTAAGATGGGACTAATGAGTCACATGACTAGTTGTAGCAATGTAAAGCTGTGTCCAGTGAGGATTAAGAAGGCCACTAAATCCCCTGTCAGATATATGTAGAAGCATTGTAACAATGACCTGTCAGAAATTTGGTTAAAGCTTATTGCTTCTCTAATAAAAATAAATAGAAATCTCTTGGTTATATAACCACAGAAGATTTTTATCCTTGATAATTAGCCAGTTATAAACCTCAGCCATATGTTCTAGAGTTTCTCTCTGTGCAGAGTAATACATAATTGATTTCTGATAGACTTATTGAATATATAGGATAGTTTGCAATATTTTGAAATTATGAAAAATAAAATTGTTCACCTTACTTTACATCATAAATTTATATCTGACACTGGGCTCTTCCCTCTCCATGGGAGTCAATAACTCAGCTTCTGACAGAAACAAAAAACAGGATAAAAGCCTTCCCTGTGCTGATCGCATGCCTGTCAGGACTCCAGGCTGCCCAGGGTCACTTGCCTAACAGAAAATGCTATTAGGCTCTGAGCCCAGGATGTCACAGCATGTAACTTTCAGCCACACATTTAACATGCAAGCATCACATTTGCTCGAAGGGAGATAGATGTCCTCTGGTAAAGTTGTGTTACCTGTTTGACTTAGATGTGTAACCTTCAGCGAGTTAGGAGGACAGCAGCAGGGTGTCTGGATTTGCTTGGTGGGTCCAGACCTTTCAGAGAGCATTACTCTTCTGTCTTGTTATTTGCCAGAGGAAATTAATTTCTCATTGCAATCCTGCATTTAGTATAACATTTCTGTGAGCTCCATTATTGTCTAGCTGTATTTGCCTTCGTGTGTGCCTTCGTGTGTGTGTGTGTGTGTGTGTGTGTGTGTGTGTGTGTGTGTGTCCTCAGATCAAATGCCTTCGTCTGGATTATTCTGACTTCATGCATATCCTACCGCTTAAACTTCTGGCCAAGTGTTTGCCAGACTATCCGCACATATTGACTTCTTGTCAATATACAGTCACAGAAGAGAAGTGTCCGTGGCCCTCACTAAACAGCATGGCTACCACGTATTAGTGTGATAAAAAGGATATGCCAAAGTCCATTCTCTTTTCAAGTGCCTTCGATATCCATAGCATCTTCTGCATACTAAGTTAGTAAGAACTGTATTTTCACTTTTTAAGATTTAGTAGCAAATATATAGGAATGGTAGAAACCCTTCAGATACAACTTAAATGGTCACTAAGCCAATCATTAAGCCAAATGTTTTGATGTGTTATGGCTCTCCTGGTCCCTCTTTTATTAAATGTTTACTCTTAGACTCAAATCTCATCTTTTCATTATTTCATTTAAGATTATTTCTCAGGGGAAAGAGCTCCTTGACATACATTACATCCAGTTGAATGCATCAAATAATCCCTTTCTCAGATACCTTTTTATAGATATATAAATGTATTAACTACTATTCAGGAAAAATAATGAAGTTAGAATATAATCTCATTTTTATTTTCTTTTAAAAAGGCACTGGCATATAGTTACAGGTTATTTTAATTAATGTGAAATGTTTCAAAGTAAATTTATATAGGAAGAATATGTGCTAAATTTTATAAAGAGCTAATAAAGAGAATTGTAGTGAATTTGTTTTCATTTTCTAAATTGAAACCTTACTGTAAAAAGCCTGTGTACACCTACATAGTGTCTGGAATTTTAAAAGCATGAAGAATTATCAATACAATAAAAGTTTTGGGCTTATTTAATACCAAAACATTGTAGAAGAGGTAGAAAACCTATAGAACTTATCTTTAGTAGTTTTATTTTGTTAAGCCTCTGGGTCTGTGTGTGTGTGTGTGTGTGTGTGTGTGTGTGTGTGTGTGTGTGTGTCTGTCTGTCTGTCTGTCTGTCTGTCTGTAGGGTAGCCAGGTGAATGACAATACAATATCAGTTATGTCCAGTCCAAACTAGATCAGGATACAATACAATTGGGTTTCAGATCTCACTTCCCTCACTAGCTTGTGTAAGCTTGTACATCATCTTTTGGCTTCAGTTTCATTGTTTTTGAATGATGACAGTGAACTAGAAGAGATGGAAGGCTCCTTGGTCCTAGAGATGTATGATGCAGTAAGTCCTTTCTTTGACCCTTATAACTAACACTTATGGTTAGTTTATTCTATGGAAATGAGACAGACAGTGGATACAGAGAGCTCTGAAGGATGAGCAAACCTTGGAAAAGGCTTGGGAATTTGAGTTCTTGTAAGACAAAGAAATTATGATGATTAATTTTCATAATGCTATAAAAGGTTTTTATTATAAGATTAACTCTGAAAGCATATTTATTCAATTGACTATACTGTCAATATTAAGAATGGATACCTATGTACTTTAGAAAGATATTACACTGAACATTACAGATCAAATAAAACTATTGGTGAAAATTTATCTTCTTGCTTCTGTCGATTTTCTGTGATATACTCACATTATTTCTGTGATGTAGTGAAAGAATTTAGCTTTTAACTAAAAATATATTTATTCTTATAATTAAAATTCACTAAGATCTGTTTACTAAAAATCTGAGAAATCTGTTCTGATAGTATTCTTGGATATAAGCCTGGAGTATGTGGACATTTAATGTTTAAGATGTCTTCTGGGCTCAGGAACCTGAACCTTGCAATTAGCTTAGGAATTCTGGGAAATGTGTAAACCTCTTTGCAAATCAGTTTTCTCAACAGCAAAGTGGAAATGGTGGAAGAACTGGACACGATGACAAACAGGCAGGAGCTACTACGTGCAGCACGCTAGAGGAGTGCAGAGAGAGCCTACGGTGTTCTGGATGTCACTGCTACAGTTAGACCCTCCATCTCCTAACTGCCCCCATCTGGATCACCTGCTTCCACACCTGCTTACCACCCTTCTCTCTACCCCAGCCCCTTCCCTTTCTCCACTGAACGGTTGGGGACACCCCTGGGTTTCCCACCACCCTGGCACTTCAAGCCTCTGTGAGGCAAGGCACTTCTCCCACTGCTGCTAGACAAGGCAGCCCAGCTAGAAGAACACATCCCACACACAGACTACAGCTTTTCCCATAGCTCCCGCTCTAGTTGTTTGAGCCCTGCATGAAGACCAAGTTGTACTCTGCTGCATTTGAGTGGGGAAGCCTAGGTCCAGCCTGTGTATGCTCTTTGGTCAGTGTTTCAAACTCTGGGAGTCCAGGACTCCAGGTAAGTTGACTGTTGGTCTTCCTGTGGAGTTCCTATCTCCTTCAGAGCCCAAAATCCTTTCTCCTAGTCTTCCATAAGAATCCCCAAGCTCTATCCACTGTTTGCCTATGGGTATCTGTATCTGCCAAAGATAGGATTTTAAGTGAAAATACAAGTAAAAAGATAAGAAAGGAGAAATTTCAATTTAAACTATGCAAAGGAGGAAAACCATTTTATAAATTCCCCCAGCTCTGACCTGGTCTCCATCAATTCCTCCTGAGCATGGTGGTGTAACCTGAAAGCCCCGCACCCTGCCAGCTGCAGGATCTCTAGTAACACCCTCCTTCCTTTTTTTTTCTTTTCAGCAACATCTTGAGTGTGCTAACTCATCTTTCAGCTTCTTTCATCTAAGAAATCTATTTTTCTCTCTGCCCCATTTTTTCTTAAGTCTACCTTCATTTACTCGTTAATTTTATTTAAGTGGCTTAAATAATAAATAGTTTAAGTGGCTAAATTTTTTACGTTAATTAAATACATATATATGTAATAAATATATATATATGTAAATATATATTATATATATTATATTATATACACTATTAAATGGTTGTCATGGTAAAATAATAAATAGTTTAAGTGGCTAAAATTTTTACGTTAAGTAAATACAACATATATATATATTTAATTATATATTATATATTAATTATATATTATATATTAATTATATATTATATATTATATATTAATTATATATTATATATTATATACACTATTAAATGGTTGTCATGATAATTCACATTTTAATGATAAGAACACTTAAATTCTCACCCATTTTCATAAATATGTTATTAACACTGTTATCAACAACATATTATTAAATATGTTCTTGTTAATTTTAAAAGTTTTAAGAATCTGTCCAGGTGTGTGATACGTAGTTGATCCTCCCTTGCTTTTCAAGCCCCATAGGAGGATTTTCATGTCATCTTCAGTATTTTCCTATCTTATCCTGAAGTTTTATTAAGTTCTTCACTTAAGGAGGCATCCGTAATCCTGAGCAGCTTACTCAATATTTAATGGCTAAGTGACTTTTATTTTGTTGTTACCATGGCACCCAAGACATTCGTGTAATTGAATATTCTAATTTTATGATATAAATGTTTTATAAAAATAATTACTGGGAGAGATTAGTGCTGTTGTGATTAAAGCACCAAAGCCCTTTGCCATTGCCGGCGCGGCAGAGTGCTGACCCTCGTGTACTCTCCCTTCCATGAGATCCCTATAAAATGCCATCTCTACAGAGGCCTGCCCCAGCCCATTGCCACCTCAGCATCTCCCTTTTCTCCCAGCTTGCTCTCCTTTGAATCAGCTTTGGCTTTTGGTTTTTTTAATTTTTTTTTTTTTGAGCTTGTGTTGTTGTCTGCTGTTAAAGTCTTGGGCTCTTGTTTGTTGAGCAGGATGTGTCTGTCCTCCGTGGCATGCTTTGTTACTGAGTCATTTTTCATGTCATTTCTAGACATTAGGAACCTTGTCCTGCAACTGGGTTTAAATATAGCATTCAGATCATTGCCTAGCAGTTAATAGTTGTTGGGTAAATTGCCATGACTTTATTTTGTAATATTCCCAAAAGGCCCATAAAACAGAGACTTGATGACCAGCACAATAGGAGTAAGACATGAAGCCTCGAGGCAGTACTTAGATCATGAGGGCTCTGTTTTCATTAATATATTAATACATTGATGGATTCATTAGCATGGTTTATGTGAGAAACCATAGGAATAGGTCCACTTGGGAGAAGTAACTCATTGGGGATCTGCCCCCCAAAGGGTCCACCTCCTCCTTGGCTGCTTCTTTGTTCACCTGATCCCTTTGCTTCTTGACTTCTAAGAAGTGGTCTGGTTTGATCTACACGTACTCCCCACCATGATATACTGTCTTACCACATGGCCAAAAGCAACAAGGCCATGTGACTATGACCTGAAACTGGGAACTAAAATAGATCTTTATTCTTTTAAGTTGATTAGTTCAAATGTTTTGTCTTAGAAAGGTAGTTAACACATGGATGACTGTTTTCTCTGCTAAAGAAAGAAAACAATACAGAAATTACGCTTTTAATTCTTTTATGTTCAAACTAAAGACGGATTGGCTATTCAGATAACCTCTATGTTTAGTACTACCTAATAGGTACCACTACAACATAATTTTTTGTCATATGTCTCAAGATAATTTGCCACAGAAGAATGATAGGATGTTTCTTTATTCTATTTATTTTATATGCCTATAAGTCTAAAGACTGTTATAAAATTACTTATTTTTCCCAACATTAAGTTAATATATCTAGAAGGCTTACTTATTAAGTAATTTAAAAAGCTTCTTGCTAGCCTTTCATGGAAAAACTCCATTTCTAATGTCTACTATCTCACAACATTTATACCTGGGCGATTCCTGTGAAATATTCTTCAAGTGTAAGCTAAAGTTTTACCAACATTTTATGTGGGTCAAAGTGTATACTAGCTTAATTTTTTATATGTAAAAATAATGTACTGTGCAATCACTGTTCATACATTCTTCAAGGCAGAGAGACTGTAGCAGTGAGATTTTCTACATTATTTTCATGAAATCAATAAACTTCCTTTGCTTTCTTTCTACTGCTGTGATCCTTGAATTCATTAAATATCCACACTGTGTTTCAGATTTTTTTGTCAAATTAGTTCCACAGCATTTAAATAGACTAAAATAAAACTCTTTATGAAAATATTTTCTCTAAAACAAGCCACAAGGAAGAATAAAATAATAAATTAAGCAATACCCTAACTGTTGACCAAAGACAAAGAAGTCCTGGACCTTTACCAAGAAGGGATAAATGCAGGAGGCACCAGAGCAGGGTGGCTGCCGTCAGGATTTGCAGAGTGTAGGGGGTCTGAACGTGGCAGGGTTGATGAGGAAGAGGTCATACCAACTAGAAGCCAAAAGCATGGCAGCAGCCAAAGGCGAGAGAGGTGGAAGAATGGAACTCATGCACACTATAGCCACCGTCGCTTCTGTCAAAGGAGACAGAAAATGGATTAGGAGGAATACACTTTTGTGTGTGCAAACAGGAGTGTGTAAATGCAATCGGACGACATATATCTTCCACTGAACAGTGATAGATTTCCTTTTAGGGTCTATGACCTCACCAGACTCAAGTCATTGTGGAGGTTTACAGTGCAAGGCATGACTTCCCTCATGTGGACTGGACCTCACATCCAATCTGAAAGGAGTTGTTTCCCCTGCATCAATTGCACTACTATTGCACACACATAAAAAGACATGGGAGTAAGATGGGGAGTTTCTTCTTGGGGAGAAGAAGTGTTTCAGAGGAGGGATGGGAGGGTACAGGAGCTGAAAATGATGTGAATTCACTGTATAAGTTTGAAACTGTAAAATTTTTAAAACCGAATAATGTGGGTGGTTGCTAAAGAATGGCCCAGGAAACTGACCTCTGGCCTCCATGCACAGTTGACTCGCCCACCCCACACATAGACAAATAAAAGTCAGTGTCGTAACATCTTTATTTTCTAAAGAGGAATTCAACAGAAGTTGAAAATGAAAAAAACAAACAAACAAACAAACAAAAAAACAAAAAAACCAATGTATGTTAGGAGAAAGTTACATTTCCAGGTTATGTCTGAAAAGCATTTGATTTTGAGAAGTTGTCATGGTTGTATATTTGGCTCTGTTATCACCTACATAAGTAATAGCTTACAGCCATCAGAGTCTTCATAGCTCTAGCGTAGCTGAGGAGAGGCTGGTGGTGGAGTATGCTGTGTCTTCAGTGTGGACTGCATTTGAAACACCTGTTGAAAATCAATTGACCATTGATGAGGGGGAAGCTGGTGACATGAAATTATGTCAGATGGATATATCTGTGTGCTGATCCTGAAAAGAGACCTCACCACAATGTTAGCATCAGTTAACACCGGGGTTGATTGTATGACTAGAGATGGCAATGTTTTCTAAGTATTAAAATCTCTAGGGAGCAGTGAGATGTCTCAGTGGGTAAAGAAACCTGTAGTTCCCAAAACATATATAGAGTGAATGGAGCTTACCAACTTCATGGGTTTCCTCTGACTGGCATGTATGTACCCAGTCTCCCTCCCTATACACAAATACACACACACACACACACACACACACACACACACACACACACACAGAGAGAGAGAGAGAGAGAGAGAGAGAGAGAGAGAGAGAGAGACTCACAAATACACATACATGCAGACAAACACACAAAGAGATATACACAAGACACACACGATATAATAATAATGATATAATTAAATAAAATATAAAATTTGTAAGGGCTGGGAAGATGACTCAATGTGTTTACAGTACTTGCCATGCAGGCATAAGGACTTGTTCAGATCCACAGCTCAGGCAGGTGGGTTGGTAGGCGTCTGTTATCCTAGCACTGCAGAAGCAAGAATGCTTAGTCTCTTGTCCAGTCAGCATAGCCAAATTGAGAAGCTTCAAGTTCAATGACAGACTCTATCTCAATGAGCTTGAAAGCTACTGTGTAGACATCCAACATTAGCCTCTGCAATTATATACACCCAAACAAACAAACAAACACAATTAGTTAAGTAAATATCTTTTCAGTGCCTTTGCCTTTATTGTCGTCGTCATCATCATCATCATCATCATCATCTCATCATCCTCTCAAACAATATATCTCCCTTCCCCCTACTTTTTCCACCCCCCCACCTCCTTCATTCCCCAGATCTACTACTCTGTTTCCCTTCAGAAAAGAACAAATCTCCCAGAGACAGAGTAACAAGATACAAAAAAGACTAAGTACAGTCGTAGTCTGGATGAGGCAATCCAGTAAGAAGAAAGGAGTCCCATATAAACCCCAAGCTAAATAGCTTCAGTGTCTCTGTGAGCCCCTATGAGCCTTGCTTAGTTGTTTCTGTGGGCCTTGTTCTCCTGGTGCCCTTGATTCCTCTGGCTCGTACAGTCCTTTACACTGTTCTGCAAGGTTCCCTGAGCTCTGCCTGTTGCTTGGCTGTGGGCCTCTGCATCTGCCCCCATCATCTGTTGGGAAAGGCCTCGATGATGGTAATCAGTCAGACTAGGCTCCACTTTACGAATAAAGCAGAATATACTGAGGAATGGTTTCTTTTCTTTTTTGTTTTTGTTATCATTGTTTGGTGGTTTGTTTGTTTGTTTGTTTGTTTTTGTCAGATTTTTGTTCCTGGCCATCCAGGCAGTGTCAGACACCAGCTCCCTCTAGTGGCGTCAGCCTCAAGTTAGACTAGTCATTGAATGACCACTCCCACAGGCTCTTGAGCTACCATTGCCCCAGCACATCGTGCAAACAGGACAGATTGTGGGTCAGAGATTTTGTGGCTGAGTTAATGTCGAGATCCCACCACTGGTTACAGAAGATAGCTCCATATCCCTCATTACTAGGAGTCCTCTCTAGGGTCACAATTACTGGTTCCTGTAAATCCAAATCCTCAACCTCCCAGTTCCAGTCATCTTTCCCCATACTCCAACTCAAATGTCTGAGTTGTTTTATGTTTTCTTTACACTAAATTTGCCCCATTTAATTTCAAGTAGAGGATGGTGGTCTTTTTCTGCATATCATGTTTTCATCAGATAACCCACCAAAAGCATCAAAGATTGCCTTACAAACAGGAGTCTATCACCGTGGTGTTAACAGCCAGGGAGTTGTCTTCCTAGACATTCTCAAAAACATCTGTGTTTTGCTTTGACTATTTCAAGAATTTTGATGTCCGTCCACTTTTGACATAATCCTAACAAACCTCAGATTGGAAGCACAAGCTGCTCAGTATTTGGCTAACAGAACAGAACATTAAACCAGCGGACATGTAACACAATTCACATCATTTGTATGAACACTGGAGGAGCAAAAGGTCTCTTCTCACGGGGCTGCAGATTTTTCCCGCTTTTTCCAGCTTTTACAGTTATGACTTCTGAGTATTCTTTCCTATCCTCTCTTCCTGTAAAAAAAAAAAAAAAATGACATATTCCACCCAAAAAGCAAGTTCAGTTTTGGTAGCGCTAGATTTGTTATGTTTACAAACTGATGAAACTAAGTTGCCCTCTTTCAAGTCCTGCTTCTTCGAGACATCATAATATATTGTGTGATATACTAAGGATACTAACCTTGAAGTCTACCAAATAGTCTAATGCAGCTTGGCCTAACTTGTTATCCATATGACATTATAAAATTGTTAAGAGGCTGCCATGTATATTAAACTCAATTCTGTTCCTTTGTATGTGGCTCCTACTGTCGTGATTGCATAGTGAGCCAAATAAGTAGGTCCCCAGAACGCATACTTCCTGCTGTATATCTGGGTTGTCCCTTCTAGCCTGGTGCTTCAGCATATGATTCATTGTGACCTTGGGTAAGTATCAAATTTGACAGAAGCATAGCCTGCAAAGGGCATCTTTGCCTTTGTACTTCCCTTGTGTTCTCTTCTTCACTGTGAGGTTGCACATGGGATGCTCAATAGGGAAGCTAAGCAGAGTCACCCTGGTTGTCCTGGCCCAGATCTCAGACATATGGTTGAGCCCAGAACAAATAAACAGAGCCAATGATGCAGGCTGTAGCTAACCACCGTCCATAACTCTGTCATGTCAAGCCTAGGTTTATAGACTTGCTCAGTCAACTGTAGGCTTGTAAGAAAGATTAAATGATAATTTTTTCAAATCACTGACGATTTGGCTGGCGTATACAACAGAATCTAACATACTGTGCATGTACTCTTGTAGCTGTAAATGTCTCATGTTTTTCACTCATTTTGTTCATAGATTTCACAGTGTATGCCAGAATGATTTTTTATATATAAATATATATAAACTTTTCCTATATAGTAGGTATATACATTATATAATTTGTCCATTTTATCAAAAAGGCATTTAGATTAGATTACTTTCATGTTTTATCTGTCTCAGACAATGCCATTAGTATTCTATGCATGTCATCAGATACTTTTGTGCATAGCATCTCTTAAGTATGTACCTGAGAAGAAAATTGCTAAGCATGTGGAAATGTGACTACTTATATTTACAATGTAAGACTGTAGGCATTCAAGATTTACTGATAGTTGCACCAGTCACAACCTCTTGTCTTTCCCCTATTGGGTTTTGCCATAAAGTATTTTCAGTTGTATTTAAATTTTCATATGCTGATACCTTATTCTATGGTAGATTTCTTTTCTCCCTATAGCTAGGTTTTTGAGTGAGACACCTGTAACAATAGACAGATTAACAAAAGAAAGACCTATGATTTATGAGATGTTTTACTTGGCATGGGAGCTTTTGAAAGCAGAATCCAGAGAATCTAGGGGTAAAGTTTTTTTATGGGAAATTATACAAAGGTATAAGTTGAGGGTTAAAGATAGTGATTTATCAATAATAAACTCTCTGGAAAGACTTATCAAAGTCTCTCTGTTCAAATTCTCCCGTGTCTTTGGAGATAAGGGGATCTGTTCACTCTGGGTATAGGGAAGATATTTCTGGATTCAAGTTTTTATGGTATTCTTTAGAGGAAGTTCAGAGACTTCTTCCATGGCTAGGTTCATATGGGATATGGGAAGCAAAGGGAGAAATGACCTCTCTACTTCTGTGATTTCTTCCAATATCAAGGTGTTAGCTCCTGCTAAACTGAAGTCTGTTACTTACCTTCTCCCATCCAGGCACTGGATGTGTGTGGACACCTGGATAGTCATTATGAGGATCACATGCTTTATCAGTGCTCATTAAGCTAACCAACTATGTGATGTATTAAGAAATGTGAAACACTAGACACAGAGTGATCTGCAGAGGCTGAAACGGATGTTTTGCTTGATGTAAACTATTAGTTTACATCCTGGATGCCATGAATAAAGATATCTGAGATGAATAAAACACTGAAATCGATCTGATAGCTTCAGTAAAATCAGAGAGGATGTTGAGGTTAAAAAAAATAAAATCTTCAAGGTATTATGGATGAAGTTATCACACCCAGTGGTAGGTCCACTGCCACTGTACATGAATATTCATCTTTGTTCTGTGAGACACAAACTCCCATGTGGTTATCCTTTGATTGACTCTAATAACGATTGTTACAGATATAGAATAGGACTTCATAATGTTTTCAAAACCTACCCTTCATGAGAAACAAATAGAATTTACTCCTTCGAAGCTAGGAGATGAAAGAGAAAGAGAGAGAAAGAGAGAAGGGGGACATGGAGGCAGATGTTCACGTGTCTCTACCAGTCAAAGATAGTTGATATATCTAGGTTGCATATTGGGTTACACTTCTGATTGAGCAGTACCAAACTTATAAAGCCTTTGATTAACATTAAAAAAACAGTATAAAAGCAAAAAAGAAAAGGGGACATGGGATAGGGGTTTTTTAGGGAGGGGAAATGGGAAAAGGGGATGGCATCTGAAATGTAAATAAAATATCCAATAAAAGAAAAAAAAAGAATTTACTCCTTCAAATATTTTGCCATCCACTTACTAATGTATCTGAAAGGAACAGAGGGCTAGGTGTGTGTGTGTATTGCTTACATGAATAATAAGTTAACTGTACTGAGATAAGATGAAAACTTTCTGAACAGTAGTGTGATGCCATAGAGGTTCTGATCCATTAGTGTTCCTAGACTGGGCAACCCATGTTCCTCCTAGGGATCTCATCACTAGGTGATGTCACAGAAAGTTACTTGACCTCCCTGGGCCTCATTTGTTCATCTATAATTGAATCTACAATCACTTATTCCAAAGAGTGCTATGAGCTAAATTAGTTATCACTAAAATGCCTATTGTTTTCTGTGGCACATAATTCATTTTAGTTAGTACAAGTTGAAAATGCCATTTGAAATAACAGAGAAATGAAAATCCTTTTAGGTTTTGTTGTTGTTTGTATGTGGTGGTGTGAGTGTATGTGGTAGGGGGTCACACATGCTGTGGCATGTGGGAGGTTAAAAGACAACTTCACTGAGTGAGTCTCTTCTTTCACATTTGATTTGCAGGATTGAGACACAGGTTGCTATGATTATGTACTGAATGGTTACCCATAAAGCCATCTAGCTGGGTCTTGTGCTTTAATTTCTTATTATTTGAACATATCCCATGTAAATAATGTAGCATATCATTATCATATATATATGTATATATATATATATACACTATATATACATATACTTATATACTATATATACTATATATACATATTACTTACACCTAAATCCAAAATTATCAGAGAAACCTAAAAAAGAAAACAAGTCACGTTAAAATGTCACTTCAAAAATACACTTAGATATAGAAGAGTTTAAAAAAAACTTCTATTTTTCTTCTATCTTTGCATATGTCTGTTATGTTAACATATTTTTCTTTGCAGTAATTTTACACTATATTTCCAGCAGTGATATTCCTGCCAGCATTAAGCCATCTCAATGTATTTATTGTTCTATTACACTCGCATGAGTAAATGAGTTAAAAATTATTTCCTAATTAAAATTATCCCTACATCTTACATTTCTACCAAATCAATTGGTTGTAATAAATTATATAATGTGAAAATTTGAACTTTGTGATACAGAGCACAAATTGCATTAATGATTGATGGGTAATAGGAGTCAAAGGAAAAATTATTAGGCAAGGAGTAGAAGTGTTTATCCTGCAACCAAATACTCAGTGAATGGATTAGAGCTGTGATCGTGCCTTTAATGTTTCCCATGGTAATTGTCAGGAAGAGGTATGAAGAATCGTGGGACCTCAATAATATGCCTTGCCATTTTAATTGCTAAGAGAAGCAAGGGAATCTTAATTGCTTGGAGATGCATTACTAATTAACATGTCACTCTACATTCATGCTGAAATAATTAGTTTGAATATTTGTAGGAGCTGAGATATGAATTTAGTTCCAAATTCAGGAATATACCCACAACAGACTTTGTTAAAAATGGTTTATGGTTAAGAAAGGTTAACAATCATGAAATTTTATATGTGTCTTTAATTTTGTACAATTTAAATTTCATTGTATTATTGAACTTGAAAGAATAGGGTTCACAGTATTTAAAAACTTAGTATGTTTTAATTCAATGCTATCACACTAAGTTAGTTTCCTAAAATGCCCTAAGATTTCTGGGATATAGTAAAATTTTTATTACTTTGTTGTGGCATTTATTATAATTGGAAAATACACTTCCCTAGAAATAAGTACATCAACATGGTTGTAACATATATGGATTCTAAGCTATGTCAGTAATATACAGCAATTTTTACAAATGCCTTCATGTTTCTTTGGGCTTTAAATATTCTGGCTAATTTTCCTAAAGTTAATTAAATCCCATATAATCTAAATCATTTAAAACAGTAAACTTGGAAAAAATAAGGAAATCAGATATCAGTGTGACTTGACACATTTGGACATGTGGTTACCTAAGAGCATCTGCTGAAGTTCCATCAAGATTAAACATACACTGACTGGAGAGAAGGCCCCATAGTTAAGAGCACTGGCTGTGCTTCTACAAGGCCCAGATTCCATTCCTACCACCCATGTGGCAGTTCACAAGTGTCTCTAATTCCAATTCCAGTGGATTCAATGCCTTCTTCTGGCTTCTGTGTGCATCACACATACATGTAGGAGACAGACATGCATGCAGGCTAAACACTCATATGCATAAAACAAAAATAAAAACATTCTTCAAAAAATATTAAAGATATGCTGGGAAAAGTGAAAACAGAAAAATTGAAATATGGACAAAACCCTTTTCTTCCACATGGTTATATATAAAATTGCAATTTGATTTCATATAAGATTTATATTTAAAAGCTATGAATACTCAACTCTTACTACTGCTCTCTCGACAAGTGTATTTATTTTGGATGATACTGATAGTTTTGCCTAGGCTTCCTTAACTTATTTCCTTAGGAAGAAGGGAACAGAAATCAAGTGCTTTTGTCTCTCATTTTATCGTGCAGTTACCAACCTTGCCTTTATTCAACTTAAACATTGCATTTTTCATATCTCAGGGTGCTCTATTCATGTGGCTGTCCAGTCTTACAGTTTGTAGTGGATGGTGTGTGTGTGTGTGTGTGTGTGTGTGTGTGTGTGTGTGTGTGTGTGTGTCCGTGTGTATCTTTGTTTGCAGCAGTGTGTGTGTTAAATTGAGATACATTATGCCATAGATAGTCTACTTCCTTTTCACTAAACATTGAGAATTTGAAAGCTGTGCTGTTTTCTTTTAAACATTCGTGCGTCTGTACATGCACTAGAGTACGGTAGTAAGCATCTAGGATTTCCTCTCTCTTTAATCCTTTTTGCTCTCAAGTGTCTTCACGCAAATGGACGTAAAACTTGTACAGTTTTTATAAACATTCCAAAAGTCTTGGGGAGCCTGAGCTATTTTCACTAGCATAAAACAGCCTTTTAAAACAGATTTTTTTTTTTTTTTTAGATTGCTGTGAAATCTTTGCAAAGTTCCAAGTTCATTTAAGTCTTGTCTTCAGTCACAGGGCAGTGTTTTCTTCACATGTAGGAACATGCAGTAGATAGTAACAGAATTAGAACAATGTTGCTTTTTCTCCCTTAAAGTCTTGTGAACACACTGGGAAACTTCTTTAACAAGCATTTTTTAAAAATAAAATCTATTCATTGTCTGCTTGATAGTCACAATTTTAGAGTAATTTTATATTATTATACTATATTATATTAATTTCTCCCAAACTGTTATAACATGTGACTCCATATCTATGACATCAAACCAAAGCAAAATTATATATATATATATATATATATATATATATATATATTGATATATATATATATTGATATATGATATATATATCTTACTGAAATACCAAGGACTTTATATGCTTGTTCAGATTATTCAACTCTGCATGGTCAGTATCATCATAGAAGCTTACAGGTGAGATTACTAAAACAGAAAGAAATTGAGTCCTATCCAGCTAGCAAATGGCCATGATTTGATCTGAGCTGTCTGAATCCAGAGTCTGTTGTCTGAAACAGTGGGCTGCACTGTGCCACCCTACCTAGGGCCTTTCTTCTGCAGTGATCCCATTAGCAATCCACAGTGCTCACATGCTGCCAAAGACCAGGACATCCAAACACACACATGAAGTAACTCGGTGAAACTCACGAGGGGTGGAACAGTGAGAATCAAGGGAACCAAGAAAATATGCCCTGCAAGAAAAAAGAATTCCGCAATATCTGTTTTCTAAATTGTCTAATTTCCAAGCACATCTGTGACTAAATCTGGCCCGTGTGGTCATCAGTCTGCAGCACTTGGTTTACAGACACGTCCCTCACCATTAACTGTGAATCGCTGGGAGGCTCTACTGGTTGCCGCGGACTGACAAACAGCGTTTATTTTTAATGAATAAGGGACCTTAGATAGTCACACATTTTGAAATTGATTTCGTTGAAACGAGGGAATGAGAGGAATTAAAAAATAATGTGCTTTTGAAAAATCCCTCTTTGTTACAATAATGAAGCCCCCCAGCAGTGTTCACTGCCGGGCCATCCAGATGATCTTTCTGGTGTCTGTGGGTATCTGACATTGAGGTTTCTGAAACATAACTGTATTAAACATCCAGGAACTGACTACAAACTCTAAACAGTAGTGTCTTGGTTTAAGGCAAAATATTTGACATGTGCCTGACATTTATTCTTTAGCTGAAGATTGTCATTTTGTTTTGCATGTTGAGTATCTTAATTCTTTTCTACATCTTAAAATCGTGACTTGGTTAGTAGTGAATAAAAAAATCAAATTGACACAATGTCTTCTTTTATCAAAATATCAGGTGAACACTATGTCAGGATGTACTGTTGAATCTGGTTTAGTGTGTCGCAAACTAGGAGGAATATTTACCTTACTATAAAAGCAAATGCTTTTGACCATTTAGATGTATGATTAGGAAACAAGGCCCTCTGTTAAAGTGCTCTAGAGTTTAGATAAAAATAAAAAATCAGCCACTGAAGCAAATTCAAGGACAGTAAATAAAATCCAGATCTGTGGATGTTCAAACTCCTAAATCAGTGGCAAATTAGATAACACCCAAGGGCTGGAGATGTGAATATTACATAATGAAGATAATAAAGGAGCTGAATGTGATGTGACTCGGACGCATGTTAGTAGCTAATTCCAGAAGGAATGCTTTGCAGTCGTTTGTCGGCTGAGATGCGTGTGTTCGGCTAAGTGGAAGTCTTGGACGTTCTCTCGTACAGCCCATTATTTGTAATTGAACACCTGATTTCTATCATGCAACAAATTAACATCTGCACTGGATCTGTCTTTTATGCATATGGATACAGTGATTAGAATTTTGTAGATAGACAGATACCGGAAAACAAAAAGACAACATTGTGAAACACTTCCAGCCACAATTTTTGATTACATATTGAGAATCCTTTAATTATCTAACTCCATTTAATTAGCCCCTCTACTTAGGTCAATTGCTTTTTTTATTAACATGACATGTTAGCAATTTGTTAATTGGCATGAAATAACATGAGGCTTTCTCGTGCTTCATATGAGAAGTGCATGTGTGTATGCAAAGAAAGCATAATAAGGAAAACACGGAAAGGAAAGTGTGTCATTTAGCCACGTTGTAAGATCTCTCAGAAACGCAGCCTCGTGCCTTTTGAATTTCGATCATTGTACTTTTCAGGATGGGCTTGCTGGCGTGAAGGACGAGGCATTTTTAGACCATGGTTACACACTTAAAATATAAGCGCTTTGCTAAACAGTGGAACCTGGTGAAAAGCGAAAAGACAGATAAATCAATGCTAGCTGAAGGCAGGTAGACACAAGAACATAAATATTTAGCTAAGCAATTATTCCAAAAGGGTCTAGTCAATATTAAACCTTTAAGTGCCAAGTAGCCCTTCCTAGTGCTACACTACTCATGCCATTTGGGCTGTTTCAAGTATTGTTTGCTTGCTTGCTTGCTTGCTTGCTTGCTTGCTTGCTTGCTTGCTTG
>JANHMN010000016.1:31264468-31332703 GCA_030674055.1 Rhabdomys pumilio | reverse complement strand
TTGCTTGCTTGCTTGCTTGCTTGCTTGCTTGCTTGCTTGCTTGCTTGCTTGCTTGCTTGCTTGCTTGAGACAGAATCTTGATTTATAGCTCAGGCTGGCCTCAGACTTCACTGTGTAGCTCTGTGTAGCTCAGGTTGCCCTTTACCTTATTATCCTCCCTTCTCCCATCTCCAAAAAGCTGTGATTATGTGCCACTGCATACCCCGAGTCAAACTCCCTTTATCAGTGTTTTAGGTTAAAAAGTATTTTTACATATAAATGAAGATATTGGATATACCTAGGAATTGTTTTGTGTTTTCTTCCAAAGAATTCTCTAGAATCTGACACAAAGAGACATCAGTCTCGTGCATTCAGAAGTGTATGTGTACCCACCACAGACTGAACCACACCCTTGGATGCTAGCCACTATTTTATGTGGCAGTCATTTTTCCCTTTGCATCTTCACCTAGTTATGGCACTACAGCATCATAATGTCAGGACTATTTGGTGGCAACAATGAAGGAATGTAAAATAACATTGCTTTCTCCGGTGTTTATTTCCTATTATTCTATTTTATTTCATATATGGTTACCTCATGCTAGGTTACCTCAGACCTCATAAGATTTAAGAGATAAATGAGATTTGGGGATCAGTTGGCCTTCTGTTCATGTCTTATAAATTAAATAATGAGAGCAAATGTGGTGAGACTTTTTAAAATATTTGTGGCTAGCTAAGGGACATTTAATTATTTAATTTGTACTACATATAGCCTGGGCAGAGTCCTAAGTCGAGCACTATAGCACATAGACACATTGCAGTGCCTGTGAGATCTCTGTTCTTGTAGGAAATGTCTTCATCCACTTGGGGGCACTGTTTTCAAATTTAAGGAAGGAAAAGAAAAAAAATGCTTGATTTATTTCAGTTTGAAAAGTTTCCCATTGTTCTATCTGTAAACCTGATTATACAGTTTTAGATAAAAATGCCTTTTAAATGTTTCTGAGTAACTGAGGTTTTTAAATTTCTAATTAGGTATAAAGGAAAACAGTGTTTCTGACATTATACTCTCCAGAGCTGGAGCAGTGTCAACCACCTACAAGCCCTTAGCCACAGAGATTCTGGGGCCTGCTCTCCAGCCTGTTGGAATCCAGGGCTCCTGGTACCTGCCAGTGTGACTTTCCACACCCTCTCCTTGAAATATTGGCTTGGTTACTGACATTTGGTAGCAACACATTGGAACAAATTCTGAAATATTTTTTAGTGTTTAGCTTATAATATATGCTTGAAATAATGTGCAAAATATCTGGCTTTTGGGGGCAGGATAAGTCCTCTGTTGGTTTTAGTATATAGAATCTGAAGCCAAGCAAATGTCTCCATCCATAAATACACAACTGTATGTGTATGAGCTATAGCAGTTCCTGGTAGGCACCACCCTTCCCCAGGCCCCCTTCAAAACATGTAATCATATAAATTTTGAGACAAATCTTTTGCTTCTTATTATGTAGATAAATTAACCAGTTATTTATAAACTCTCTCTTCTTCTCGTGTTAGTTCAGAGACATGATCTACAGATCAGGATAAGGATTCTAACAGTGTTTCCTAATAGCTCTGGACTATACTTCCACTTATTAAAAGCCTGAGATGTCTATTTGATAAATTGATCCCTTGGATAAAGTTTCAGGCAACTGGGAAACCCATCAGAACCTCTATTTACAGTTAGAAAAAACTAGCAGAGTAATGAACTCTGAGGATCTCGCCGTTTCTCAGCAACGACAGTGTTATGGAAGCAAAACTTCTATACTCAGTCTCTCAAATAAGCAGATGACTCTATTGCTCTGTTCACAAGAGTTCATCTAAATTATTCAAAGAGAATGCCATTGCTCTGAGAGAAGAACTCCAGGCTTCCTAGTTTTAGGAGGGAGTACCATCTAGAAGCGGAGACCATGGAGCTGGAACTTGGCTTCTGCACTCCCCTCTTGTATGTATGGTTTCACCCTGGGACATCAGATGAGCCTTTGTGCCATCTCTGTCTTCTGCTGTGGATTCTCTTTGGGGGAATTGAGGAACACAATTTCTATAGATACAACTGAGGGAGTGATCACCCACATAACATAAGAAAGTGCTGGGTAAGCTTGCTACTTCCCGGAGATTCTCAGCTGTTGTGTCTTGTGATGCTGTGCCTTTCACTCAAGAGGGCTGACTTTACAAGGTATTTCGAGAGAAATCCTTTTATACTATTTTGTCAAAATACAGTTCCCTGTCAAGATAGTCACATGTAAATGAGCTTCTTCATTTGTGAACACATTCGCATAGAGAACCATTTCACCCAGCGCAGCGTGCACCACGTCACTTCATAGAACAAAGGGTGGGGTTGTTCCTGTGAAGACATCAGGCATCCTGATCACACATTACTTGCCAGATTCTGTACATATAAGAGGGAAAATGCTTGCATGAAGATAAATACTGATGTATGGCCCCCAATAGCCAGAGTCTGTGCCTTCGCCTTTAACTATGACAGCAACATCAGTCTTAAGCAAAGTCACAAGCTGTGTTATTCTGTGCTAACCAATACTTAAGAACAGAGCTCAGCACAGGTTTTATAATATTAAAAGTAGAAGTTGATTATGAAATGTGGATGTATCATCTGAAGGAATAAATTGTACATACCCAGTGAAATTGATGTAGTGACTAAAATAAAACACATAAAATATAAACGTACAGACATCAGTGTTAGATATTAAGTTAATTGGTTTTCTAAGAGTTGAGCGTACTTTGAGAAAGCAGTAATGAAATGCATTGAGAATAGTCTCTTGGCATTATCAGCACAGCCTGTGCAGAACACAGTCTAGATCAGCACAGCACAGCCTGTGCAGAACACAGTCTAGGTCAGCACAGCCTGTGCAGAACACAGTCTAGGTCAGCACAGCCTGTGCAGAACACAGTCTAGATCAGCACAGCACAGCCTGTGCAGAACACAGTCTAGATCAGCGCAGCCTGTGCAGAACACAGTCTAGATCAGCACAGCCTGTGCAGAACACAGTCTAGGTCAGCACAGCCTGTGCAGAACACAGTCTAGATCAGCACAGCCTGTGCAGAACACAGTCTAGATAAGCTGCTCATCAGATTTTAACTATTAAATAGAATAAAGCCTAGTTTACTTAAACTGGGGTGAAATGAAGTTAAGCATAACTTGAAACTTTACATTTTTATTTTATTTATTTATGTGTGTTTGTGTACCTTCATGCATTTATATGTATCACAGGAATGTAGGGGCCCATGGAGGCCAGAAGGCATGATGTCTCCTGCAACTAAATTTATAAGTCTCTTGATATTAGTTGCTGGGAACCAAACCCAGGGTCCTCTGAAAGAACAATAGTACTCTAACAGCTGAGCCATTTCTCTGGACTTGGAAATTTGTCTAATTGCTAACTTTTTGGTAAAATTTCCCTTGAATTTACTATATCTCCTGATAGCTTTTTAAAATTTCATGGACATTTTTTTTTAATTTGAAGATGAAAGCATAACAATTAAGCTTGTCTGGAAATCTCTTTCATATGAACTTCCACACTAATTTATCATCTAATATATCCTGCTTTGTGTTGCTGTTTATAATTACTAGATCTTCTGTTCTAATACAGTATAAATATTAAATTAATTGTCATTAGAAACAATGAAATCAAGATATATCTTACAGTACCTGAAGAAAGTGGGGTTTCTAGCCAATTTTCCTTCAGTTCTACAGCAGAGAGAGAGAACGAGAGAGAGGGAGGGAGAGAGAGAGAGAGAGAGAGAGAGAGAGAGAGAGAGAGAGAGAGAGAGACCTTCAATGAATTGAAGATTACTTGGCCTCTAGTAAATATCAGCAACAGTGTCAACATTGTTGCTAATAATTCCTTTCCACTAAAAAACTGAATCTGCCCCTGTACTTGGGAATGCAATTTTGACACCAATCTTTAAGAATGATTGACATTCTGTTTTCTAAGGGAAGAGTAATGTATGTTCTTAACAGGAACTAAACTAAGTAAGCAAACAAAACTACTTAAGTGTGACTCCATGCAGAGAAGGCGGAGACAGTCCGTTACAGGCCATCATCTGCTAAGAACTCACTCTTTCTCACTCTCTCTAACTGGGATTCATTTCTTTAACAAATTCTGTGACTACCATTGGATTGGCTTAGATTCTTCTCTGTAGAATTATCTTCCTCTGCTGAAAATTCATGTGATACAGTTTTAATATTTATCCCTGATGTCACATATAAAAGGAGGTGGTTTTGCTCATGTTTAATTTAAAAATTAGGACTCATGATACTTTTTAATAAATGATGAAACAAATGTTCTGCTCCACGGTATCACAGCAGCTATATTTGTTATATAGGTGTTAGTGGCTGAACCTATAGCTTCACTCAAGCCTCTGAGCCACACTGTCCGTCACCAACTATGGGTTTGTTTCTCATTATATCCATTTTAACCTATAAATAGACGACTCTAAAATGGTTCCATTGAGATGAAAATATTGAGTTTATTTGAACTAGTGCGTGTTACCATCCTTAGGAAAAAGTACTTCTTCCTTGTACATACAAATCCCTTAAAATGAAAGAAGGAAACGGTCCAGGTTTTATTCCCAAGCTGTATTTGAAGAGGAATAGCTTCAGAGCATCTTTGGAAGCAGCAGCTTAGATCGGTTGGCAAAAGGAGTGAGATGTGTGTCCAGTAGATGGCACTAGCGCTCCCCACAAATAGAAACTAATGACTGTAGACTTGGTGTAAGGAGCACTATTTACAGACCGGAGTCATCAGGACCATTTTCTTTTCAAAAATGCAAAAATAAGAGGTTAGAAGGAGGTGAAGTGGCAGTTCATTTTGGACATCTCGAGCTTGTCAAGACGCTTTACTGAATTAATATAGAAACAGCTTTAATATGTGGTGATATAGAGGGTAATCACAGCTACCACAGGGTCACAGCTATCTGACATTGAAATGCCGCTATGTTGGATAGATGTCAAAGGTTGTTTTCCTTCTTTTCTGTTGACTATCTGGATTTCATTTTCCATTTTATTTCATTTCTTCGGGCTAAAGTACTATGAGTACAGGCTTGTAGGCACAGAAGTCATAAACATGGCATTATTGAGCTTTAAGCTAAAGGAGGAAAAAAAAACGTCAGCTTAGTGCAGTGAATTTGAACCCTTTTGGACATAGGCTTCTTGTTATCATTGGCTTTGTTATTCGTTCTCCTGCACATAAAATGAGAGGAAACTTGAAATTCAAAGTAGAGTTTCCTGTAATAGTGTGCAGAGTTTGTTTGTTTTGGGTTGGTTGATAAATAAATGAATGTAAAAAGTTTTGTAGCATAAAGCTGGTTGTCTGCAGAAATTTCCCTTTGTTGGGGTTGGACAGATGGCTCAGTGGGTAAAAACCCTGGCTGTTCTTCTAGAGAACCCAGGTCCTACTCCTAGCACCCGCATGGCAGCTCACAACTATCTATAACTCTAATCCCTGGGGAGCTGACACCAGCTCTGGCCTCTGCAGGTACTGGGCACATATGCGGTATACAGACATACATACAAGAAAGACACTAGAGCTGGAGAGATGGCTCAGTGGTTAAGAGCACTGACTGATCTTCCAGAGGTCCTGAGTTCAAATCCCAGCAACCACATGGTAACTCTCAACCATCTGTAATGGGATCCAATGCCCTCTTCTGGTGTGTCTGAAGAGAGTGACAGTGTACTCGCATACATAAAATAAATCATAATCTTTTTTTAAGAAAAGTATTCAGTCACATAAAAATAAATATTCTAAAAAATACTTAGTGTAACTGTTGAAGGACTCAGTAAAAGAGGACTGAGAAACACTTTTCAACTTTGTTCTTTATTTAAGAATTTAAATATTTAAAAGATTTCACCACCATACCCATTTTGTTCCATTTTGGTTTGCTTGTGTGGTTTTGCTTGTTTGTTTGTTTTATTGTTTGCTTACTTATGTGCTTGCTTATTTTTTTTTTGCTTGTTTTTGAGATGAGTGTATGTCAAGTTGACCTGGAACTCAATTAGCCCAGGTTGGCTTTGAACTCTTAATCCTTCTGTTTTACCCTTCCACATGCTGAGTAAGCACTACTAGCCTAGTCTGTCTCCTCTTAATTGCCAGACAGGAGTAATTTTTAGAATGCCAGGTATATAGGAGTTTTGTCTGCATATATGACTATGTGCCTGAATGTGTGTGGTACCTGTGGAAGCCAGGAGAAGGCATTGGATCTCTTGGAACTGGAGTTCTAGGCTTAGCTGCTTCTTAGGGGTTCTTGGAATTGCACCTGGATCCTCTGCAGGAGCAGCAAGTGTTCTTAGCCCATCTGCCATCTCTCTAGCCCCCTGCTATAAACATTTTTCTGTTCTATTATTACTAGTAATACCAGTGGCTCAGTGGTTAAGAACACTGACTGCTCTTCCCGAGGTCATGAGTTCAAATCTCAGCAACCACATGGTGGCTCACAACCATCCATAATGAGATCTGATGCCCTCTTGTGAGTGTCTGAAGACAGCTACAGTGAACTTACAAGGGGGCCTGGAGCAAGTGGGGCCGGAGCGAGGGAGATGAAGCGAGTGGGTCAGAGCAACACTGAGAAAGAAAGGGGAAAAAATACTAATACCAATAACAACCCTTTGGTTTATTCTGTAGCTTGGAAGGTCTTTTTACAGGCTGCATTTCATTTTGCAACAGTCTAGGCAGATACTTCCATTCCCTATCTAACACCGACAACAGTAAAATTCATACAACTATTTGTAACTATTTGCAGGCAAAGGCCTGAGCAAACCATTCTTGATCTGTTTACCTCTCCCCCTTCCCTCCCAGCCATGCAGCCCTCCTCATCCACTGTCACACACTGACCTGTATTCTGCAAAAACAAAAACAATTACAAAACAAAACAACAACAACAAAGAAAAAACAACCAAACTCAAACTACATCTGTTTGTTTCCAGGCACAAGTTTCTGTATTACAGTGGTCTCCTGTTGCCTTCCATCTCTCTCCTCACAGTGGGCCACGCCTTCCAGAAAGGGTAGCTACAAAGCAAAACTGAGCCCTTTATATAAAAACCCTGTATACATGAATACTGGAGCCTGTCTCTGCATATATCTCATGGGCCAAATCTGCCTATGCTTACTTAGTTCAATACAGCATTGTCCTTGACTAGATGTCTGTCTAATAAGACTGAAAATTTTAAGCCTGTCCCTAATAGAAATAAGCCACATTTTCCAGCACTATCTTTATCAGTATTAACAGTTATTTTATCATGTATCTGCCAACTGGCTCATTTGTTCAGTACTTGGACAGAGAAGCCCAGTATTCCTACCAAATAGATCCTGACATTTATATATGTAAGTTTTCTTTTAAAGCAAGTGGAGGTTAAATTTCTGTTGTCACTTTGAGGTCTTTAGATATTGAATATACTCTGATGGGAAGCCATCTGTGATACTTGGGATTGAGGCTGTCTTCATCAGGGGTTCAGAAGCCATCAGAGTCCCTGTAGGGCAACAAGGATATAAGGGTTACTGTTCTCCTGAAGTTCTCTGTTCCTACATTCACAAACACGTTGCCATGTTTTCTTTTTGCTTATATCTTCTGTGTTAACTTCAGTTTTAGGATAACCTTCTGATGCTAAAGTCAGATGTGACTATTCTCAATCTAAATAAGTACCAGTTTTATGGAAAATGCAAAGGCATTTTATTTTATTTTAATGCAGGTCACAGATACTTTTTACCCAGAGTTTTCTTTAGACACTATTTCTATTTTATAATTGTTCCTAATGCCCAAGGTAGAATAGTAATTCATCAATATGTATAGAACATGCACCACATAATGACCCAACATTGCTGATGGGGAGAGTAGTGGCTCAGATTGGACATAATCCCTTTCTGAAAGGAATTGGTCATTTTGTGCAGGTTGTGGCCATTAGTTAGTTTACACAGAGGCCATAGCTATGGAGAAAACTTCCTCATGCTATCTAATACAGGAAATAAATGTGTATGATTTTATTGAGTGTATTTTGCAGGTTGACCTTCAGAACGTATACTTGACTCGAAGGGATGAGAATAAGTAGGCATTGTGAAACTGAAACAGTAACTCAGCTTAAATAAATATGGAAGTAGGTGAAATTCTAAGAAGTGCCAGACTACTGGAGTAGGCAAGACAACATGCAAACAATTTGAAGAACAGCAAGAACCCAGAGTGTTTGAGCAAAGCGGTGCTCAGTGTGGAAATAAGTGATGGGCAATGTCCAAGGATCCAAGCACAGGCAGTGTTTAGAAATGGGAGCAACCTTCAGAATGTATCAAAAGAGCGTCGGAGCAAGGTTAACACGAACCCCAGGAAAGCAAGGGCTGTAGGCAGCTTATCAAAACAACATAATCACGGGAGTGGGACAGGGACTGGCACACTGAAGCCAAGGTATAATGTCAGGGCTGGAAAAACCACCAGGGTATCTTGCTGTTCAGCACCCCCAGGTCTTGAACCAGAACTCCACAGTCCTTGACTGCAGATAAGATTGGCCCAAAGCATAAAAATGAGGTTCAAGGCAGGTTCATAGTGTAGGTAGAGCAAGGCTGTTGGGAAGAAAATCTGTAAGACATGCTGAGCACCAGAAGGAGTTCCCATAAATGGCTTTGTAAACTAAGTCCTGGAAATACAAATCAACAGAGTCAGCCTAGAGGAAAATTGTAGAGCTCTCAAACCATGTCCTTGCTGAGACCAGAAAGCAGAGATGAAGGATGTTCTGGAATCATGTGTAACACACAGCGATTATGGACCAAATTTTAAAGCAAACCCACTACATTTTCAGACACAAATCTTAGTAGACTCCTATCCAGGTAACAAGTGGGACAGTGACTACCTCTGACAGAGATATTAATTAGTTCCCTCTAAGCAAAATATAAAAACTCAGCTGTGTACTTGTATTGCTTAGGACTTACTTGTGGTTATCGTCCAGCTTATTTTCCCAATACTCCTTTAGAGAACAGGACTCTCCACAGCACACTCTATGAAAACGATTCTGAGTTTTTGAGACTCAGTATACACTATTGTCTCCCACCATCGTTCTCCATGTCTCACCACAAGGCTCTTAAAAGTCTCACATACAGAACCTGTTAGGTTTCGCACAACTCAGCCTAATGTTTATTGGCCCACCAAACCTCTTCCTTTGCTTCCTAGAATCCTCTGATCCAGTGTGTACCCTGTAGAACACACTGAATCTCAGGCTGTCTTCTCACTGAGTACAGTTGTGAAAATGGGCATTTCATGTACCTGTTTCCCTTAAACTTGTAAATATGAAGAAGGCAATTCAATATCTCCATTTATAGAAAGGAAAACAACAGAAGCCTAAACATTTGATTTACCTGTATTGTGTATAATGTTCAGCCATATTTGATCATTTTCTGTACAGGGATATCATGCCCTAAAGAGATGTTATCATTAGTAGTAGACAACAGTGAAAGTTTTTCATTTAAGTTTCAGGTATGTGGGAGTCTTTGGTCATATGCTACAGAATGTCCTTCAGGAAGATGTCAAGCTGGGCCCTCAGCGACATTCAGGTTTTCCAGTCCCATTACTCTTCCTGGGGATAAAGGCCTGTCTTAGTTGGGGAGGGCTAGACTGCACAAACCCTCAAACCTTTAAACTATCTCTGAGACATTCTATAATTGTCTTGGAAATCTCAGTAGCTGTTTCTTAGTGTTTAACAAAGCAATGGAGCTTCTGGAGATGAAGCTGGAGAGAAGAGCAATGGCATTAGGGGGAAATAAATCATCCCTTCATGAAATATTCATTCTATGGCTGACTATATTAACACAATTCAATATTAATTAACTTCTTTTGAACATTCTATAATACATGCTTATTTCAAGTGCCCTCTGTTATAAATACAAATTTGTCAATGAAAAATAAATTTTTAGAAAACTTAAAGTATTTCCCTTTGAAAGGAAATGGACCATTAAAAGTGTACTTGCCCATTTTCTTTACCTGTGAATTGAGTTCTAAGACAATGTCATAGACCATTCAGTAAAGATAAATATTAGCACACAGTCTTCTTTTGAAATTTTCTTATATGAGGAGGGCTATTGTTAATAGCCTAGACTGGTCTAGAACTCCCTCTGCAGAACAAACTGGCCTCATTGTCTCAGTCTTGTTACCTCAGCCTCCTGTTGCAATTACAGGTAAGGACCACTACACTTGGCTAAAATGTTTCTTCTTAGAGAACGATTGGTTGAAACAATTTTATTTAGATTGGTCACCATGTGTTTAGATATATAAAAGTACTTTTCTACATCTAGCTGGTGCCAGCTGAGGTTTAACCAGAAGGTAAAACTCATAAAACAAGGAGCCACTGCTCTGTACTGTTGACTCTACAGAGTATTAGCTAAGTAAAATCGGAAGAACTGTCCTTTACTCTGTCATTGTCTCCTGTTTATATATCATAGAAACTTAACATTTTGCTCAACATTGGGAGTTATTGGCTTTTCTCAACTCTAACTTCTTCCCAACTATCAGATACTCTTGTTTGGTGAAGACACTTTCTTTTATACTCTGCCCTGCCCAAATACAGGAAGTATTGAAAAAAAACCAACGAGAAAGTATTTACTTCTAGGTTTCCTAATGCTCCATCCGCAATGTTGTCTTCCTTCAGTTTCCTTTCTCATCCTTAGCTGAAAACAAAACCTAAGAAGAAGAAGAAAAGAAGAAAAGACAAGAGAAAGGCTTAATCTTGCAGGGTTAAATAAAAGCAAGAATGTAGTGAAAGGAAGACTTCTTTTATGTAAGCAGCAGAGAATGTAGTGGGGAGGGGGGGGATGACTGCAAGTGCCTGAGGGCATTTTGGTCCCTATTGGTTTTCACATCAAATGCAGTGGTGCCCACAGATAGCCTGTATTGTTGTCAGTTAAATGGGATCATGAGTGTCTGAAAGGTGTTTGAGAATGAACCGAAAATCATTTTCACAAGTGGATGATTACTTCTGCCACATGTTAACCGAACTCTATCAGAATGGCCCAGCTTTTTGAGCCTGCATTAATTGCTCTTTCAACCTTGACTGAGGTTTCTCTTTAAGAAAGCCCTTTCCAGGACTAAACTACTCTCTATATTGATTTTTTTTCTTTCTGTATTTTTCCTTGAAAAAAAAAATGAAGCCTTGTAGAAGAAAAGCCTTTATTATTCAACATGTAGATTGTTCTGTTTCTTTGAATAGAAAGCTGGCCACATAAGTGATCTGCCCAAAGCAATAGTTCTTTTTTTTTCCCCCAGCACTGAATAATTCCCATCTTCTGTATACAATTATGTTTTTCAAATATTCATTAGTGATGATTTTTCCTCATAAAGTAAAACCATGAACTCTCACAGCATGGACTCTATGCAAATAAATTGTCATATTCTCCTTTCTATTAGGACTGTATGCCACCATTCTAATTGAAACTAAACTACAACATTTAGTAAAATGTTTGGAGATTTTATTTTGAAAGCATTCTTTGAACCATCTTCAAGTTAGAAAGATTTTATGAAGTATTTTTAAACTGATTGGTTAAATGAGACCACTTCTTTCTTGTAACCATTTTCCGTCTCAAGCATGGTGTGTGCAGTATTAGCTATGTCCTTACTAAGAAAACACAGTTCATGTGCATTATATTAGAGGATGACTTAAATCTCAATTTTTAAGACTGATTAGAAAATTAGTTCTTCAGATTTCATTAACTTTTTATTATATGTACATCAGCTTGAAATATATTGTATTTGTAGAAAAAAATCCTCAACTTATTAGTAAAATGTACTTCCAAGGGTATTGGCTTAAAGGAAGATAATTCACAGATTGTTGTATTTTAAATTATCTTTTTAAATATAGATCCAAAGAGATATTGCACAAAACAGTATTTTAAATACTCTTGTACGTGGCAATGAAGGCAGACAAAAAGTAAGCTAAGCTTAGCTGTTATTCCAATTGTCTTGTTTAAAGGTGGTTTTTACTAAACTTCATGTTGTTTTCAAATCTGTTGTATCATTTTATTGATGCGTACATAATAATACATACAGTTAATGCTGGCACACATACAGTTAATGGTTGCCATATGTCTAAAGAACTTTTAATTTTTGTTGCCCTTGAACATTCTGAGAGATTTCGTAGAGACTAGGTTGATTTGTAAAGGGAAACTTTGAGAAGTAGCTGTGATCCATCTTTCATGTTTTACCTGCTTTGTTAAGTGATGACCCTTTAAAACAACATTACTTCCAGAGAGGTTGTGCACTTGT
Organism: Rhabdomys pumilio; assembly: GCA_030674055.1. NCBI lineage: Eukaryota > Metazoa > Chordata > Mammalia > Rodentia > Muridae > Rhabdomys > Rhabdomys pumilio. The sequence goes on along the minus strand of JANHMN010000016.1, from coordinate 31,320,451 downwards.
TAATGAATTACTCCAGTAACCAAGTCAAACTGATGATAGAAAAAAAAAAGGCCAAAAATATGTTGCATACCTTATGGGTAGAAGCTCTTGTATCTTGAGGCTTGATCGAGAGAAAGAGAGGGAGAGAGAGAGAGAGAGAGAGAGAGAACACAAGTAGGAGACAGCGAACACAAGTAGGCAAAGACGGTCATATTTTTTTCTTTTTAAACTTCCCCCCAGCAGCATATTTTAAATATACAATAAAAAAAAACTTGGAGTCTGGCATTTTATATCTCTGACACTTGAAGATATAATATGATGTCATGGAGCAGTTTTAATACCCCAAAGTTAATGCCATAGGCCAGGAAACAACATTAGGATTAATTTAGTTTCGGTTATTTTGTTTTGTTTGTGTGTTTGTCTGTTTGCCTCTTGACAGTGATTATTGTTTCTTTGGAAAAAAAATTCACTGTATCCATCAGAAATGTCCCCACGGAGGCAGTGGGACTCCCAGAGCTCCTCGGTTTTGATACTGGCTAATGAAACCAATTGCTCCAAGGCTCTGTGCCTCTGTGTTCTGCCCCAGGACTGCATCACAGATGCTAATTTCTTTGCTACTTAATCCAGTGTAAGAAGAGAAGATTTTAAAGCTAAGCAGATAATTTTGTATTCAAAGAGAGCAACTTCTTAATACTTAAGTTGGGCGTATTGATGAAAGCAAATACTTTTAAATAGTATCTGAGCAGTTATTTTCAAGTAATCCAAAAGACTCCAGTTACATGAGAACTGTAGAGCCCTGGAAATACTTCAACAGAGACAAGCTGCCTACTTGGTATTACCTAGGCAATGTGCAATAAAATATTTCCTTTGAAGCATCTTAAATAATTCGGGCACCAAATGATTCTAGCTAGAAGACCATTTATGTAAGGCCATGTTCTGATGGAAGTAGAGTATGGAACATGGCCATGAAAAGCACTTTTATTTGTGTTTTGTTGAAATATCTTAAATGCTTTCTTTAAAGACTAATTCCATAGATATTGAAAATAAGTAATCGTGAGCCTCCCTAAACAAATTAATAAATAAATATATTTGCTTTCACTTTAAAAATAAAGTAGAAAAAACCTACAGTTTATCAAAGAATGCTTATGCCATACTAAATGATACTTATTGTATTAGACAACATTACAAGTTGCCACCAAGATAAAAATGGGTATTTCCCATTTTGACAAGTATTTGGTAGGTCTGATTTTCAAAAAAAAAACCAACTGTATTATTAAGTTTGGAAGCCAGCGATGACTTGGCAAGTTTCAAAATACTAAGGAAGACTTCAGCTTCACAGACAACCCAGCAGCAGGTCCGTAGTGTTCTATGCAGGTTTTGTCCGTCCAGAATGAGGCACAGTTCAACTGATAGCCTCCCCACAACACACACGTTTGTTTTATAGAACCCTGTTTCTTAAAGCAACAAGACACTACTTTGTTCAGAATTGAAATGACGAGGAAAAGTAAACTTGATTTTTAAAATATACTACTATTTAAAACAACAAGAGAATAGCTTTTAAGGATCCATCTAATCAATTATATTGCCATTGTAAGTATGTCAAATAGTTAATATTTGCTGAACAGCATCGGGCAATTGTAATTGGCGATTATAGTAGTTACGGTAGTGTTCTGAGTCTCTTTCTAAATCAATAAAAAAAATGTATCAAGTTGTATTTTATCATTATTTGAATCCAAATCCTTTACTGTATACAAATTCCCTAAAAATTTAGTATAAACATGTTATAGTCAAGAGAGTAATTTGTTTCTCCATAATTAAGTAGTATCTCAACATTAATATGCATGTCATTACACATATTATCTAGTAAAACATAATTTCAGAGTAAATTTCTTTATATTTTACTAAAATTTTAAAAAAGCCTTTTAAGATTTAGATACCATAAAAGAGATAACGTGCACCTCACATTGAACATTTTAAAAATGAGTGCCTCCAATGTAGGAGTTAGGGGAAGGACTGAAGGCATTGAAGGGATTTGTAACCTAAAAAAAAAAAAGTATCAACCCGCCAGAGCCCCCCCCCCCCCCCCCCGCAGAGCTCCTGGGGACTAAACCACCAACCAAAGAGTACACATGGAGGGACCCATGGCTCTAGCTGCATATGTAGCAGAGGAAGGCCTTGTCTGTTATCAGTGAGAGGGGAGGAGCTTGGTCCTGTGGAGGCTCGATGACCCAGTATAGAAATCTAGTATAGGAATGCTAGAGTGGGTGGGTGGGTGAGGGAGCACCTTTATAGAAGCAAGGGACAGGGGTATAAGGGGTTTGTGGAGGGGAAACTGGGAAGAGGGATAACATTTGAAATGTAAATAAAAAATAACCAATAAAAAATGAAAAAAAAAAATGAGTGCCTAACAGGACAACCAACAGCCACACTAGGTCTTCAGATGGTTTGAGAGAGAATGGGTTTTGATTTTTGAAAGATGTTTCTGGTCAAAGACTGCCTAGTGTTTATATAATAATAATTTGTGCTCCTTTTCCTCACTCCTCTATACTCCAACCCTTCAAAGAAATCTCAATACTCATCTGTAATGAGTTTAGACGCTTCTGAATTTTAACCATTACAAGGGCCTTAAGAACTGAAGACTTCATTTAACTGGGAAAGTATTCGGGGAGTTCTCTGTTGTACTTGAGACAAAGAATTAAAAGGCCCTTGCTTTGTTCTGAGTATTCAGTTTAATCATATGAGGAGAAGTAGCTATGGAGTCAGAATGACCATATACCCAAAGTACTTCTTAATAGTGAATTTTCTGATTATGAAAGTAGGGTGCGGTCCCACTCATGGCCAGTGGTAATGCAGCATGCCATAGGCACTTTGGAAAACCAGTCTGGCAGTTTCTCACACAGCTAAACAAATGCTTTCAATATAATACAGCAGTCCGGTTTCTGGGCACTAGAACACATGAAACAAAAACATGCAAACACCATAGGCTAACACACAAATATTCATGGTAACTTTATATCTCATAAGCAGAGGTGTGGGAACAACATGTAACACACATGCCAACTTGTGAAGACAGTCATGCAATGGAGTATGTGGCTTAGCAATACATGATAACAAATTTCTGGTACACATCATGTGAAAAATAATTCCCGTGAGTATTCTTCTAAAGGAAGGAACTTATACATGTAATGCTGTGTGCTATATAATCCCAGTGACATTGCAGAAAGAATAATAAACAGTGGACTCAGAAACAGAAGCACACACAGAACTGAGGATACGAGGAAAGGACTGGTCACGTAGGCACCGAGGACCTGGCATTTTACAAACTGATTGCAGTAGTGTCCACAAGTTGATTATTTTTTAATTATTATTTTTAGCATCCCTTTTAATGTCAGCCTAATCATTTCTTACTATGTGAGATTTAAGCTTTCATTTTGAAACAGTATTGGTAAACTGGCGTTGTTTTATGCATTTCTTACTTTTAAGTACATTTCATACAAAGAAAACTATCTGTCCTTATATCAGTGGAGGAGTAGCTAGTCCTTGAAACTTGGTCACAAAGCTTGTGTTTATAGTGAAAACAAGGTACCTGTAAACTTTAACATATTCTTTTTATTCAGTGTGTATATACTTTATGATATATTTCAGCCATTTCCATTTTGATATACAATTATTAACTAATAGGAAATTTTTACAAGGACAAAATAGTGTGCGGTTTTTCCATAGTGTTTACAACACTTCCTTCTTGGTAGCCCTTGGCTGTTATTTCATTTTTCTTATGCATGGAGCTCATAACATTCTCAGGACCATTTTGTTTCTGGATGTGTTTAGCCAATTGTCCCTTAATGTATGTGTCTGGACAAAGTCTCATAGTGCAATAGCTCAAACACTTCAAGGTCTGGCATCCAAATACCTTACTCTCTGGTACCAAATGTCCTCTTATTCATTCTGTTTAGAACATCTTCCACTAGTTCCCAAATGCTGTCGCTCTGTATTCACCTAGCCCTCTACTGTTTATCTGCAGAGAAACCAGAAGTTGTTATTCCAAATTCATTAGTCCATCATTTTGCACACTGTTCAGCTGGCTAGGACTCCTCACAGAGAACCTACACTGTCATAACCCTCGTGCTAATTTGCATGTGGTAATGACGGGTCCTTGCATCTCCCTATTCACTTTCACTTGTGTATGACCCATCTGCCCAGTGCTCTGCAAAGTGAGATGCATTGAGAGAGCTGAGAAGCAGACTGTGGTCGCAGGCAGGGTTTATTCCCAGTGCCCTCTGTCTGCTAGTGCCCTTTTACACTGAGTATCTATCATGTCCACAGTAGCAAGCTCCTTGGGTCACTGTTGTTAACCCTGTAATAGGAACATGGGCATGTGCATTTCAGGGGAGGGAAATTATATAGAAAAGACAGAAAGAGAGCAGCTGAACACCTATCCCCACAACCACAGAAGAGAAATTAGAGGCTAAAAGAAAGGGCGTTTAGGGGACCTCAGGAAGAAACAGTGAACGAGTGAGAACAAGAATAGCCCACATCTCCACCAGTGTCTGAGTCCACATTGCATCCACAAATGCATGAAATGGTCATAGGTACATCCCAGTTATCAAAGAGGAACTTACCATAATTAGCTAATATATCTGAAAGCAAATGAATAATAGATCAGGCTATTTGAGTGATATCTCCAATGCAAGAGACTAGTTGTTTTGAACTTTAATAGCTCCTTAGTTCTTTATCTTAATTCTAATATTGTAGAAAAGAGAAGAATAAGGAAACTTAAGTCTGCCCTAATTTCATTTCTCAGGAAATACCTCCATTAATATTTAAATTGCTTATTTCACGTTTGTTCTTAGATATGTCAAATCAATAATATGGGTATCATATTAAATCCTCGGCCTTTTCACATAGCCTTATATAATACATTTTTCTGTATTTTATTAATCATAATTTCAGTGGCAAAACAATATTTCTCTATGATTATATCATGATGGCATTTATAAATATCCTTCACACTAGAGCATTTGTCACAGATTTTCAGTAATAAAATGCCATGTGTCCTAGTAAGCATACACTTTTGGAGGGTGGTGGTGAAACAAGGTTTCTCAGTATATCCCTGACTATCCTGGAACTCACTCTGTAGACCAGGCTGGCCTCAAACTCAGATATCCACCTGTCTCTGCCTCCCAGGTGCCAGGATTAAAGGCATGTGCCACCACTGCCCGGCTAAGCATACAGTTTTTTGTGGGGCTCTGCTTATTACCTGAGTAACTCCAAAATAAAAGGTTAGGCATTTCTACATTCTTCCATGATATTTCTCATGAGAAAGGTTTCCTGTTAACATTCCCACTGGTATTAAAGATAATATCCGTTTGCCCACTAGACTCTCATGAACATCTCACTTTTTATGAAAACATTTTTTAGAATCTTTTTAAGAAACAAAAAGACATCTTTGCTTTGTTTTATAAAAGGAGGTTGTAAGACAGAAGCTAAATTTGTGAACTAAAATTTCACCTAGGATACAGTCTTACTGTGACATTCTTTATTACTTAGGATTGTGCATAGATTAAGTACATTTGAATAATCCTTATGCTGGTAAGCCTCCACTTTCAAGCTCAAATTGTTTCAAACTCAAATAATATTTAAAAAAAATTTTTTTAAATAAGCCCCGTGGTTTCTACCATGTTACAGTGTATCATTGCATGATACGTTTTCATAATAACTTACCAGACTCACCACCTTGCTTTTACTTCTCCCTTTTCTCCATGGATATGTCAGCATATCCTTTCTATATTCATCAAAGACAGAAGTTACATTCTGAGGGCTGGGCAGATAGTTCCTTAGCAAAGTGGCTAGAACATGTGGAAAGAAGTGAAGCATGATTTTACATGATTTAAATCCCAGGATTGAGAAGGCAGAGACAAGTAGATCCCCAAAGCTCAGTCACCAACCAGCACTACCTACACAGCAAGCTCCAGGCCAGTGAGAGACCCTGGTGTAAGAAACAAGAAGGGACAGCACCTGAGGAACAACCCCTGAGGTTGGTCTCTAGATTCCACATGAACACTCACACGCAAGAACATGTACATTTACGTCCATGCACATAGGAACACATACAGCAAAGTAGTTCTATTCAAATGAGTGACCAGGTTAATCATGTCAGTTGGATTACAGGTATCATGCAAAGGTAAAAGCCAGGGCTGAAATTGATACTAAGTAAAGGACACTATGTCTTCTTGTTAGCTACGTTTCATAGTGGAAAAAAAAAAAGTTCAGTGGAAAGCTTCTATGAGCCACATAAATCTCAAAATGACAGAGCTGGCCGAGAACTCGGGAATTGGGACACCTAGTGTTGTCCTCTAGTAGGCAAAGAAATGGAAATGGATATTGGTGCAGACATGGCAATGTCACCCAGCTAGACGATGACCTCTCACCCCCGGTTCTTGGCGCTATATCCACCTTTTTCTCGGGCAACACTCATCTGCTCCAGTCATCTGAGCACTGAAGAATTCCGTGCGAGTTCCTCCACTCGTAGCCTCCTTATCTCCTAAGAAACAAACGTGAAAATAAAATTCCAACTGGTTCTTTGATTATCCTTTCTAACTCCTACTTCGTTCAATTTGTAGTAAGGACTGACAAATTGTAAGCCACATAAATCAATTCCCTTTCAGGAGTCGAGAATCAGTGAAGTCATCTTGTAACACAAAAGCTGCATGTTGTCTCTCGTTTCCAATAAACTAAACTTTGCCTTTAGCAGGCTGGTCTCATGAATACCTATGGAAGATATTTGGCTACGGAGAACCACACCATTTTTTATGTACTGTCTACTTGTTTTTTCTTACCAGGTATCTGTATGCCCTTGGACAGAAGGTCTGGAAAAGATGGAAAAAGCGTTACTTTGTTCTTGTTCAGGTCAGTCGTTTATTTTTCCTGTTAAGTAGTTGCTCTCTGGCAGTGACTACCCCAGTATTGTTTGTTTGTATCAGTGGTTTGCTTGTGTTATGTTTCTAATACTTCAAATAAGTATTAGAAATTAAAAGACATTAAAAACTAATGATGATTTTAAGTAATTTGTTTGAAAGTGAAGTTTTACATTCATCATATGCCAGCACAAATAACACTTTTATATCCACAACAACCCAAGCAACTTGTAGTAAAATGACTGACATTCTGTGCCTTCTTTTACTATACATTTCTTTATTGACTGGTATACTAGAACGTAGCTGTTTCCTTTGCCAGCTTCTCTGGGTGTTCAGCTAGTTGTCATATCAAATTCAATAGCCATTGCAAAGTGCCACCATGAACTCAGTGTAGAAGAAACAAAAAATAATAATTTAGAAATCGTGTTGCCAATCAAGGCTTTCTAAAAGGATCGAAAGGATGCTAAGACAGTCTCTTGTATGTGTGTGTGTAGCAGGGGGGACTACAGCATACAGGTAGTGTGCAGATAAGCTGTGGTCCATTTGCTCTCTCACTTTATATGAATATGTCATGTCTGTTATATGTTCATATAAATGTGCTTTTAAATCAAATTGTCCACTCTATTTCTCAGTGATTGGATTCTGGGTATAGATTATTGGAATATGTGCTCATCTGACCTTTTAGAATCATAAGCAACCTTTATTCACAGGACAATCGTTAAGTTCTAGTTACATTAAAGCCTAGCTTTCAAAATAGTCGCTTCATTCCAGGGTAAATTTAAACTATTTCATTCTCAGTGGAAATATATAAAAAGAGAATCACCCTTGGAATCCTAACACAGAACAGCCTGTAAAACCTCATTGATTCCTGCCACACATTAGGCAAGCTTAGCTGGGCTACATCAGAATGGTGTGGGGAAATGCCAGGGAAGGAAAATTATCATTTGATGTTTTCTAGAGATGCAGTATTCTATCAGTTGCTGGGAAAAAAATTAGTTTATTGATGTCCCATAGTAGCATGGTATCTTCATGAAAAGCGTTAAAATTCAGTCAAAAGTAGTTGTATCTACATGGCACATCAAAATCCATTTTTATTCTTAGCTAAAGTGCAAAAATGTTTTGCATGACTTACAGTAGTAATAAAAGATATGCACATGTGTATGCTTATATGTATACAGTGTGCATGCACGTGTGTGCGCGCACACACACACACACACACACACACACCAATCTTGCTCTAAATCACAGATAATTACCTCAAATAATGGTTCTCTGTCCCCAGTTCTCGGTGGTCTCTCCTCCCAAACCAAACCTCTTAAATATCTTCTGCAGTTTTCAAGCTGTGCCTTTCCACTGGCAGAAAACTGTAAATATATTTATGAAAAATTCTAATATAAATTTCTCTGGATATTTTAATTGCACTCCTGTTATAGTTGTCTCATCTGCATCTAACTGGGCAGGTTTATCATGGTGATTTGTCTTTGCCACATCGTTAGGAAGCATTCCACTGATTTTACGAGGGGGTGGGGGAAGCTGCTTTTTCAGTTATGTTTCATGAATTTATATAGAACCACGTGTAATTCCATAGACTTAGTAGATGATTTGGAGGATAAACTACTTTTGAACAAACTAAGCTACCTCTTACAGCTTCACTGATGGAAACATCGTGATAAAATATTAAATTGTGTTTTGAATGATGGGCAGATGTCATTTGTTAGCCTGAGCACCTGGTAAATGGCAGTAACCTAAAAGTTCCCAATGTATTTGTTGGTTAAATATGAAAGTTAAGATTCCAGGGACTGACTTTGAAAAGTCAAACACTGAGTAAAGGCTTTGGATCCTGGGAAGACTTAAGATTATTATTTGCTACCTATCTTACTGTCTAGTAAATAGTCACATAAAGCCAAAATTTTAACACAAATTTATGTACTTTGATTATTATTTGAGTTTAAAAATACAGAGAGAAATTAGAAAATTTCAAATTCATAAAATGGTTTGTTTTTGAGAGACATGAAATGGAGAACTAAAGTTTTAAGATAACTAAATATATGCTTTATTTTAAAATGTAAAATTGATCAAAGTCATTGCTAAATCCACACAGTTACTAATTTAAATAGAAGAAGAATTCTTACAACTGGAATTAATTTGAATTTGTTATACTTGTTACATATCATAGATATATGATAGAGCTAGATAGATAGAAACATAGACAAAGACAGACAGACAGATATATAGATAGAAATGAACACACAGAGAGAGGAAGAATTCTGTGACTAAATGTTTAAAATATATATGCCAGTACTCCAACAACTTTTTGAAGTTTCAAACACAATTGAATCTCCCTTCCAATTCCAAATGTAATGGGAAGACAAATTGAAAGCACTCACGTTGAAATCAAAATGGATATGTATGGAGATTTGATGAGAATGACCCATTGGGAGGAACAGGGTAGTTTTTATTAGTGTTTTTAAAGACAGCTCTCATACTATCTGCACACAGCTTGTCCGTCCATACCTGCAGGCTGCATTATTGAAAGGTGAAGGAGCCGTTTTTCATAGGGAGGACAGTATACCCTGCTGTGTGTGCTGCTGCCTTCGGCACAATGGTGCTCTGGTGATAATGTGAATCTCATCACCACGTGTAAGTGTGGATTATGTGAGTGATACAGCTGGAAATCCAGCCATCAGCCCAAGAATTTGTACTCATAAAAATTGATTGAGAGTCAGGTTTGGCCAGCTGCAAAGTCATTGTTCCAAGTGAACACTCGAGGAGCTACTGAGGTGAAAAGACTTTTCAAAGACTCAAAGAAACATGAAAATCAGAGACAAAAATTGTCAATTTAAATTAGAGTCAAAAAATCAGAAAGCAAATTATTTGTTAATGTTGGGTATTTGTTTAGTTTCCTACATAGGTTGCATTCCTTTTTATATTCTAACTCTGATATATTTACAGTAATAAATCTATTTTAATAACTGTTTAGAAGACTGGGTTTTAAAATTGAAGGTAAGTTTTCTGTTCAAGATAAATGAACAATTACAAAGAATATATTTACAATCTCGCAAAAATTAAGATTTCTTATATAATTTTCTTATATTTTTCCAATGTTGTAGTATTTGTTAGATTTAAGAAAACATGACTGATATAAAGTATTTCTGACATTATATTATAATTTATATTATACTAGGAATTGGATACATTTGAAACAATTTTTTTATAAAGTAATTAGGTTGAGGATACACTTCATCTTTGGTTTGAAACATTTAACTAGGTTGAATTATTTCTCTTACAGTCCTCTAACATTTATTCACATAGCTGTATAGGCCAGATATTGTATATTTCTGTGGTAAGTCCAGGTTCTCCTGACGTTCTTACGTACTAACACATCATTTATGTATCTAATCTGTTATTAAGTGATTACCCTGTGGTGAGCATTTGCCTAAAGCACTTTTAATGCATGATCTTATTTGCTCTTCAAAATAAGCCACCAGGGTAGACACTGCTATTCCCCCCACCCCCAACTGTACAGATAAGATAGAGTATGCAGGGGTATTAAGTAATGTTCTCAGGATTAGCCTAGTATGAGATGAGGTCAAGCGAATCCTGTTCTGTTAGACAATAGAGGCACAGCTCATATTTCTTGTTCCATATGGCAAATGATTAAACGAACGCATACAACCACAGTTCATTTAAAGATAAGCAGATATCCTGAAAATCACTGGAGATCAGGAGTACCATAAGGTACAAAGCAGTGTTGCCACATTAAGGAGGTAAATAACCGTGGAGTGGTGGCCTGAAGAGCCCTGGACTTAGGAAAACGACCGACTGTGTGACCGAAGGAAGCTAAAGTAGACATTTATGTTGTGTTGGCCCCGTGTCAAGTGTTCCCTGCTTGTTATCCATGTGTCAGCATCATGACTTGAAGTTGCTGCAAACAACAGCAGGCTATCAAGACATAATATTAATTACATATCAGCTGAGTTGGCACAGGATGTAAACAGGCAGTGATCAGAACGTACTCTAAGCATAGGAGAAGCAGGGTTGCTGTTGGGATGCTGTTGGGACGGACCTGAAGAAGTAACTCTCTTTGCCTCATGATTTTTGAAGGACTAAGAATATTTGGAGGACCTACAGCAGCGAACCCCTCACAAGCATTTGGGATACTACTAGTGCATAGAGAACGTGAAGGTGGTTACAGTGTGGGTTGTCTAGGATGTCAGCTATCTGCTTAGGCAACCAGATAGTTTAACATGATAAAGGCACGGCTGGCTGTCACATCAGCAAAGATCAGAATGTTGCTATTTAAGGTGAGCATGCTTAGTGTATCAACACATGGATTTTGGGGTAGAAAATGAAAGACCCCCCCTCAATATTCCTACATAGCACCTACTTCATTCTCCGGCACGAGGATAGTCAAGTAACTCTTACGAGTAGGAGGCCATAAATTCATACAGACAAGCACACATCCATTCCTAAAGGGATTAGTCATTAATCATCTTATGAGTTCCTTCATGCTCTTTTAAAATGGAACAATAACCATATCAACAGATAAGAATATTTATCTTTCTATTTTACATGAAAGATTAGACCCATAGTATAATCTGTACTTTTATTTGTCTTGCTTAGGATTTTTGGTCCACAAACAATTATAAAGTCAAAATATATAATTTTTCATATATCAATGTTTGTACATATGTAAAAATACTCCCATAGAAATGAAATTTCTGTGTCTAAGTTTCTAGATATTTATAATGCTAAATAGCCCTATAAATGTTTAGCGAACTCATGAATTTTAAGCCTTTTCCCAGATGTTGGCTGTTGGTTTTCTCATTTGTTATTTTGTCTTTACGGTTAAACATTTCGATAAGTTGCCCCTTATTTTATTATCTTTCAAAACATATATCTTCAATAATGAATAATATGGAAACATATCATTTGTTGTGGAGTTTATTTGGATCAAAGTATCAGCTAACTTTCATATTTGATAATTAGGACTCTTCATGGAATGTCTGTAAAAACAGTTACGGTGATTACAAGAGTTTGACTCACCCTCAAATGTTAGCAGTACATTTAATCCTGAAAATTCCTATAACATATACTACTATGAATATTTACCTATGTCTCAAAAGCTAAAATTTACAAGGGAGACTGACAAGTGAGGGACAGCTACTACAGTAAGGAAAGCCTTACGTGCACGAGGCTCAGACCCAATGTATAAACTCTCTTTTACCTGTGCTCTCTCCTCAGAAAGAAAGAAAATGCATTGTTCATTGTTATCTTCAGGTTTGGATCCAGGCAGTGTCTGGTTTTTCTTGTTTATGCTTCTCATATCTGTGCGCAAGAGCAGAGGGCTTGGGAATAAGTATCACCCTTCATTCTACAGTCTTAATTAAATTTGTATAGGTCATTCTATAGGTTTTAAACCATTTTACCAAATTTTATCGTGAAATACTTTGTATTAATATGGCACCGTGGATAAGTATTCAGATACATCTGCCACTTCTTACATTCTTCAAAACAATAGTTTGCCTCCCACATAGTAAAGACTCAATAAATACTTGTTAAAGAAGTAAGTACTTCCCCTCTGTTTTGAGATCTTTCTGAAACCTTTGCATGAAACACGTTACATATTTATATTAGAGCATACTTAACCAAACTCTAGGCTGCCTTTGTTCTCTTTCCTTACATCCATGTCAATCATAAAGTATTGCTTTTTCATTATCAAAACGATCGTTCTATTTATACCTATTTGCATCCATCTGCTCTGCTACCAAATGAGCTAAAACCACCACCGTCTGCATATGGACTTTGATGGTAGCATCCAGCTTTTATCTGCTTCCACTTCCATCATTCTTCTTATAACTTATTATTCTTTGTAGAACTTAAATAACCTTTCTGGCATGCGACACTCATTAAGACACCCTTCTGCCTAAATCTTTCTAGTGACTCCCACAGCACTTAGACTTATAAATGACCATGACCTAGAGAAGATCTTATGTATTTTTGGCCCTTGGCTTCCCATCACCAATCAGCATCTACCATTCTAAAATTTGGCATCACTGATGCAGGGACACAGGTTTGGCATATTCAAAGGCTCTAGACCACCCTCCAGTGGTACCTAAAAATATGAGTTTCATTGAGTTTCTGTGCCTATGCAACTTTGGAAAGAGTCTCTTGCTTTTCCTCAGACAGTGTGACCACTCCCAAACCTCTCTGTAGAAATGTATGCTTGCCCTCTTTGCCCCCATGCTCATTCATTTTACCTGTGGATTTCTTGTTCACTTTAAAGGTTGAATATTCAAATGTGTCTTCCCCTCAATTTAAAATTTCTTCCACTTCTTTGTCACAACATTCTGCTTTAATTTTTTTCAGAACACTTGTCTCCAGTTAAAATATTTTCATGGACACATTTAAATTTTGTATGTTTATTCATTCTAGAGTATCTGCATAGCGCTGAGTCAAACATAGGTAGAAACTGACTAGTTATTTGTTCAACAAGCGAGTATATACAAAGCATACTGAACATTTTTGTAACAGGACTGCCCTTTCTTTAAGGAATTTGTACTTGATTGTTGCATCTCACTATGCCATTTAGCCAAGACAGTTAATCATTAGAATGAATATATATATATATATATATATATATATATATATCCCTCAAATCTGTCAGTATCTTGAAGATATGTTCATTTTCCTTGATTAAATTAAGCTCTGAGGTTTTTCTGTTTTTTTTTTTCTTTCTTAAATAACTCCAGCAGAACCTTTGCCCTTTGCCAAGAACATTTCCAGCTAAGGATTTCAAAAGCCTTAATCTTTACTAAAATTAGATGGTGGCAGTTGCTAAGCTGCCAGCTGTTAATGTGATCCCCACAGTAGTAATACACATATAAATCTGAATGCTATGGTCTCTCAAATCTCATAGTTAGCACCTATATGTGTGCATATGGGCAGGTGGCAAGCAGGTTGGCAATTAAGAACAAAATGGGAGGTTTCCTATCCCAGATACGGATACCATGTAGGACCACAACAACATAAGTTAAAGTGCCCTGTTGAAAATAATGATGCTGGAGCCAGACTTAAGGCTGTCCTCAGATTAAAGTCTGTCTATCTCCCCAACCCCCAATTCCCAACAAATCTGTTCTGTTTGGAATTATTACAAGTGGATTGAGTAAAGAATATTAAATATCTATGATTACTGCACTTCTCTTGTAGGGATTTCTGAATATTAATATAGTAAAATATATAAGCTTTGTACAGTAATATACCAGGAAGCTTATGAGAAAATATTTGATCAGAATACATCAGACTTCCATGTATCTGTATAAATAATTTCCTGGCTCATTGCTACAGGGCAGAGCAAGTAGGTTTTATTGGACTGCTTCCAGCTGAGAATGGACAGAGGAAGGTAACTCCTGACTCCTGTAGATGACCCGTCAGCAAAGTTACCCTTGTTCCAGGTCCTGACTAGCAAACAGTAACCTCTCAGTTGTTAATCCCTGAATGTGCACTGTTGAGCTGACCTTATGGATGTGATGTAGCATGACCTTGTAAAAGAAACAGATGAAGTCAGAGTGCTTGGGGTTCTGGAGTAAGGAAATAGATCATGAAGTGTTCATCAAAGTATTGGCTCGAATCAGTAACTTGTGACTCAGAAGTCTAGTATTGATAGTACATTACTTCCAGAGCCCACAGTTGTCTCAAACCTAATTGCAGGCTCTCGGTTGCCTAGTGGGTCGGGTTTCCCACTGTCAATGACAACTCTGCTCACCGTTGGTATTCTGTTACTCTCCCATCTGTACATCTTGTTTTACCTACAGGCTCAGTCACTAGAAGAGACTCTGGATCTGCTGGGAAGTTTGTGAGATGTTTAAGTAAAATATGAAATAAAGCAAGACTTCTAATATTTCATCATTTCATGGCCATGTTCTAGAAACAGACTCATTCCTCTAAGCTGAAAGGTTGAGTTTTTCCCTTTAGTTTCTTTAAAGATTCTTTCATTGTTACTTGAGACTCTGTATGCCCTACTGATAAAGGATGATTTGCTATTTGAATCCAGCTAGAAATAGAATGTTTAGCATAAATATTAAATAAGACCTGGGTCTGTTTCTCAACTTACATAAAAATAAAAACTTTATTGTGAATGTTTTCATTGTATACCTTCTAGCTGCTTTTAGGGTCTAGTTTTTAAATGGCATAAATTTTTACACTTTTGATTATATATACATATATACATATATACATCATATATACATCATATATACATCATATATACATCATATATACATATATACATATATGTATATATATGTATATATGTATATATATCAGGTCTGGATAATTTAACAGATAACAATATCAACATGAAAGTAATACTTGTAAAATTCTTTAGAAAGAAATGTTCTGGTTTGCAATAAGGCAATATCTTAAAATTTATAGTACATTTTTCTAGGATAATTATATTAGAAATAGAACAATGTATGTAGTACTTAAAACTTTTGTTTCATTGTATGGCCACTTTTTCATGTTTCTGTCCATTTATACTTCAATTTGTAAGGTCTTTCAGCTAGCATCCTCAGAACCAAAATCATGTGCTCTTACTTTACCCATAAAGATATCTTAAGAATTAACCCATGAGTTATGGAAAAGACAGAGAGAGGCAGAGAGGCGAATGAATAGGTACACAGAAGCCTGAGAAGAGGCGACAGTTCCCAGTGTGCTCACAGCATTGAACCTCTGCTGTTTATTACTGTGTTTTGTTTACTGCAGAAAAATTCACCATCCAAAATTGTCACACTACCTTCTTGGTGGGGTGGGAGACTTTTTTTTTATTTACTTTTGAGACAGGATCTCGTTCTGTAGCCCAGATTGTCCTGTCCTTGACCACCTCACCCACCCAAGTGGTGTATGTGTGTCTCTGTGTGTGTGTGTATTATGAAGAAATAAGTAATAAAGAAATAGGACCTTGATTTATTGTTTAGTATTTATTCTCCAATACTTTTAGTAGTCTTTGATAGTAAATCAGTGCTGTCTCACATAATGGCTTTGCCAAACATTCAGAGAAAATCGGCTTCTAATTAGGGAGTACATTTTTTTTTAAGTTTCAAAATGAGAATTAAAATATAACGGAATGGTATGAACACCAACCTGGAATGAGGCGGCATATCCTAGACTCAATATGAGCACTATCATCTGAGCAACCTTGAATATCAAAATCTCAAGGGCTCAGACATCTTATTTCAACTACTATGTTACAGTAAATTCTGAATTAGGTTGTTGTTGTTGTTGTTGTTGTTGTTGTTGTTGTTTGGTTTTGTTAGTTGTTGTTTAGTTTGCTTCTTTGTTTTGTTTTGTCATGTTTTGTTGAGACAGGGCCTTACAGTTGTGATCAGGTTCGGCTGGAACTCACAATTCTCCTCCCTCACCCTCATAAGAGTTGGAATTACACATATCCAGCTTGTTTTAGGGAATAATCATATCATTTCTTTTCTATAAAGCTTGGCTCTCAGTTTAACTCTTTCTGTTTTAGTGAGCTATATCTTAGTGCCTGAATTGCAAACGTATTCTTTTCAGATCCCTGCTACATAATCTTAAGTTTGTTAAGTCTTCAGTGCTAAAATAATCTTTTATTCATTTTGTGTGTTGTTTGCGCTTGTTTTGTGGATTGATGGCTCCAAAGAATGTTAAAATAGTACTGTCATAAAAATAAACCTGTAATGCTAATAGCCACAGTCAACTACAATAGAAATGTATATGTCCACATCAGTAAAGTACATTTTATTATGCTCCATTATAATTCCAAAAATACTAGCTTTTTCTAACCTGTTTTTCGTTCATTCTGCTTTTCAAAATTTTAGCTTTGCCTTTTTCTCTACATAGTAAAGCATATATAAATGGTGTATTTATCATAGGATACATATGTTTGTAAGAAATTAAAAATATCTTTCTCATGGCTGAAAGGATACTTCAGCAGTTAAGAGCACTTGCTGTTCTTCTAGAGGTGTCAGGTTCTGTTTCCTGCACCCACATCTGGTGTCTCACACCCTAGCTCCAGGGAATCCAGTGCTCTCATCAGACACTGCATGTATGTGGTATACATACATACACACACACACACACACACACACACACACACACACACACAAAATAAATGGCACAAACATTTATTGTGTAAGTGGTCACATCTTGACTAGTTGTTTTCCAAATTTAGGTTTCATTCTTTCTCTAAATTCATGGTTCGTGAATCTTTATAGAGCTAGTGTGTAATTGCTTACTTATGAAATGCAAGGAAGACATAGTCTTCTCCAGGAACAAGTCCCCTGATTGGTTTGCCAGTTACAAAATGTCAGTCCTAAACACATATGTTACAATACTAAGTGAAGTCAGCAAGTTGTATTTATACACTCTGTGTGAGTGTATAAAACAATAATAATAAAGACTAAGAGGTTATAAATTTGAGAAGGACTTAGGTGGACGTGGGAGGAGTTAGAGGAAGGACAGGGAGGGAAGAATGGTGTGAATGCAATACTTAATATGCAATGTTCAGAAATAAATTCATAACCTACTGCCTCCCTAGCTTGAATCATATGCCTTCAGGAGTCACTGCTTGGATAGAAGAAGGTCTACCACTTCGTGCTGGCCATTTACCAAATATTTTAGGTGGAGTGTTTGGAATTTAAAATCAAATGTCAGCCATGACTAGAAGAGAATGCATTTGAGAGTAAAGGCCATTTGGTCTGGTGAACTGCTTAAATCGAGACAAATATATACTTTATATTTTCAAAAGTGATGCTTCAAAAAGTAACTTTCAAATATAGTAGACGAGAACATATCTTGAATTTAAATAAAATACATTCCATGCAGCCATTGAGAGAGAATACATGCACATGCTTTAGAAGCTGGATTATGAATGTTCTGGAAAAGTTAAATCATAGAAAAGGAAAGGAAATACAGAAGACAAGGAAATAGAGTTAGAAAAGCAGTGGGGACCAGCATTAAAGATCTTAGAAGAAAATATAGTGACTTTAGATTTAGAAATAGAAGGATTCATAGAGTTGGAGGTAATGTTCTCCTACATGGGAGTTCAGGTGAAGAAATGATTGAGATGGGCAAGATGAGTAGTCTTTCTGGAGCACTTCAACCAGTGATACTTGTGTGTTCTGGTTAGTAACTGCTGAAAGTATTTGCAAGCTGTGTATAGAAGTCAGACCCTCCTGTGCTCCTTCTCTCCCTCCCAGCAGGTTTCAGATTATTAAGGCAGTGATGTGCCAGGGAATTCCTCTTAGTATAGTTTTAATATCTCACAAATAAGAGATGGAGAAGGGAGACTCATTAATTATATGTTCAAAGTATCTTTTGTTCTAATTTAATGTTAAATCATTGCCTTACCAAATCCCTTAATATCTAATTACAATTTATTAATGCCTAAGATACCATTGATGTTATTTGCTTCATTTTATATATTAAGCCCATCATTGTATTTGTTTGGTCTTTCTGGAATGTGGTATTGGCATTAGATGTCTCTTAGTTATATGTCTTGAATACAAGAGTTAGATCTCTTATTTACCAAGTCTATGCAGATAAAAAATTTAAAGACCTACCTAAGGTATTTAAATTGGTAGTGTGGTCTGGTTGTAAGCTAATACTACCAGTTCTTTTTTTGAGATGACCATTGTGGCAATTTTGATATAATTCAGTGACTGAGGAGTCAGAAGCTGGAGGATTACTAAGTTTACTGCCAGGGTGTGCTACAGCGCTAGATCTTTTATCATAAAACATGAGTTTGAGATGTAACCTGATGGTGAAGTGTGTGCCTAACGTATTGAAGATACTGGGTTCAGTCTCCAGTTTTAGAAGGTAAAATATTTCTAGTTCAACACCTGGAAATTCTGGATTGTATAAATTACATATCTTATATCCTAAGCTGAATTATAAGAAAAAGTATGGCACCAAGGACCAAAAACAAAATATTTTAGCTTCTGTATGAATCAGGACTGTGACAGCTGGAATGTGTAATATATATATATATATTGTCCAATCAAAGGAAATCATAATTGATATGCCCGGGAAGGAATGTAAAATATAGATATCAAAGAAATTAGAAAACAACCACAAAATGATGGACCAAGAAAGTGATCTGTCCCTAGCCTAATAAATTTGAGTTTGTGCTTAGTGTCTAAATGTGAATTAAAATTAGCCTTCAAATTTTCTATTAGCTTGCATTAAATATCTTTGTTAAGAAACATAGAGGCCAAGAAGAGATGGCTGTCTTTCAGAGCTATTACTGAAGTGCAGAGGTCCCAAAATCAGCTCCAAGCACCCAAATCACATGGATCACAACCACCTACCATTTCAGCCTGATGCCTTCTTCTTCTTGCCTCTATGGGCACCTGCACTCATATGCACATAACACACACACACACACACACACACACACACACACACACACATACACGCCTAAATCTAAAATAAATAAAAAAAACTTGCATAAAATACTTTTAGGTTGGTGATAAGCTTGTGACATCCGGTATTAAAGTAGAAATGGAAGTGTAAGTTCTTTATGTAGGCTTCATAGACTATCAACAGAGAAAGTTACACTGAATAATAGCTTATGGTCTAACATTATGAAACTAAACTGATTACTTTCGACCTTAGGGAATTCAGTCATAAAGTTATCATATACGTATAATGTAGAACAGTTGCATTTAATCTGCCTTTATTTCTAAACAGCCTCAGAATTTTAGTGAAAGAAAATTCAAATAGAAAAAATAAACATAAAAACAGAACATCACACTGTGAAAACCAAACAAGAGATTTAAATCAGGCATTTTCCAAAGATGGAATTTTTAAATAGCTTAAAACTACAGATCCTGAGATGAGAACCAGATATAAAGGGAGATTACATAGTAAATTAGAGGAATCTATAATAAAATTTAAAATAAAATACAGTAAAATCACAAATGCTATTATTTATAGAATGTTAGTTAGACTCAAATGAAATTAACTACAACCCGAAATGGATATATGGAGAAAAATGAAATATATAATTTGTTAAAACATATGTGGGAAAAATGTGGATTCAGGATTTTTTTATAAAATTGAAAGGAAGAAAAATAGAACAAATATCAACAAAAATCTGTGTTTGAAATAACATTAATGGTAGTTAATATTCAAAAATTGATATTGCTACAAATTATCCAACAGGAAACACACTGTCCTAACGAGGATATGCATGTCACCCCAGCAATTCCATAGTGAAACTATAGTGAAGACAGCCTGCTTATTTGTGTATGTATGTGTGTGGGTAGCACTTAGTATGTCTGAAAGTAGAGTACAGCCTGCTGGAGTCTGTTCTCTTTCACCATGTGGGTCTTGGGATTAAACTCAAGTCATGTTAAGGTTAGCATCAAGCACGTTTGCCTTCTCACCATATCGACAACCCCAGAGATGGAGAGAGCGTTTAAGAACAGCCACAGAGAAAGGGGAAAATACTAGGAAATCACAGTTGAACCCTCACCAGCAAGCACACATATCCCTTTAACAATAGAATAATACCTTCAAAACACTTACAATATTCCTAGGGTCCATAGTATACACAAAGCAACTAGACTATCACTCGTGGGTATGCACAAGCCAGAGACGTTTTGATATAAGAAGAAAATTTGACTCTAAAGCTTCTATTAAAGGAAGAAACTAAATTTAAAATGATGACATTAGACTCAAGACACAGTAAACAACAAGAAAATGAAACAGGAAATATATTAGTATTGCACAAATTAAATTAGTATTTAACGTATAAGATTATAACAGAGAAATATCCTGTGACTAGATGCTAGCATACTAATAGCACCAGCATGAGGAGGAAATACAGATGAGGGTGAACCCTGAGATTCTAGTGGACAAGGAGTAAAACAAGCACTTTGCTGTAGTCAAGAGCAGCTTAAATTACAACACAGACAAAGTAATATTTGAGAGTTCCTTTACTATTACAGATGTTATGTGTAGCTCCTATGTAACTGGAAACCTGGAGATCTCCATTGGTCATGTTTAATCGGGGATCAAAAGGAAAGTTGCAGACAAATTTGAGAACACACAGAAAAATTGACTACGACTATGACATAGTATCATGTATGGTTGGGGGGCTAGTTTTCCAGCTGCTGTAAAATACTGAATCATCATTCTCATCATACGAGGTCTAACTTGCAGCTGACCTAGGAGATGCCCTTCAGTTCCAGAAGTGGGCTTTGAAAAATGCTAAAATACAAAAATTTACATACAAATTATGTTTTTGCTTGGAGGAAAAGAAAAACTAAAACTTAAATTTGATCAATTTTTTTTATGTAACTGTAAAAATCTTTCTTTCTCTTTTATTTACCCTGAGCAGGTTAGCCAGTACACCTTTGCTATGTGCAGTTACAGAGAAAAGAAGTCAGAACCACAAGAATTAATGCAACTGGAAGGATACACAGTGGATTACACAGACCCTCACCCAGGTAATTCTAAGTGAAGCACTTTTCCCATCATGGGTGGATGTCTGCAACTCCGCAAGCACCTGCATTTGTCCTCTGTTTAAAACTCTCCCTCGTGAATACAGGACCTATTTGAAACTCATGTAACTCTTGGACAAGACCTTAAGGTTCAAATCATGTCTTTTACCATAATCTACTTCTTTATTAGTTTCAAACAATGATAAAATCCTTAAAGTTTAACTGAGAGAAAACTTAAATGAAATATACCAATGCATATTGAAACTTCACTGGGAAGCAAAATTACAAAACAATTAGGTAATGAATGGCAATTAAATTATATATGGGTGGATGGATGATAGATTTTTGAGACAGAGTCCATATAGCTCTGGCTAGCCTGAAACTCACTATGTAAATCAAGCTGTCTTCAAACTAAGAGACATCTACATCCTTCTACCTCCCAACTAAAGGTATGCATAGCATGCCAACGTACACACGGTATTCTAATTTTCTCCATAAAAGTGCATTTTTATATTTTTGTCACTCCAAGTATATTAAAGTAGTTTGAACATCACCAAATGAAAAATCTGAAATTCAAGATCTAAAACATTTTTTAAATGTTCACATGATGCCACAGCTAGAAAATTCTACATCTGAAATAATTTGACAAGTTGTAACTAAAGTCCATAGACAATAAGAATATTAATATCAATTAGCTTCAGTCTATGGGTATAAATTTATGTGAAACTGCATGAAACTGGTGTTAAGACTATGATCTCGCCCTTAAGAAAACTCATTATTTGTAATAATCGCAAGTCCATACTCCAAATACTCTAAAATCAAGCATTTCACATGTAAGGGTCCTTGAGCTATGGAGGCTGTAGTACCGAGCAGATGGTGTTTGAAAATAATGAGTAAATAAATGGATATGTGGATAGTAATAAAATTAATCAGCAATATTAAGAAATACAGATAGTAAGGCTTAGATACATTTTAAAAATAACATGCAGAGATGAAGAAGTCAAATTTGGTGACCACATTCACTAATTTCTCACTTACAAATATTGTCTTATCCAAAGAGCTAAAATTACTGTTCAATGTGAGGTATCCTGTTTGCCTTACCTGTGTCTTTATTTCTTCTAAACTTAGAGTTTTCATACATGTAGAATGCCAAACATAAAGAATTTCCTTAACTGGCACTGAATACCACATTTCACTATGTGCTTCTATGGGATGTGTTTGTTGTCTTGAGTCATACTCTCTTGTCAAGAACTGATTGTCTCCATGACTGACTGTCTCCATGAGCTGTATGTTGCATTGGCTTTGCTGTGTCCCTTTCAACTGTGGACTGGGGATGTGATCCTCAAATTAGATCTTTTAAAGCCATGAGATCCTATGAATGAAGCTGGGTCAATAGGACTAAAATCTGTGCATTGTGTATATTTTAATGGTGTCTTTCTTCTTCCACAGGCCTTCAGGGTGGTCGGGTGTTCTTTAATGCTGTGAAAGAGGGAGATACTGTGATATTTGCCAGTGATGATGAACAGGACAGAATATTGTGGGTGCAAGCCATGTACAGGGCTACAGGCCAGTCTTATAAACCAGTCCCTGCAGTTCAAAGCCAGAAGCTGAATCCTAAAGGAGGTACTCTCCAGGCAGATGCTCAGCTCTGTAAGTTTTGTGAAAATTAATTTGATTATCAAGTAATGACCTTAATAAAACACAAAATTGAAGCAAATTTGTTCAATATTGTAGCTTGTATTATTAATTAACTAATTAAATAAAAAGTAGTTCCTATTAGTCATAGAATTCGTTATCTAATTTTTTCCATAAACCTCGAGTAATAACTATGTGTTGATGGACTAAGCTGGCTATATTTAGTTTTATGTATGTTATATACATATATACATGTAATAGCATTAGTAAAAAAACTGGTATGAAACTGAAGGAGAACAGGGAGGTTTTGGAATGAAGAAGGTGAAGAAAAAATGTAGTTATATTGTAATTTCAAAAACATTTTTAAAAATTCTGCAAACCTTCCAAAAAGAAATTTTATCTTGTTTTATTTTCATTCATTAGTGGATATTTATTATTAGAAGGGGGAAACTATTGTAGAATCAAATTTGATGACAGGTTCCGTGCACACTAAATGTTGAAGAATTACTCACTGCATATGTTTTGGATAACATGCCAGGGTAATTGAGCTGTTCCTTTCTCTGCTATAGAATGATAAGAGAAACGTATGCTATAGATAGATAGATAGATAGATAGATAGATAGATAGATAGATAGATAGATAGAAAGAAAGAAAACAGCTTCTCCAAATGCTTTAATGTTTCATCAACTTCTGTATGCTGATTTAAGACATTAGATCTGGTGTATCTTTCATGTTCATTTGGTAGTGATTGATTAATTGTAAGCTGTTTAATAGTATTCCGAGCAGTTTAAAACATACTTTCAATATTCACTAGACCAAAGGCTTTGTCTTGTCCCACTCCTTTACAGAACTTCTGTTATTTCTAGATAAATCAGTCTGTCTCAATCTTTTAAGCTCAAGTTGTGGCTTTTTTTTTTTTTTTTTTTTTTTGTCAAGTTCTTCTCTGGGATAGTAACATCTTGACATGCATTATGTCCTTCTTTTCCTTTTCGTGCATCAAATAATTACCCTCTTCTTCTTAAACACTCTTAAGTATGTTACATCTGAACATTTTTAGAGGCTCTTTAGGCCAAACAATTAAAGGTGGGATGTATGTCTTTATCTCAACTCCTTTGAAACCTTTGAATACTTGGCTGCATAGTTTAGCAAGCTTTTGCCACAGTGGTGCAATAGTCTCCTTTTCGATATTCTTAAGAGCACTGTGCTGTAACGAGAATACATTCAGCAGACTCATTCTGGCATTTCTGTCTCAGTCTGAGACCACATCAATTGCTGCCTTGCTACTCAACATCTCAGGTTAGAAATGATGCCATGAGTATTTTGTTACTCCTTCTAAGAAGGACCGAAGCACCCACACTTGGTCTTCCTTCTGCATGAGCTTCATGTAGTTTGTGAGTTGAATCTTGGGTATTTCAAGCTTTTGGGCTATACTCAAGGGAGCAAATATGGAGACAAAGTGTGGGACAGAAACTGAAGGAAGGGCCATCTGTAGACTATTTCACCTGGGTATCCATCCCATGTGCAGTCACCAAAGGTTGATGCTGATGTGGATGTCAGGAAGTGCATGCTGAAGAGAGCCTGATATAGCTGTCTCCTTAGAGATCTGCCAGAGTCTGGCATATTTAGAGGCTGATGCTCACAGCTAACCATTGAACTGATCAAGGGGTTCCCAATGGAGAAGTTAGAGAGAAGACTGAAGGAGCTGAAAGGGTTTGTGGTGCCATGAGGAGAGCAACAATACCAACCAATCAGAGCTCCCCAGGTTCTAAACCACCAGCCTGGGAGCACATAGGGATGGACCCATGGCTCCAGCTGTGTATGTAGGGGAGGATGGCCTTGTTGGTCATAGATGGGAGAGGAGATCCTTGGTCCCATGAAGGCTAGACACTGAGTGTGAGGAATCCAAGGGTGGGGGCACATCCTCATAGAAGCAGGAGTGGGGATGGGATAGAGGGTTCCTGTGGGGGGGTGATATTGGGTAAGGGGATAACATCTGAAATGTAAATAAAATATCCAATAAATAAATTTAAAAAAAGAAAGAAAGAAAAGAAATGATGTCATGGGCTATCGTATTGAGCCATCAAATGCAAGTACACACACACACACACACACACACACACACACACACACAACCCAGAATGCTCTTCTCAATGTTGAAGAATCTTTTTTATATCTTTTTATGTCTCTGATCAGGGATTGTCTCTGGATTACTTTGCTTCTATGGCTGGTGTATACTTTTGTTTCTCCTGACTTAGATATTCAGTAGGTATAAACTAAGTATTTAGAACTTTGGTTCTTACCACCTGCACTGACCAGAGTCCGTTCTTTATCCAGGGGATCCAGTTCTACAGTATTTAATGGGAACCTCCTTTGTCTTCTTTCAAATTCATATTTGGTTTGTGAGCCGTCAGGGCCTCATAATTGACACTGTAGTATTAGTTTTATTGTTCAGCTCGGTTTTTGAAATTCTCACTCCTGTTTTCATGTTTGCAGCTAATAATCTCATTCTTTTAGCATTTCCTTTGTGATAATGAGTGCACCTGTCTCTTTGCACCTACTGTTATGTCCCCTTTATGTTTTTACCTGTTTTCTCTCATGTAGGAAAAGACCTAGAACACATCTAAATTCTTATTTGAGCAATACTTACCTGTTTCAGCTCCTCCTAGAAAATCTATCTTTATTGACTCAAAATTCCTACTACATGCTTTTTAATATTAGCCTCTCATCTGTGGGCCACTCCTTTAGTCTTCGCTACGGTATTTCTAAACATGGCATAATTAGATTGCTCTTGCATCTTTTTTCTTCTTAATTGTTGTCATTTTCTTTTTACTTTAGAGCTAGTGTAATTTTTCCTTTTAATTAGTATATATTAATTAATGAGCTTCATTAGACCATTTTCACACATGTGCGTAATGTATTTGTATCTTCCTCATCTCTCGTTGCCTTCTATTGCTCCCCACCCCTGACCACTTCCACTGATGCCTTTCCTATCCCAACTAATCTCCTTCATAATTCTTGTTTGTTTTTTTTGTTTGTTTGTTTGTTTGTTTGTTTTGTCTTTTCTTAATTTTTTATGTGATGTATTGTGGGGTTTAGGGTTCTTTACAGAATCCTGGGTTAGGGGTTCTTTATAATCATCAGCTTCTTACTGGTGATTACACACTGAAGAAAAGACATCTTCCTCCATTTGTCACTATTAATTGTCTATGCCTAGGGAAGCCTGGGGCCTTGTGTGCCCCTGAACACAGCATCCCTGCACTGCTAGTTGACTTTCATTTCCTCCTCGGTAGCATTCTCTGACTTTAGGGGGAGTAAAATTGTTCTTCTATGTAAGGATAAATATTTAACAGTCCTTTCTACTCTGCCTCTCATCACTGATGCCTCTCTGCCCTTATTCTGATGCCCACTGGAAAAGGAACCTTTCTTAACCAAAGCTAATGACAATACTTATCCATATGCATGAACATGGTTATCGAGAAGCATATCATACCCATTTAATGGAATTAAAAACAGCAGTAGCTTATCTACTGAAGCCTCTGACCTCCTAAGCCATGGTTTTTGAGAAAGCTTACAAAACCAGAGGACAATTCCTTCCTGTGGAATAGGCTTCAAATCTAGCCAGAAAGGAGGTAGTTACTCCCATTTCTGACTTTGCCACTATTGCAGCAAAGGTCATTTTTTTTTTTTTGGTATAGCCATTCTGTACTAGAGCACACAGGAGCCACAACTGAGTAAGACTCTTATTGAAAATATTCCCTCCTACACCACCCGCAAGCAGCCTAAAAGGTATCTTTGGACATTATGAGAGCTGTTAGCAGGAAGAAAGCTTCTACTGTCTTTGTATCTAGAATTCTGTACATCCTGCAAACAAAGCATGTGGTATCTTCAGTAATAGACTCTTGCCATCTTGCCATCCAGCTCTGATAAGAAAACTCGGGCATAGTTATTATCAGTATTATTTGGAAGCCTCATAAGGCTCTAGCCAAAACCTTTTAGGTAACCCAGTCCTGGCACTGAGATTTTCATTAGTAACCTGTGGCTTCTGTTTGGGTGTTATTCTCCTTTTGGTCATTTACTATTCATTCATCTTCTTTTTTAGTTGACCTCTAAAACATTTTGTTTGTATTGCTTTCTTATTATTGTTTTTAAGATTTCTTTGTATATTCTGGATGTAAAACATGACCCTTGACTAATATTTTCTCAGCTGTGGCTTGTTCTACCACAAATCTTAATAGTTCCTTTCAAAAGAATTATCTCAATTTTGATGAAGTCTTTTTTCATCTTGCTATTGGTTTTGTTTTTAAGATAATGTATTATGATGGAACTCATAGTCTATATTCTTCCTGTATCAAGATCTTTTTTAAAAAGATTTATGTATTTATTTTATGTATGTGAATACACTGTAGCTGTTTTCAGACACACCAGGAGAGGGCATCAGATCCCATTATAAATGGTTATGAACCACCATGTGGTTGCTGGGAATTGAACTCAGGACCGCTGGAAGAGCAGCCAGTGCTCTTAACTGCTCAGCCATCTTTCCAGCCCCTGCATCAAGATCTGGAATGCTGGAATTAGAGGCCTTGTTTCTTATTTCTTTAAATAGTTATACTTATCTCAGTTACCTTTCTGTTTCTATGCTAAAATACCCAGACAAAGTAACTTAAGGAAAAAAGAAGGATTTTTGTCTTACAATTCAAGATATACTTCATTCTGTTGGGGAAACTAAGAGAGCAGTGGCTGGAAGCAGCCAGACATATGCCATATACAGTCAGGAAGAAGAGCGCAGTGGATGCTTGTGCCAAGCTCACTTTCTGCTGTCTTTATCATCCAAGGTTGCATCCTAGGGAATAGTACCACCCACAGTGGGCAGATCTTCTCACCTTGGTTAGCTTAATTAAGATAACTTTCACAGGAATGCCCAGAGGCCCATCATCTCCTAATGACTAGAGATCTCAAATTGAGAATAGACAGTAACATTAATGTCGTGAATAATAAATCTTCACCTATAGCGATATTTAAACATTTGTCCTATACCTAGCTGTTACATAACATGCCTCTTAGATTTTTTGCATCTATTTTTGACTCAATGTTTATATTCATAAATGTTCATATCAGTGATCATGGAACCATATAGGCATTTGGTGAGTTGCAAAGGACATTTGTCAGCATCAATTGACTGCATATTTGTATGTTTCTGGACTCTCCTTTCTTTTCTTTTAGTGGGTTTATCTTCCATATTTTTACTGTACTTTGCTGGAGCTTTCAAACCCTGGCAGTCAGTAGTATAAGTCCTCCCAGTAGATTCTTCTGTCTTGGGGTACTTTAGCTCCATCCTTTGTATTTCCATCCTGTATAGAGATCTTACTCCATGGAAGACTTCTCTACTTTTTATCGTGCAGTGTCAAGCTTTTATGATTAATTCTTTTCACTTTCTTAGAAGCAGAATAGAAAAAAGTGTTTTACTACTTTAACGATTTTGTTCTGCTTTCTTACAACTTCCATTTGTGTTAGATTGTTCCTCTGGGTGTGTCTTTTTTTTTTTCTTCAGCTGCTTAAAAATTTCCTCGTCAATTATTTTCCTGAACAATTTAGTTATTATGTTTCTTTAGTTTTCATCATGAAGACATTCTGAAGCTTTACTTAGAAAGGGTTTGATTTTTTTTCCCTCCTTGGGATTTAAGTTTTTGCTGTGAAAGAATGAAGCTGTGTTTACTGGGATTGTTTTCTGTTTCTTGACCACAATCCTCCTTAATAGTCCTTACATTTTGGCTGCCAAGATAAAACCAGCATTCCAGGATCAGTGTGAGGTTTGGGCACCACCTCTTATATTCTCATAGAATAATAACACACACACACACACACACACACACAGAGAGAGAGAGAGAGAGAGAGAGAGAGAGAGAGAGAGAGAGAGAGAGAGAGAGAGAGAGAATCCCCTTCAAATAGTTTCTGCAGCAACAGATGCTGAGTAGTAGTGGTTCCCACATGGGAGCCAGTTTTCCACACACTAACTCTCCTGCCTGTAGCACACGCCAATAGATCTAAGAACACTGATATTGACTGGAGACAAAGGCTTTACCTGCATCTGGAGGAACTGGTCATGGAAACTGCTAACAGGGAGCAGAGATTGCTCAATTGAGTATTCCCTCCCTGCCTACCTCTTTGGGTATTCCTGACAACTCCATCCACTGTGTACTTCCTCCAGGGTCAGCCCATTTTCAACCAAGAATACTTGGGCTTTCTGTGCCATAACTTAAGTCATTTCTCCTGACAGCAGCCTGAAGCAGTTTTTCTGGCAGATTTAAGGCTTGCCTTTTTCATCTCGCATCTCTTAGAGGTACTCTTCCATGTTGCCTGATGTATGGCATTGTGATAATATTTATAAGCGTATAATTTTTTTCTCCACATTTAACATTTTTCAATAGAAAAGTAACCCCTCCCCCGATCATGCCACCCTCCTTGAGCCAAACAATCAAATGTCTGCAGACCTTTCGCCCTGTATTATAAGCATCAGAGTTAAAGTGGGAAAAACAATGATTCCCTCTTGGGCCCCACTGAGTCACAGTGACTTGACTACTATTTTTGTGAGGATGTCACCCTCACTAACTTGAATTCTGGTGTCTGGAGTGATTTCATACAGACCATAAAAGAACACAAATGCCAGCCCAGACTACTATACCCAGGAAAACTCTCAATCACTATTATGGAGAAACCAAGATATTCCATGACAAATTTACACAGTATCTTCCCACAAATCCAGCCCTACAAAAAAATAATAGATGGAAAACTCCAACACAAGGAGAGAAACTACAACATAAAAAAAAAGCAAAATAGCTACACAAACATAATTACACCTCTAATAACTAAAATAGCAGGAAAAAGCAATCACTTTTCCTTAATATCCCTTAACATCAAAGGACTCAATTCCCCCAATAAAAAGACGTAGACTAACAGACTGGATACGTATACAGGACCCAGAATTTTGCTGCATACAGGAAACCCATTTCAGTGGCAAAGACAGACACTACCTCAGAGTAAAGGTCTGGAAAACAATTTTCCAAGCAGATTGTCCCAAGAAACAAGCTGGAGTAGCCATTCTAATTTTGAATAAAATCAACTTTCAACCAAAAGTTATCAAAAAACATAAGGAAGGACACTTCATACTCGTCAAAGGAAAAATCTAGCAAGATGAACTCTCAATTCTGAACATCTATGCTCCAAATGCAAGGGCACCCACATTCATAAAAGAAACCTTACTAAAATTCAAAGCACACATTTCTCCTCATACAATAATAGTGGGGGATTTCAACACCCCACTCCCAGCAATGGACAGATCATGGAAACAGAAACTAAACCGAGACACTGTGCACTTAATGGAAGTTATGAACCAAATGGATTTAACAGTTATCTATAGAACATTTCATCCTAAAACAAAAGAATATACCTTTTTCTTAGCACCTCATGGTACCTTCTCTAAAATAGACCATATAATTGGTCACAAAACAGGCCTCAACAGATACAAAAATATTGAAATAATTTCTTGCATCCTATCAGATCACCATGGTCTAAAGCTGGTCTTCAATAATAACAAAAACAACGGAAAGCCCACATACACGTGGAAACTAAATAAAACTTTTATATCTTTTTAAATTTCTAGCAAACAGTGACATTGATCAATTTGGATTTTATGCTGTCCACTGCACTTCTTGTGACAATATCTCGGAGAGATGTTATAGCCTAGATATACAACTGTTACCATAGAAACTCCATCAGCACCCTCAATTACCAAGTCCCACATCTGTAGTTAGTCTATAGGTTAATCATCACAATTTATGACATATTGCAATGTATCATTTAAGATCATTTCTTGCTGGCTTGGTTTGGTAATTTTCTTACACTGTTTCATAAGAAAAACTAAACTGAAATTTGCTGGTATCTTATCAGAGAACATTTGACTATAAATACATTATATATATATATATATATATATATATATTCAAAATATCCAGATGATATTACCTTACAATAAGCATTAATTTAAGGTAACCTTATAAAACCCTGTTTTAAAGAACAGGTTTTAGATGATTGGAAACACATTTTCCAACTGATTTATATGCCTCACCTGTGTCTTTTAAGAGTAAAATATAGATGAGTTATGCCAAGGGAAAACTACGTGAAAATATGTTCTTGTGAAAATGAGAAATTAAACAATATTATACTTTGTTTCTGGTTTTAGTTTATGAGACAATAATTTGAATGAAGGAATGTAGAGAAACGGACAACAGGTTTGCAGGGTGTAGGTTTTTCATGAATGACACAAGTAAGAAGATATCATTGCATTAATTGGTTTTGTTAAATATGTAGATTGTAGCTACTCTTTTCACAGACATTAAGTATGCCGTGTGACCTGTCAATCTGCTTCACTTTACCCATTTTTTACTCTCTTTATATATCTATGATATTATGTTGTAATATATGAAGTGAATCGTATGTTAAAAATACTGAGCATTCAGTAGCATGCATCTGTATCTTACTCTCTTGCTCTTATGCTAATAGTATTTCTTGTACTTTGCAGGCTGCTGTAAACACTCATATACATTGTTATCTTTGTTTAAAATAAAGGCCCATCAACTAAACCAACTTTAGTTTAAAAATTAAAATTTGAATAAAAAAACTAAAACTAAAAATATTCATCACAAATTATCTTGGAGTTTATTTTTAATTCATCATGGCTTCATAGAAGCTAAGAGAGACATGTATTCTGCACTGTGTTTTGCACTGTTTTTATCTGAAACAGGAAGAAAGTATCTGAGTCTTTGCAGAATGGGTTTTGAAAAGCTAAAGACCTAAGGCCATCAAGTTCTTGTTGGGGGTTTTTGTTTGTTTGTTGTTAATGTTATTGTGGGAGATTTTGTTGGATACCTAGCTTGTACCATAGCAAATTTAGGCCTTCAGAGAACAATTTGAGGCAGGCAGTTCTTTCCTTCCTTTAGTGGGCACTGGGTATTGAACTCAGGTCAATAAACTTGTTAGCAAGTGCTGTTACTCACTGAGTTGTCTCACTACACCTTGTTTTGGGTCTTACTTTAAAACTTTAGTTTGTATTTTCGAAGTTGGAGAAGAATGTTTCTTTGTGACTTGATATTTGTGAATATATTGTCACTAATCAAATTGTTGAAAAATAATTTTTCAATCATGTATTTTGTCACATTAGTTAAAAATTGACATTGTATCTCATAAAATACTATTTTATCAGTAAAAACAAATTATGTAAGTATAAAAATTAACTATGGAATCATTTTCATAAGCATACATTTTATGACTATTTTTCTATTGTTTTTAAAAATGATTCTTTAAACCTTTATCATAAAATAAGAATTCTGAGGGTTTTTTCCTCTGAAATTTATCACATATCCTGGTCTCCACAGATGAACCATTAATGGTCGTTATTTTTAACTGCTTCTTATGACCTCTGCTGAAAGAAATAATGAATAAAAATCAGCCGTTATTTTATAAAAATAATCATCTCACCGAGGTGACACTGAGCAAATTCTTACTTGGAGAAATGAATGCTAAAATAGATCAATCCCTTCAACTGTAAAATGCTCGTGTTTTGCCTTCCTGGGTGTTCTGCCTCCTACTCAGTGCTATTTCTCATCACTACATCTTCAACTTTTAAAGACTCTGAGATAAAATATAAGTTGAATTGTCTTCGCAATCAAACAAATGTTTAGGGCTCATCCTTTTAATACTACATATCATATGATATATTTTATCCTTTGGATAATCATTAAAAATAAAAGGACACAATTGGTATTTTATCCAAAGATGATTACGGGATACCTTACATCGTCAATGCATCTTCTTTCATTCTTTATTGCTACATTCAGGTTTTTGATGTTTTGTTGGACTTGAGATATACATTAGTTTTTCTGTCTTTTTTTTTTAATGTGATTCTCAAGACCCTTCAGCTTGAATTATACAGTTCTTCCATCTACAAATATGGCTGAAAGTTGAACTTGACATGGATCAATATGATCTGGGCTAAATATCTAAATGTGACTGATTATGTTAGCATCATGTCC
The DNA here is from genome assembly GCA_030674055.1 of Rhabdomys pumilio. Classification (NCBI taxonomy): domain Eukaryota; kingdom Metazoa; phylum Chordata; class Mammalia; order Rodentia; family Muridae; genus Rhabdomys; species Rhabdomys pumilio. The sequence continues at coordinate 31,287,358 of JANHMN010000016.1, read as the reverse complement.
ACAGATCAATATTGAGTTTTATTATGAGCCTGACTCTATAATTGGGTTTAATCAATAAACTTTTGTCTCTTTTCCTTTGCAGTTTTAGGATTGTACCACATGGGTTTCAGAGACTATATTTAGCTTGCATTTAGCACTCTTCCCTTGTGATGACCAGAAGGAGATTTATGTATGAATTTTAAGGAACAATGGGCATCATGTTTATAACTGTTGATAAGTCCACTTTAGTTCTGATAACCGCCTATGTGGTCAGAGCTAATGCAGCAACACCCCAGCACTCCTTTTGAGAAATGTGTGGGCTTTTTCTGTCTATATTTAGTAAATCACATTGAAGACTTTGACAAAACATACCATTAATGAAAGCAGTCATAAAGGCTTGCCTTTTGATAAACCCGCAGGGTCACCCAACGTTGAAAGATGCAGTCTGTAAAGAGCAGTAAATTTGAACCTTTGATGGAAGTGCCATTTGGGATGTGCTGCATTGTCTGCATATCTGCAAAGCCACGATGCTCCCTTTTTCATGTCTCTTAAACTTGAAGCTTGAGAGCGTTCAATGCCATTTCTGCATTAAAGTTGGTCCCATTAAAAGCTCTATACAAAAAGCAGACTGGAAGTGATCCAGCTGAAGCTTGTGTGTTTAACTCTGTCCTAGTTTGCCATTTGGAAAGCAGGCTCCTGGCCATCATTGCTGTTTCCTGGATTGTTTGGGGGTTACGTCTTTTTGCAAAAATAATCTTAAAACGCATGAATTTTTCTCCTTTTTCGCCCCCTCTTTCTGTATAGGGTTTTTCAATGCAGCGAGAGCTGGCTTGGACTCTGTGTAGATCAGGCTGGCCTCATTCTCTGCCTTCCAAACACTGTGACTAAAAGTGTGTTCTGTGTTTAGCCCAACTTCCCTTAAAATTGGGAGATGAGATTGTTCTTCTAGTGGGTCTGAGGAACAACTATGAATAAAACTTAGATGTTGGGTGCATGTGATATCCTCAAAGGATAGAGGCATTTGCAGTTGTGCTTAATATCCTCAGTTTGATCCTTGAAACCGAGGTACCAGAAGCAAAAGAACCAGTTCCTATATGTTGTTCTATGACTCTTTATGTGCATCCTGGGATGCACACTCACATACATAATAAATACATGTAGCTAAAAGGTTTTCTTTGGTTGTATTCATTCTAAGTAGTTTGTGGGCTTTTTTCCTCCTGTCATTTTGTGGCTTCAGACTTTGCAATTCATATTAACATCATATAGTCTTTGTATCATAAACAATGTATTAAAGAGTGGTCTTCTACTATCATGAGTCCTGAATTTTGTGTTCCTTTTAAACTATATTATTGGCTATTAAATCAGAAACATAAATGTGCTCTAAGTGACCTTTTGAATTTACAGATGCAGACCGTTTTCAGAAACACGGGATGGATGAGTTCATTTCTGCGAGTCCTTGCAAGCTTGACCATGCCTTCCTCTTCAGAATTCTCCAGAGACAGACTTTGGATCACAGACTGAATGATTCATACTCCTGTTTGGTGGGTACAAATCTGACTCTCCGGTCACCGATAGGTTAGAATAAAAGATTTTAGAAAGCGAGAAATAGTCGCTGTAAAACATCACTTTATTCCTGAGTCATTTAATCATGGTAGTGGGGTTAGGGTTGGAGAATTCCAATCGATTGCTTCTCAATTTGAAAATTATACACTCGAAGACCACTGCTGTGCCACTCAATAGATGGGAGAATAGACTGGGATAGATGCTGAACTGCTTTATCAGGGCCCCAAGAGAATGCTGAGTAAAAAGAAAACCCCTTAAATAAAGACATAAAACCACTGCCATAGGATTCACCAATAGCTGTACAGGCATTTTAAAATTTGTGTTCTATTCATCAGGCATTGCTATAGTGTACCTGTCTCTTTGACTCCTAGGACAGCATAAGCTCTAGGAGAAGAAACAGAAAAACTAACAGTCCAATGGGGCATGCTAAACAGGATGAGAGACAGAGGGGGAAAAGGACAGAGGGACAGAGGGGTAGAAACAGAGAGGATTTAGGTAGATAACTGCTACCTGTTATGTGTTGAATGTAGAGTGAGATTTTGATGTAATAATTTATATTTTTCTTGATGCCACAGAGTCTGGGGATTAAAGTTATATAGGCTAATAACTATTGTTAGAAATGACATACCCTATCACTACTTGACTCTCATGGATACTAAGGATGATAGCTTCAGAGTAAGTTATAGTCTCTTTGAAGTCAGTTCTCAGACACTGTATTCTCAAGTCTTTGGAGATATTTAGTGGACACGGAGAAAGGAGTCAACTGTTGAGCTTACACTGACAATTTATCAATTTGTTTATGAGTCTGGGAATAGAGCTGTGATTGATGGCAAGCACCTTTAATTCCAACACATGGGAAGCAGAGGCCAGCAGATTTGGCAGGTCTCTTTTAGTTCAAGGCTATCTGGGTCTATATAGAAAGTTCCAGGGTAGCCAGGGCTATATAGCAAGACTTGGCCTTAAAAATAAATAAGTAAATAAATAAAAGAGAGAGGGACAAAGGGCAAGGAGGGAGAAATAGCAAGGAAAACAAGTCTGAGAAAAAATGCTATCTTGTGCCTTGTATACACTGAGAGAGGAGTATGGCACGATTAGGAACAGTGCCTGGAAATAGAATGTGCTTGTATGTCAACCAGACTCACTAAATGTCTTTCTCTATTGTGTTCACATTCGTGATTTAAGCTGAATCATAATGTGTGCCATGTGTGATGTTCTAAACAGTAGTGACCCAGTATCTGCAATGTGGCTGCTCCATTGATTGCCTTCCCATCTCCATCGTAGGGTTGGATGGCACCTCTTCCCTTTCCTTTATTAATATGTTATCCTGTAACTCTGTCTTCTTCTTCCATAATAGCTATTATGTTTATTTTAAAGCCCCTTTCTTTACTTTATCATTTTAATCTAATCCACATGGATTAGTTTGGCATAGTTTAGGAAACCGCTGTAGCTAACCCACTCTGCCCCACTCTCGCAGACAAGATCTTACTTAAGAAAGACAAGGTACCACTCACTCATGGAAAACGCTAACTCCCTTATGACCACAAGAACAGAGTGAGCAAGATATTCCATATATAAGCATGCAAATGCATGCCACAGGTAGACTTACTGAAATCTGCTTTTAGTTTAGGTTAGACAATGCTTCCAGTGAATGGTCAGTTTTGGTGCAGGCGTCTGCTTTGTTAACCGACTCATAAAGAGATCAGAGTTAAGGAAGTATCACTCTTTGTGACTGACAAATGTAAATAAAACTTGTGAATAAAATTTGACTAGTTTTGAATGGCAGTAGAGAGGGGCAAGGTGCCCACACATAGTCATGGGGTTTGCCAGTGTCTCAGGTCACTTCCCAAACTGATACATTCCATCTGAAAATAACATCTAAAGCTACCACTAACAAAGCAAATGCCATAGACACTCTGAGGCTGCTGCTGACAATGCCTGTGTATGCATAACAGAAAAGCAAGTCTTTAGAAGAGAAAAATATGTCTTTTTCTTTTCTCCTGCAGGGATGGTTTAGCCCTGGCCAAGTCTTTGTGTTAGATGAGTACTGTGCCCGCTACGGTGTGAGAGGCTGTCACAGGCATCTCTGCTACCTTACAGAACTGATGGAACATTCAGAAAACGGTGCTGTCATTGACCCCACCCTGCTCCATTACAGCTTTGCATTCTGTGCCTCTCACGTGCATGGCAACAGGTATTTTGACTTGCAAATACACAGTGAAATGTATAGGGTTGCCTGGAAGATGGGGAGAATGTGCTTCGCCATTATCACCTAGTAACGGATTGTAAATAGCAGGTACTTCTTAGTAGGAGGAGAAAAAAAATCACACAAAGGAAAAATGTACATCAATACGCTGTTGATTTAGGTGAGCTGCACTCTATGTTTCTTTTTGCTGGCAAAACCACTTGAAAAACAGAGAGACAGAGAACATATCCGTGAGAGTGCAAGTTGTCTTTTCGTTCTTCAGTGCCACCTGGTTCTGCATAGCTTAAGTGTCCAGATGATTCCTATTGTGGTGCATGTGTGTCCCTGAGGAGGGTTTGCTGTCAGGATGATGCAAGGCTAAGGATCTTTGCTTAGCTTTTACGGAATAAACTGAGACTGTTAAAGCACGATCAGATACCGTACTCAATGCTGAGACTCCTCACAACCCCTTTCTTAACTTACATTTCTGGAGCGAGTACCCTGCATCAACATTCTGAGGCATTGAACATACTTTTTGTTCTACTAAGAAAAAAAAAATCACCTAATGTAGCCCTCAATAACTCTGTGCCTCTCTCTGGGTTTAAAATTTATCCATAACACTATTCATCTAAAATTGTCTCCAGGGTAGCTTTGTTAAGGCTCCTCCTGTAACTGAGGTACATACAGTCTAACCTTTTTGACCTGCTTAATTAATTATTGTTCTATCCCTTATCTCCACAGTTTTCTTTCTTTCTTTTTTTTCCCTTTCTTTTCTTTATTTTTTTTCTTACCCACAAACCTGGGTAAGTTTCAGGTTATTTACAGCATGGCATAGTGTTGAAGGAATTCAGAGTTCAACACATCCTTGTTCAAATAGATACTGAATAACTAAGTGACTGGGGTTGAATTTCATCATGTTTTCCAGAGTACACGTCTATCAGAAAAGCAAAGTCATAAATTATCGTTGGAAATGAAGCATACAATAAATTGTAAAACACTTAAAAACTGTTATATTCATATTTTAAAAATATTGATGTATATTGTCTGAAGTGGTGTTATCCTGGCAACTATGAGGTCCTTTGTTACTAACAGTTGACATCTGGAATATTCTACCAACACCTTCAACCTATACATGAAATTAAATCTAGAATTCCCTCAATCCTCTCTCACCATTGCCCTTTTGTGTTTCCTCCACTCTGCCTGCACCTGCCTTGTTTCTTCAGTCTTTGATGCTTTGAGGCCCTCACTTTTCACTCACCCGTACCTCAATGCACTTATTTCAGCTATCCCTTTGCCGATACTTCTTAGTCCTCCAGATTCCTAAGTGTGGTGCAATGGTTTTCTTACCTCAGTTCCCAAGCCTGATTTCTTCTTCTGAAGATAATTTTGTTGTTGTTGTTGTTACCTCATATTCTTTTCCATTTCCAGAGCTGCCACTTTGACCTCTGGATAATTCTCACCCAGTATTCTGCACAGCTACAGGTCTCTACAGATATTTAGCATCTGGAATGTTCTACTAACATTGTCAAATTTCCATATCTAAAATTAAACCTAAGATCTCATCCAGCTTTTGGACAAACTCTTGTAGTTTCTGTCTGTGGATGGAAATCCTACTGATATAAGATAAATGTTTACTAAACATTTAATAAACTGTTTAATTAAACACCCAGTGAACAAAGGAATTCATTGTTTATGGCCATGTCATTTCCATTAATGGCCTCATGTCATCAAACTTGACATTTTTATTTTCTTCCTTAGACCTTTTTGCTGTCTCTGTCAATATTTTGTCTGCGTTATCACACCAATTTCTCCATTTTTAATTCCAGTTGTCTCTTCTAGTCCTGCCCCTTTTGGTTTTTTGCTTTCTCGTGGCCTTTACAGATACAATGGTATCTGGATAGATTTTCATGGATAGATCCCATCAGTGGCCTATCAGACACCTTCAAAATTAAACATTAGCTTTTTACCATGTACAGCTCCAAAGCCCTTAGTAACTCCCATTCTGTTAGTAAGTTAAAAATAGATTCTGAGCCGTGTTCTCAATCTTGTTCCATCATGGTCTCAACATGCCTCACAAAGTTACTTACATAGAGGCATATCCAATAAAACCTGTTAGGTTTCATGGGATATTTCCCTTTTTCCTAGTCTTTCACAGTCAGATCTCCTGAAGCTCTTGTAAGATGCCTTCTATAGCTCATTCAGACTCTAAAAGTCTTTCGTCTGTTGCTTCCCTAAGCTGTTTCTCACAAGTGTGCCTATGTTAAACACACATTCTGTCTCCATCCTACTAGATCATATTTTGAAATTGAAAATTTTATTATCATTAACGTATTATCTTTATCCATTAACTCAGTGCCTTGTATATTATGGATACGATGAAACTTTGGTAAAAATCTCTACTGCTGGCTCTGTCAGCCCCAGTAAAATTAAGTTGATCCTAGTCTTGGGGGGTCGTCTCATGTTGTCACTTGTTTATGCACCCATGGTTGCTTGAATGGTAGGAAAATGTTACCAATTGTGGTTTATTTGTATTGTTGTTGTTTTGTTTTGTCTTTAACGTTTCTCCAAATTGAACCCTCTATTAAGTGCATGAGAGGTTGGAGACCTGGTTTGGGGGACTTTGGTGGCTCTTCCTTGATAGCCAATGTCAAGAGCTCTTTTGCAGAAGCCATTTACTATCTCATAGCTGTTGCAATGCCTGCTGGGCCCTGGGCTTTAAGGTACATCCCAGAGTTGGGCAGCATTCATAGATGTGTGGAGAGATTTCCTGGAAGCAAATTTAAAGGACAACTATATAATCATATTCCTTTATTTATTGGTACTGAAGGGTGGAATTAAATTGCAAACACTGAGTGAGAAATTCAACTAATGAGGCCCTCAAATTTGTGTGTTTGAGACATATTTTAATGTAAAGCTCCTGAAGCACCTAGGAGTGCTTGCCACTGCCTAAGAAGAAGCCCGATTTGAATATGAGGTTGCTATAGTTACCTATATTCTACAAAACTATTGTTTTTTCATAATGTTAATGTAATTTTTATGAAGCAAAGTTGGCATTTATTAAGAAATGAATTTAGTATGTATTTTAAGCAGGGCATTAGGAAAGGACAGCTAGAGACACAGGAGAACAGTAGCCCACACTCTAGAATAATGGGTGTGGGCTTCTTGGGTCATGTAACTTGTAATACAGTGTGTTTATATATCTCTGCATATTTAATTCAATTTTCCCATTAAGTCCACTTTATAAAAAGTTAAAATATACAGTGAGTTGGTCTCTGATTCAACATCTGGGTGGATGCAACTTAAGAAAAAGAAAGGAAGTGGAAGTTCAAACTTCAGCTCAAGCCAGATGTTATCAAAAAGAAGCTGAGTGTTCCTGCATTTCGTGATGTCTGCAGCCCAAAAACTACCATTATGGAGATGTCCTACTCCCAGTATGCAAGAATGAAATGGGCCACACATGTCTACTGGAAACCTGGCTCTAAAATTTGAAAGAGTAAACTGGATTGGAAAACGACTTAACCTCTTGGAATTCAGAGTTCTTAGGTGTGAAAGGCCAGGGACAGCCATGTCAGGACAGTGGATGCATACAGGGCCTCTGTCAGTATCAACTGCCATTATTCTCAACTTTCCTGGCCACCCAGCTGAGAAAGATGTAGGCTGTGAGAAAGGAGACATGCAGACATCTTGTAGTCCAGCCATTCTACCCCCTGCTAAGCAGAACTACTGCAGCATGTGTGTGATTACATTACTAATTTCTTTGCTAATAGAATATTCCAGTTCAACCACTTCTTTCTTGAGAATATGCTACCATGGTGCACATCTGGCACATCTGATGTTTGTCTGTATAGAGTTTTGTTAAGAATTGTGTCAGCGTCAAGCCCCAACTTTCCTGCCATCTACCGTCGGCATTTTTCTGATCACTCTTGCATCTGTCAAGACACACAGAGAATTGTTTTGTTCACTACCTGAAAACCGCCTCTGACAAATTCAAAAGGAAGAAGGCTCGCCTTTTGTTATTAGCTGAAGTGAAGGACAGCAGCAGCGTCTGGAGTGAGGTCCCCCCCACCCCCAGGGAGTACATCCCATCATGCAGTGCTGAGCTTGCTGGGTGTGTGCATTCTGTGAGCCTCATCTTTACTGAATAGCTCTCTGAAATAAAAGAATAGACGCAAACAGAAAGGGCCTGGCTGGTACCAAGACAGAGGAAGACAGAAGGAAGAAAAGAAGAAAAAAAAGTGAGTCAAGGACAAAAACAAGCCCACTCCTGCAAGAAAAGAAGCACACACACCCGTGAATAACAGCCTCTTACAATGATGGTCCCACAGAGGGCCGACGGGAAGGTGAACAGAGATGGGAGAGACAATGCTTCCTAAGGGCAAAGTTCGAGGCTGATATGTGTGTTTATATGCCTCGATTTTATATCTCAAGCCAAGGGTGGTGAAATGAAAGCCACAGCATAAAATGGCTTTTATGTCCCAATTTAATGTAAGACCTACAATATAGTCACCCATAATTCTACCTTGAGTAAAGCCACCTGGGATCTGCTACAAGACTTTCAAAGAAGAGCCCTGATGTGCTGGCTTTCAATAGGGGGTAAAAGTGTACAAGGCAATGATAGTACATATAAAAACCACCTTTTTTTATTATGGGCTTCTGTCAGATCATCAGATTTTGATGCTTCTATGTTCGTAGATGCTAACATTCACCTTGATCGTCGCTTCAGAGATTATATCTCTGCCTCTCCACTCTGATTTCAGAGATAAGAATACCCATTTTAGTAAAATCCTAGACTGTGAATCAAAGAGCATTGTATAAGTTTCACTACTACCTGTTAATCTAGACATAGGTATATGGCATAAAGAAATGATATATAAGACTGTACTCCCAGCATATAAGAAGAAGAGACAAAGGGATCAGGAATTCAAGATCATCCTATATTATATGGCTGGCTCCGTGTCAGCATGCAGGAGACCCTGTCAAAAAATTCAGATGTAAATATCACCTGAATTTTAAGTGTAGATGCTTACTTCTAAGGAGTGGGAAGCAAGATCAAATACCATGAGCAGCATTTCCCTCAAAATATGGTTCATCTGACAGATTCCAACCTGCGTGTTAAATGCATAAAGCTAAAAGGTATTGAGTGAGTGCCTTTCACATATGAATTGTAATATCCTTATATTCTTTAGAAAATATAGCACATCCCTAAATCTGCTTTGATCTCACATTTTCAGCATTATCTTTACCTGTTCAACCTAGTTCAACAAGATGCAGAATAAATATGCTCTCTTAGGACAGCACAAAGATAAAAAGCTCAGGGGAAAGGGAAGACTTGATATGTCCTAGTAGCACTGAGATGGGAATCAAAGCATCTGTGATCTTGGACTCTGGCTCTTCTACTTACCAGCCCTTTGGCTTTGAACAACTGGTCCTAATTTTCCTGAGCCACACTTCTTACTTGTTCATGTGTCTAAGAAAAACGATGATACCTACTTGCTTTGGTTCTGAAATCAAATAAAGTTATATCAACAATTTGTTTATAATCAGATACTATTGAGGTATCAGGTCATGATTTTTTTTTATGTACACTATGCAAGTCTTCTACCCCGTATACAAAATGGTTGGGATGCGAAGTATTCTAAATTTCAAATGCTTTTGACTTTTAAAGTGTTTGTATGAATATTACTTGTTCGACACCTCCAACTGTGGCTGAGCTATAATGATTGAAAAGTTTTGTACTTCAGGATTTTTCACCAGCCAGGCTGAGTTGGGTACATGAGCTTCTGGGGAGTCTTGTTGGAGAAGTACCAAGTGCTCAGGTGAATGGTGGGCACCATTATGGTCAGAACATTCTATAAAGAAGCTTGAAGCAGAAGTTACTTGCTGAAATCTTGCAGCTCCTTTTCACCATGTTGCTTGGGACCCTTGTAGACCTAGTGGACGATTAAGAAAAGCATAAAGCTGGAAGAAAGAAGCCTACCATGAAGGCAGGTAGGGAGACAGACTGCATCTTGGGAAACAGTTACAACAGTTAGATAAGCAGTTTTCTCTGTTTTCTGTCTATGTTAAGCAACTTTGGGATTCTTCTGAAGCACCAGATAAAAGAGCCTGCAAGCAGGGGTGCCATATTGTATGTTAGATACATCAAGTAAGCCATAGACAAAAGCAAGATCTCTACTGCTCACTCAGGACAACAACATTCATTTTATTAGCTTTTCCTTCATCCTTGTCACTTCTTTCACAGACAGTGAAGCATCTGACCACCACCCGCTGTCTGTTTACTAAGAAGTACAACCCCAGCCCTCTGGATCTAGGCAATAGCTCTCCAATTTTCAGTGGGACCATAGCTTATCTTCCTACCTCTTCAGTGAGATGACATCAGACATTTGTTACAATATACATTCCATCTAAACATCCGTTATCTTATACAGTATTGGTTGGCTGGCTAATTTTCATTTTTAAGTTTGCACGGGTCAAGGTCGCTCTTTGCCTTCCATAGTTCCTGTGGTTGTTGGTTTTGACAGATTCAGTCATCTCCCCTCTGCCTCAAAGGTTTACATTCTTATTTTTCCCTTGTCATGGATCTTATTTTTTTCCTTTCCCTTAATTGTTCCTTCCTTGATTTGGTGACATTTTTTTCCCCGCCTTGCTTATTCATAGTGGATCATACATTTAACAAATGGTTTGAGACTCTATACTCTCCTAAATGTTACCTTTACAGCATACTAGAAATTTTCTATGTAGGAAATATTAAAGATTCCCTTTCAAGACATTTTGATCATTCATTAAATTACTGAGAATTGAGCTCAGACCTCATTTTAATATGTGATCCATGAGCTGCCAATAAGTTGTGGCGATTTCATTTGTGGCTAAGTATGTGTCAAATATCAAAATTCTAAAGATGCTTCAAAAATGTTTCCTATTGCTTTTTTACTTCAAAGTAGTTAGTGCAGGCAGAACCCATATGGTTCATGTCCTCTAGCCCTTTTTAAATTGTGCCTGTTAGATATATGGGGTTATCACCATGCTGTGTAGAGACCTGCCATTGCTATTATGCCTTCTATTTCTGTGTGTCTTCCTTTTTGTTTTGAGACTGTTTTACTATGTACAGTTAATGTTGAAATTCTCCAGTCTTCCTGTGAACATTACTAGAGACCTTTGTCATAACTAGTGTTGGTTTTGTGTTAATGTTATTTACACAATTATTTTCACTTACTTTTTCTATTTGTCTCCTATGAGTTTGTACATTTGGCATTTCATGCAAGATGAGGTAACGTCCCTTATCTCTTCACTAACTTCCTTGCTTATGAGCTTGTACTCTATGGTTTCCAGCTGTGTAATTTGTTTTCTTACTATACAAGTTGTTAGGTACTATTTTTAATATTTTATAATAAATATTTGCTTATATTGATTGATAAAATTAAAAAAAAAAAAAAACCTATGCCCTAAGGTACAATTCCTTGAAATTTCCCATAAGAGAGTCCGTAGTTAATGAATATTTCTACCTGGAAATTCCTTTCTTTCACCCTGTCCTTTAAAGGAAGCTTTGCTGTGTGTTCACTGATATGCTAATGATCATTCTCCCTCAGAATTTGAAGGCATTGCTAATCTTTCTAACTACCTTTATTGCTTTGAAATGTAATTAACATTCTGTGCTCTGCCTGTGCTTTTACAAGGGAGCGAGAGACTATAGATAGGTTCGTTATAATGTACCAATGTATGATACCTCTTTTCATCCCTTCTCAGTGGTTTCTGTGTGGATTTGTGATCCATCTGTGCTAGTTTGGGGCAGCTGGATTTCTTTTGATTCACCCTGACTGAGATATGAAGAAGAGTCATGTTCTGGAGTACTGTTGTATTTTTAAACACTTTCTTTTCTCCATTTTATTCTCCTCTAAAACTCTAATTTACCTATTTCCCATGTAGAAGGCTTTTTTTATCTTCTATCAATAGATCTCTGGTGTCAGATAGCATGGTGAATTGACACCTCGGTGGTATGTAGAATGTCAAAGAAGATAATCTGGCATTTCAGTGGACTATTATTTCAGTTAGGGTAATAGAGATAGGAAGACCTATGTTGAATGTGGATGTTCACCATAGACTGAAGTCCTGTGCTGAACACAAAGGAGAAAGTGAGCTGAGCACACCCATTCTCTGGTTTTTGACTGTGGGCGACCAGACACTTTCTGCTTTTGCCTTTGTGACTTCCCTCCTACAATAGCCTGTATCCCTTGAAACTATAAGCCAAAAATCAACACTTCTTCCTTCAGGTTCTTTTGCCAGATAATTTTGTTCGGTCATGAGTCAAGGAACATATCTCTCTACCATGAGTCAAGTAATATATATCTATCTGTTTATCACCAGTGTCAAATAACATATATCTATCCTCCTTTTATCACCAGCGTGTGCTGTTTAATATTTTCAGTTTGCCTTGTAATTAATGAGTCCACAAACTTGGTTCAGGGGGAGAGAAGGGGAGCGGAAGAAAAAGTAAAGGGGATATATTTTTAATTATCTGAAGGAAACTGGCACTGTTGTGCAGAAGCATCTACGAGCATGCTGTAAGTGAATGAGTGCCTTGTACGGTTAGCGCTCTAGTTGGCAGTGTCCACCTGGGGCCTAAAAATGAGATGGACTAAAGCCTCAAGCAATAGCAAACTTAATTCAGAGCATCGGTTTATATTTTAGGGTATTCTAGGGGGCTAAACAAGGACAAATTAATGAAGTTCACATGAGTTTGGGTTGTATACACTCAAGAGGACAACCCATGCTTGGAAGCATTTTTGAATAACAAAATGACAGGTAATCTGGAGCAAAGCCCACTTCCGTTTACTACACCTGAGAGGGGCCAAAAGGACAATCCAGAACAATCCATGCCAGGCAGGAACACAGGCTACAAGACTCTTGTCTTGGTTACTTGGAGTTTTGTCAGAAACTCCCAGAAATCTCACACAGCATCAGTCATGGACCATGTTCAGACACTGTGGAATGCTCAAAACCATTTTTTGTTGTGATAACACTTAGTAGAATTAATAGTTGTTAAATGTTTTAATTGACTCAATGGAATGATTTTATGGTTCATGAAAATGAATAGAACTACATAGCAAGATGGCTTTCATTTTAAGAATAGAACTTTATATTGAAAAGAATACAGCTTTAACATAAAACTTAAAATAATTCTAACAAATGATAAAGACTACTGTTAATGCTGCTGTAAAAAAGAAATGGTTTCAAACACTACAGGTCAGATTGTATGGCTGTCTTCCTTTTTTAAACAGCAACTTTACACTGTATCAAATAATCAAGTATATCATGTTTAACTTAGCATTTACTCTAGACACATTTCCCAAAGAAAAATACATGTGACTTAAGACCCTATAATACAAAACTAGTTATTAAAGTATGACTTGTAGTAGATAAATTAGAGAAGAAACACCCAAATTGGTTCTAAAAGAGAATTACATGGATATGTCATCTGATGAAAGGCTCTTTCATTAGAAAAGATATGTTAGAATATTTAAGTGATATGTGGAATGTCTGCTAAGATCATTAAAATTATAGAACTGAATAATATTATATCTGTAGATTTATCTAAAAAAATAGACTGATATTTATAAGATAATACTTCCATTTATTTCTGATTGGTATTCTATAGGAAATTTGTTCTTTTTTTTTAAAATTTTTTAATTCCTTGTCTCTAGTTGTCTATAAAGGTATTTAAAACACATTATATTTTAAAACACAATATAAAATATGAGGGAGCCAGTGATTGATTGATTGATTGATTGATTGGTTGGTTGGTTGATTGATATTTAGACAGACAAATAGATGATAGATGTAGATAGATGATAGATAGGCAGATAGATAGATAGATAGATAGATAGATAGATAGATAGATAGATAGATAGACAGCTGAAGATAGATATTACATAACTCTTTGGAGAGATCTTCTTTCTATTTTTAATTCAAATTCTCTTGACATTTTGTTTCTCTTGAATTCTAGAGTATGTACATCAGTGCTTTTAGTTTGAATTAGTCTAAGAAAACAATATTGCCTTGTTCATTCCCAAGAGAAACTAACTAACAAACAACTCTTTGTCTTTGGCACAATCTAGAAACTCCAGCAAGTCTGATATCTTTAAAAACTCTAATTTCTGCTTTCAGTGTTCACAGTCTCCAAGAAATCAGAATGTACCACAAAATGCAAAGAAAGAATTATAAGAGAGCGGTCTCTGTAAAAAGAAAGTCGGGGATTGCATGAGAAGGGCTGGAGGCAGGAAAGGGATAAATGATTTAATTATATTTTAATTCAAGAAAATTTAAAAACCAGCTCTTATAAAAGGAAGAGACTACGATTTCAGATTTTCATCTTCACAATTTTTCTTATAGAATATCTTTCTCCCATCTCAGTAAGAAGGCATGGATATAAATATAACTTCAGAACATGAAACAACACTGTCTCGGTAATGCACACTCATCCAAATGCTAGGTCATTCTGATTGAAACAATAGGAAGTGTTACAGGTTTGGAAAGTAAGAAGGGGTTTACTGTCTCTTGTCCTTATCCTCCCCCACCACTCCTATCTCGCACTGTGACTCCCTGTCCCTTCCATTCTGTTCACAAATGGATATTGGTGGGAAATACACCAAGTGCAAAGTGGCTTTCCCTGCTGTGCTGCAGGCAGAATTGACAATTCAGAAATACCACCCTCTAGGTGTCTCTTCCTTTCTCACTCTCTCTAGGGGAAAGTAAGATGTCATACATTCCTCAGAGGAGAACACAGGTAACAGGAAGCCTGTAAGAATCCCAAAGCACTCTACACTGTAACATTTGCCTTCTTGTTGCTTGCAAATAAACCCTTAACCATAGTTTACCAAACCAAGGTTGCACAGACTTACCTGATGAGTGGTAGGAGTTTGGAAGAAATTCATATCATTGATAAAATAAATCTGTTTTCTAAATAACATTGCTTTTTGCCTATTCATTCAATCCATGGCTTCCAAGCACTTGGTCTCTGTATATGCCTAGAGATTTAAGGCTCACTTATCCCTCAAATACCTAAAAGCTGTACAGCTGGAAGTGACCGTGAAAAATACAGTAGTTTTCAGAAACAAAGCATGAGTTCTTGGATCTTAGGTGGTGATTTTTAAGCAGCAATTAAGAGGAAACCCTTAGTTAAGTGATTTTTAGAAGTACTGCTTAAATTTCAACAGATTCCACTGCCAGGAGACATCTCAGATACTTCATACAATTTTACTATGAACTTCGGAGAGGACAGCACGATTTGTGTTGTATAGAAGGTGGCTTGGATCTGTTCATCCTGGGCTTCTAGAGTCTCTCCGGGCATCATTGTCCCTTACAAAGTCTTTTGGAAAATGTGGAGAGTAAATCATCTGTGCTCAAACCTGTACATAGATGGGTCTTAAACATGTTAAAATTATTTGCCTCTGGGATTTTTTTTTTTTTTTACTATGAACCAGAAGTCTAGGATGTGTAAACAGCACATTGCACAGAAAGTGAAGTTGCACTTCTTGCCCATCCATATCTGAATATTTAACTAGACACTTAACTTTCCTTTCTACCTAAACACCGAATGCTATAAACCATTTTTGTCCCATTTTCTCTCAGACGTTTTGAAAACTGCAAACCAATTAGCCTTCCTTTTCCTTTGTAGGCACTTACTGTATATTCCTCTCTTTCCTATCATGTTTTCTTAAGATTTATTATTTGTGTATATGAACACTTTATTTACATGTGTGCCTGCATAACAGAGAGCATCAAGCAAAAGAGGCAATCAAATCACATTATAGATAGTTGGGAGCCACCATGTGATTACTGGGAATTGAACTCAGGACCTCTGGATAAGCAGCCAGTGCTCTTAACCACTGAGCCATCACTCCAGCTTCCTATGTTATGGTTTTTAAATCAACTTCCTTATCTGTAGTTTACATTTACTGGTGGGAAAAAGGCAAGACAAGATGTCTATTGTATATGAATATTTTTTTCTACTTTTAATCACTGTTGTGAGGCCATTTCCTTGGAGATAAACCTCCATCTTGGTGGGAAGCTTATTGAGACTAAGGGTGTTTTATATTGAGGAAAAACATTCCATCCTGTAGGGATTCTCATTAAGCCCAGGGAATAAACAACTCAAAAGCCTCAGGAGTTCCCTGAAACTGACCAGATACAGTAGGTCTCTCATTGCTCAAGCTTATGTAAGTGAAAAGGACTGTTGAGAGATATTCTCAGATAAAATCTGCTTCTTTTAATAGGCTCAGACCATCTGAACTGCCTCAAAGAGACAGTTGTGTGGTGTTTCCGGGTTTTGTAAGTTGTCACCCATACTAAAGTGACCTTTTGGTGCTTTTGGCTATCTTTGGATTTTTTTTTTTCTGCTACTGTAAATAACCGCTGACACATAAAACTCGGGTTTGGTCTATTATTATTTGTCTGTCTTGGGTGAATAGACACTTGTTTATGACTCCTCCTCATGAATAGTGTCATGCAGAATAATCTGCCTAATTGACTAATACTACAAGTTGAAAATACCTTATTCCATAGATGAATTATCAAAACTATATAACCTTCATGAATTATGTTAATTATTCTTCATTTCAAATTAAAAAGTATTTTTCA
The DNA here is from genome assembly GCA_030674055.1 of Rhabdomys pumilio. NCBI lineage: Eukaryota > Metazoa > Chordata > Mammalia > Rodentia > Muridae > Rhabdomys > Rhabdomys pumilio. The sequence continues at coordinate 31,271,001 of JANHMN010000016.1, read as the reverse complement.
GTGCCTGTATGCAGATATTATGTGCATATAAGTATCTGTGTATACAGACGTGTGTGTGTGTGTGTGTGTGTGTGTGTGTGTATGTGTGTGTGTGTGTGTGTGTGTGGTAGTTTTTTTTTGAAAATAGAACATGGAAGAACAGACTTAGTCGGTGGCAGAAGGTCTAGTGCATTTCATTTAGTAATCTTTGGAATATGATAAACATGGAAACAACTGTATTAATTATTTAGGTACTTACAATACAAGAAGGAGCTCTCATAGTTTGACTTCATCTGTAATTAAAAAGATTTCCACTTCCAATCTATGTTTCATGCTTTGCTTGTGACTCAAGCCTCTTTCACAGAGCACACTGCTTTTATTGAAATCTTGTTGCTTCAATTAATATAGGCCATGAAGGAAAAACTGTGAATATTAAATCTTGATCCATGACAATACATTTTCTTCTAAATACTACTTTAATATCTGTCAGCCATAGAGTTAAACCACAGTTAACATTCGGGTCAGGAAATTGTTCACTTATGTTAGAACTTTAAATCACCACATTTGACCAGTCTTTTTACCAATGTGAAAAATGTATCATTATTTTTCCCTTTTTATACCTCAGGAGAAGAATTACCTTCTTGAGATTTAAAGTAAATTAATTTGAATATAACAAAAATGACAAGTAAACACTAGAGATTTTCTTCTAAGTCTAAACAGATGTTTCCCTTTTTTTAGAGTGCTTTTACCAAGAGTACTTCAGCTAAACCCCTGCTCCTGTTTGCCTTTTACAAAACTTTCTATCTATTATACAGTTCTATATATATATATATATTCATTCCAAGTCATTTAAACTCTACTAACACTACTAAGGAATGGCAAGCATTGTCTAGCCTCTAGATGGGTAGTACAATTCCTGTGCTCTTGTACCTTGTCCAACTAATCTTACATTGAGTTGCATCCCTTTGTTTCATCAATATGCTTACACAGAAAAGTCTTTCAGACAGCTTGTTAGATACCAGAGATAAAGAGGCAAAACATAAATAATTAGTTTATAATTTACGTCATAATAGCAAGCGGCCTTGTGTACTGTATGCGTGGGGGACTCAGGGAGCAAGCTGTGAAGATGAGAAGTTAAATCTTCAAATAGGATGGTGAGATCATTTAAGAGGCTGGGGAGGGAGGAAGGACAGACAACTGAGGAATGGGATCAGTGATCATGTCATAGACCAGTATAAAGGCTCTGTCTTATACAGGTGTAATGGTGTGATTGTTTACAGTGTCTTGAGGCAAAAAGAGATGTAAAAGTATTCATAAATAGTAATATTCCTACTACTTGAAAAAGACAGGGTTGAAGGAGCAAGACCAAGAGGGCTGGAGCAGTGGTCAAGGGGAGATGGTCATGGCTGACCCCACAAGAACAATGGGGAACCTAGTGAGGAGATGGTTGAATTCTAATAAATCTATAATCTTTATTCTAAAAAAGTATTGTGGTGTTTTGAGAGGTGGCTCGGTGGATAGAAGCACTTGCTGCTCTTCCAGAGGACCCAGGTTTGATTCCTAGCACCCACATGACAGCTCACAACTATCTATAACTCCAATTCCAGGGCATTCAACACACTCTTTTAGCCTCTGAGCACCATGCACGCATGTAAAACACAGATATACCTGTGCACAAAATATTTATATGCATAAAATAATTATTAAATAAAAACTATTATTCTAATGCTACTATAACCCAATCATAAACTATAACTGGTTTAAGATTCCTCTCAGGGCTTCTGTGGATACATCACTTATGATGTATTAAAAAAAATATAAAAAAGCAAGGGGAGCTGGAGAGATGGCTCACCTGTTAAGAGCACTGACTACTCTTCCAGAGGTCCTGAGTTCAATTCCCAGCAACCACTTAGTGGCTCACAACCATCTATAATGGGATCCTATGTGCTCTTCTGGTGTGTCTGAAGAAAACGACAGTGTACTCACATACCTTAAATAAATAAGTAAATTTTTTTAAAAGGCAAGGCCTTAGGATTTTCATTGTGAATGTTGTCAATAAGTGAACAAGAGGCATTGTTTTTAAACTTGCTAGGTTTTACACTTTCCACCATGCATAAGTAATGGAAAAAATATCTGGTTTAAATACAAATGTTTAAAATGCTTTCTGCAGTATTGCTAGTCAGATACCCCAGGGTTGAGGAGAACTTTATTTTCTGTTCTGCATTATTTTTTAAGAGAATAAAAGAGAAAGCAAGTAAGGTGTGGGTACTTGAGAACACTGGTTTCAAATTATAGGAAACCCAGGTTCAAGTCCAGTCTCTGGCTTCTGTAGTTTCGGAGAAGTAACCTCACCTCCCTGAACCTCCTCCTCTCTTGGAAAGTACAGGCCGGACTATAGGGAATAGTCTGTTATTCTGCAAGTAAAATATTTTGCCCAATACTGAGTTCATAGTTTACATTCTGCAATTAAGAATTCTAATGTTTCTTTTGACAAGAGTTAGTAGAACATTGTTGACAACACAAGAATTGCTTGCCTTTATTATTAAAATCTTTAAGCTTTTCCCCCAAGGCTTGATTGCAACCAATTGTCATTCATTACTGATAACCTAGATTAGAAGACTATCTCATATTCCTAATCTTCAGTAGTTTGCCTTGCACAGTGTACATGGGGGATGGATAAAGGCAAGTTCACATCACCCAGTGTAATTTACCTGTTTGATTTGTACTTGGTAGTAATGAAGTCAGCAGACTGACAGAATTCTACTGTGCATTGTACTATTTATCCCTTCGAATCTTGATGCAAACCCTTTCATGCCTCATCTCTCTCACTGTTCCTTACCTGAAACCCTGTTCTACCCTGCCAGATAAGCAGTACTCTATCACTGCCAATCATGATGTCATCAGCCAGTTGAAACAAGAATAGTCACTCAAATTCACCATATAGCATCTGCCAGAGAGCCATGCCCATCATCCGAATGTGAAGCTCCTTGGTCTTTTACCAAATTGTCAATGCCTGCTGTGAAACAACCTGCTGTAACTAACCAATAGAATGCATTCTTATTGCCATCCGTTTAACAACATACTCGAGGGCTAGTTAAATCTGAAGACCCAAATTAACCCTAATATCAGGTTAATGACTTATATAAAACTCTCAGGTGGTACTGGAGGTATATAGATATAGATATAGATATAGATATAGATATAGATATAGATATAGATATAGATATAGATATATAGATATATAGATATATAGATATATAGATATATAGATATATCCAGTGCTTCCCTAACACACACAAAGCTCTAGGCTCATCTCTGAGAGCCACATGACCAGCACAAGAGCACCAGTAATCAGCACCTGGGAGACAGATCAGGAATTCAAAGACACTTTTGGCCATATAGGCCGTTTGAGACCACCATAGGATACATGCAACCCTGTCTTTAAGAAAACCAAACCAAAGCACTGAAGTGAGGAGATTTGTGTGTGTGTGTGTGTGTGTGTGTGTGTGTGTGTGTGTGTGTGTGTGATCATTGTCACAAATGGTTACTAATAACTAATAGAATTGTCTGGTTTTTGTATTAACATTGGCTTAGTAAAAAGATGATTTTGAAACAGTTATGTGAAAACATTTGATTCATTTAATACAAAACGCCAGCATTAAAATGTAGTTGCCTGCTGGATAACTTACCCATTGACATTTTCTCCCTCCTACATGCAAAACCAATGCCAGTGTTTTGTTATTAGTTTTTCCATAATTGACATTCAAAATCCATTCTTACATAATAAATGTAACTGATGTGTTCTTCTAAATGTAAAATTAGATATTACCTTGTTTAGAAATTAATTATAATTGCAAGAAGTGTTTTCAAAGACTAAATCGCAACAGCATGTAAATTTCTGAAGTAACAAATTATTTATTGTACATAAGAACAAAGTCCTCATACTTAAATGATGCTTAGATGTGACTAGAAGATCATGATGTCAATAAGGTTCAAGTATAACTTTGAAATTAATTGCTTTTGTCCTAATTGACTAGTTAACAAGCGTGAAATATATATTCATGCACGTGCACACACAAATGGGAAATATCAAATTAAAACCTTGTCTGTAAAGTAATTCCAACCATTTCCCTTTACATTTAATAATTCTTGTTGTTACCTATTTTATACATAAGCGTTAGTATCAATACTTAAAATAATGAGAGCACATCTTTAGGAAAATGTAATCAGTTAAAAATAAGCTAATGAGGAAAATGCCTGCTGCCCATTCAAGCACCAAAGATATTCTTAAGTAGATAAGGTTTACAGCAAATGTAAGATGAATTAGCATGGACAGTTTAACTTTATGTTCTCAAATATCACGTGAGTGCTCTACAACCAGAGACAGAATTTTTTGAGAATTTTCTAAATATAATTTGCTAAATGCATCTTATTTGCTAGTTTCAGGCACACATATTTATCCAAAATTTCTGTTCCTTACAAAATTTAAGCATCTCCAGCCTCGTGCTTTGTACACTTCCGTTTGGAAGAGAAGCAGTTAAGATATTTCCACTGGCATTCAGTCTGTTTTTATAATAGTCCATTCAGGGAATAGGCATTTAATTGGTCAGATGTTTAATTCCGCTAGAGAACATTTTCCCTAGATTTTTCAAGGACTAGTTATTGTTTTCTGTGTATCTGGGAACTATTTATTGTCAGCATTTACCTTGAAGGCTGTCTAAGAGAATAAACCCATTCCATTCATCCTAGGTCAAAACCGAAGTAAATGGCTACAAATACTTCCATTAAATTTCCGGTGTAAACACAGCGAGTGCTAACGTGCCTTTTACACTTGATTCTTTGGATGATTTAGGGATATATTTGTGTATATAAAAATCTTTCAAGGTAAATAATCTCTTAATACAAATTGCTGACTCTCATTTCTTTTTCCAGGCCTGATGGGATTGGAACGGTTTCAGTGGAAGAGAAAGAAAGATTTGAGGAGATAAAAGACCGACTTTCTTCGCTTTTGGAAAACCAGATCAGCCACTTCAGGTGTGTGTTGTGTTTGAGCCAAGTATCTGTTTTTCCAGTCAGGCTTTATCCTCCGTCCCCCAAGACATTTTTTGTTGTTGCTGTTGTTAAATCTTCTTGCTCAGTTACTAGTAGGTTCCAATGGCGTGCAGTGTATGCTCAGGTCTTCATTCTGCAGGCATTTGTTTCCACTGTTTTTGTAGCTCAGCCATTCCTGCTGTAGTGTCAGCTGTAGCTCATGCTTTTCCTCGGCATTTTCATCCTTGCGTAGTTTTTTTCATCTCAGCCCTGGAGACTCCTCTTTCTTTCCTCTGCCCCACCAGACAAGGAGTTTCCTACAGTGGGGGGTATTCCCAATTTTTCCGCTAAAGAATAGTCTAGAATATTTTAACAATTTTAAGTGTTTTTCACTTGTCCTACTGTAACATGGTTAATAATTTCATTGCTTAATCTATTAGATATCTTTGTATTCATGACATAAATCATAGCACCTAGTGCTCCTTGTTCTGAGTGATTGGATTTGAATACTAAGAATCATTGGCAGAATGAAAGATAAACAGCTTGATAGTATTATTGCCCTGGTTTTAGGTAGTCTCAAAGAACCCAATGATTAGAAATGTAAGTAAAAATATGCTAATGCATTTTCTTCTATTCCCACTCTTATTACACTGTATAAAGTATTATTACATCAATTAATTATGTCTTATAGAATCTCTAGTATGTTATACTTGTACAATTTGGAATCATTTAAAAAAATCAAACTTTATAGTTATACATTCCCACCAACTTGTTATTTCAATTTGAGAGTGAAGAATGATTTATAAACCCACTGAAAAGTATGCGTACCCCAGGCTTCTTTACCATTATAGTTTTCCTATACCAATTCAATCTACTTTAGTTAATTCCCCAGAGAAGGTGATGGTACCTGGACTGAGGTGGAGGGAACAGAAACATCACCCATGGACAAAAGTTACAATAGGAAGATCTTATAAACCTATATTGTAAAACGTTGATAATAACATGCCTCTCCCAACTCATATACCTGACTGTTCCAAAGCTAGCAGCTATTCAGACTTACTTGTTGCAAGCATCTTCTCCTAAGGGTTTCACTAGCCCAAGAGCAAAAGCCTACACCTTTAGATCGTTAAGACTTTACTAACATCTTAGCAAGAGGCACCTTTCTCAAGAACTGTTGTCTTTAAGATCTGCCTATATGCACACAGCTTCTTTTCTCTTTCTAATAATATACATGCTCACACATGTTCAACAGACATTTGAGTACTTAATATGGGAGAAAGAGCCCATGGCATGTGACTAACAAAGGGAGGTGACTGTTTAGAAACAACAAAAGTTGTATGTGGAAAGGGAAAGTGGAGGAATGGTATTGAAGTCTTTAGAGATGTTTAAAAAGCCAAGGTATCTATCTATCAAAAATGAGACTGAGAAGTTAAGGCTTGAAGTAAGAACTCTAGAGATGGTATGAAAATGTTATGCATGTAACATAGGTACACACCGTATGTAACATAGGTACACACCGTATG
>JANHMN010000016.1:31234380-31264458 GCA_030674055.1 Rhabdomys pumilio | reverse complement strand
CGTATGTAACATAGGTACACACCGTATGTAACATAGGTACACACCGTTGAGAGGTTACGTGTATGAAAACTTCCAGAGGTACAACTGTTCTCCTGTAGCTCTGTGAACCTCAGCAAAAACTGAACTTTGGCTTCACCACAGAAAGGAATTTAAGGATGGGACCATATAAAACAAGACTAGAGTTTATTAAAAATAATAAAATAAAAAGGCACTCCCACAAGTGTGGATGTGAACTTCTCCAGAGTTGACTGTTTTCAACTCTAGACGCATATATATGCTCCTGGTCATCTCCAAGAGACATCTCAAAGGTTGTTAAGAACATTCTTCTTTTTCAGTCTCTTTTTTAAATAAAGAAGACTATTGGGTGGCTCTGAAGGTATCATGGGTGGGATTTCAATTGATAAGTTAAAACCATCATCAATAGTACTGTATAAGAGTATTTTACCTTAAATGAGGTTTCTGGTGAGATTCCTAGAAATGTGTAGTTTACAGGTAGGGAAGGGAAATCGCCACATAAAGTCTCATGTGTTGTTTATTGCCATTCTAACATTCTTGTTTGGAAAAGATCACCATACAGAAGAAATATTGTCCTTGAAGCAAACTTTGTGCTGGAGATCTTGGTTTGCCCCTGACTTAGCCAGGGATTCTAAAGTTAAGGCCCCTTTCTTCTCCCTTGTCCCCATAATTGTTTTTATTCTGCCTCAACATAACTTGAATAGTAAAGGATAACCACAAATGGTGAAATTCACTAAGCAGAAAGGATGAGAAAGTGCATGATGGGGAAAAGGAAACCTCATCATTCAAGAGGGAAGTACATCACTGCAGTCAGGTCCAGCATGGTGGCCCAAGCCTGGAGTCCGAACACTTGAAGGGATGAAAAAGAAGAATGAGGAGTTCCAGTCCAGCCTCAAAAACAAGCAAAAGCCTCTTAGCATAGCTACAAATCAAAACAGCAAATCTGAACACTGAGAAATGGGAACTTTCAAATGATGTGGTTTTAAACCCACTCTGGAGACTAGGTTAGTGGGTTCTTGAAATTATAATAAACACCTGTTGCGAATGGGACCTATTTCATGCCAACACATTTTCCCAAGTGAAAATAAAGTCTATGTAGACCAAAGAATGAATGGTAGTCCATACCAAAATTGTTCCTAATTAAATGAAAATTAGCCATATGAATATTGAAGACAAGATAAACAGTGTCCATATGGAGTGGTACAGCCTCCACCAACACAAAAGTATGAAATGCCAAGTGAACGTGCATACTGTGATGGTTTGTATATGCTTGGCTCACTGAGTGGCATTATTAAGTAAGAGGTGTGGCTTTTGTCCAGTATCAGTGGGAGGAGTGAAGGCTCGATGCCAAAGTGTAGAGAAATGCCAGGGCAGGGAGGCAGGAGTGGATGGGTGGGTGGGAGCACACCCTCATAGAAGCAGGGGGAGGGGAGATGGGATAGGGGGATTGGAGGGGCAGGGAAACCAGGAAAGGGGATAACATTTGAAATGTAAATGAAGAAAATATCTAATAAAAAAACAACTTAAACAAAAGAGGTGTGGCTTGTTGGAGTAGGTGTGTCACTGTAGATGTAGATGTAAGACCCTTAACCTAGCTGCCTGGAAGTGAGTCTTCCACTAGCAATCTTCAGATGAAGATGTAGAACTCCCAGCTCCTCCTGCACCATGCCTACCTGGATGCTCTTATGGTACCACCTTGATGATACTGGACTGAATCTATGAACCTGCAAGCCAGCTCCAATTAAATGTCATTTATAAGACTTGCCTTGGTCATGATGTCTGTTCACTGCAGTAAAACCCTATCTAAGATACATACACATAAAAAATATACAAACTATATCCTCTTAGATAAGATTCTAGACATGTAATCTCATCCAAAGATAGAACGTTAATCACTGGTTGCCTGGCGTAGGAGGCCAGGTCATAAATTTCCTTGCCTCTGCTGACACTTAAAAAAGCAGATACAATGTAACATTTTAAACAAATTTCATAATTTAGATAAGTGCAAATTATACTAGATCACTCCACTACCTAGCACCCGAGGGCTGAAGATACAGCTCGGCAGGTGACGCTTGTGTGTCACATGTCAGGGTAAATCCCCATCACCCAAAAAAATAAACAATGAGGGATTATCTTTCATAGCAGGACATTGGTAGCCTATCAAAAACTGAAAACTCAAGAAGTAAATATACAAGTGCATGGTTTGAGGATAAAAAGGCCAAATGTTGAAAGAATCGGCTAAAACTTGAACTTTTTTCTCTTTTCTAAAACACAGAAATTACTTGGCGTAAGTCAAAGCAAACATAAAGGACTCAAGATCTGTATTGAAAAAGACCTGTTAGAGGAAGTGTGCAGTGCACATAGAATTTCAGTAAATATTACTGCTGCATTTAAATAAGGAGGGGAGTGGTGCTTTAATCATAGGGTGGGTCTAAAATAGCTTATTTATCTGGGAAACTCATTTACCAAAATGGGAATAAGATTGGCTTCAATTCACTCAGATTAGGTATTAAATGTGACTGAATTTTATTCAATAATTGAATGGTTTCCACTTTGCTTTGCTGTTGCGTAGCTGTCAAGGGGGAGAAAAAAACCAAAATATTTATCCTGAAGGGAGGCAGAACAAAATGATTCCCTTCTTTTATAACTTGCTTTATAGAGATTAATTAAGCTTCTGTGCAGTTATTTTCTAACCATTATTGATTCAGGATTACTCTAAATGTGCTGAATTATTTACACATCCCGCACAGCCAATGCTAATTCAGAACATACCCATGGGGACCTCAGAGCCCCGAAATGCTAAATGTAATCTGAGGATCAGTAACATTCCATTCATAAAATGTGTCACCCGCAGGTTAATGGAAATAAACGATAGCAAAGACAATGGGTGGATTATGCAAATACACTGAAAAGATTAGGCAAGGGGAGGGAACTACAAGGAGCCAATTGGCGCTTTATTTAGGTGTGGATTAAGCTTTAGAGTATACAGAATGATTAAAGCTACTTCATTAATTTGCTGAGGTCTAAAAAGCACCATTTCACAGGAACATCTATTAAAATAAATTGATTGAGGCTTTTCTGGAGGTTGGGGGAACGTGGCACCAAGAGGCAAAACTTAGCGAGGATATGTTCTAACAGAAAGTAGATGATAAATCCTCCGAAGAACAGCCTAGCTAACTAAATTTGGAAAGTATGTGCTTGCATATATCTTTACCGGAGAAACTTATATGATGCTGGCAGTTCCCAAACTCAAATACGTTTCTTTTCAAAGAAAGAAAGAGATGCGTCTTTTATTCTTTGTTGTTGTTGTTTTTTAATTTGGTCTCTTAAACAACTTTTAACTTGAAACTTAAAGTGTGTTCTAGGTAAATCCATTCAAATTACAGTGTGAGAAAAATAATTTCATTCTGCGGCCACCAGACAATTGAGTAGGACATGGAGAGAGGTAAACTTCCCAACTCATTAGTTGACAGATTTGTAAGTCATAGTGGGGTAGCAGCATAAGGACAGCCAGCTGCCTGCAGTCTGGGTCCTGGAGGAGGGAACTACAGCTTCGGAGGAGTGGTGGAGTCTTTCCTAACTCTGGTTCAATAAAGCCTGTGGCTCCAGAAGAACGCATCAGTTACATTCTCAACACTCTTCATGTGGAGATTGATGTGAAGAGTGGAAGAAAAAAACCACCTGTTACCCATTCTGTGGTCACTGACCTTAGGAGTTCACTCTCTCTTTCTCTCCCTGAGCCCCAGTTTCAGAACACCCCCCACCATGGGGCTTCCACTTGTTACTTTGCACCTAGGATCTATTAGAGAAGAAACCATTGGGATCTTAACTCTCCTGGGGAAATTCTGCACAGGGTTTGCATGTTCCTGAGAAGGTGAAAGAATTGAACACCATGGTTGCCAGTGTGGTGTCCCTAAATTGGGAGAAGGGAACATTGTTGGTCTTAGAAGTTAGGTATATGGTGGATACCTTCTTCTCACACATATTAATGCTAGCGGGTATGAGAAAAATCATTTCATTTTCATCTGGACCTTAAATACCAAAGCTTAAACAAGAAATTTTTAGGTATTGTACAATAATCCTCTCTAGAATGACCATGGGGTGTCTTCCTTAATGTCTGTACCCTTAGTGAATGTATCATGAAGATTTGAGAATCGTTCTCATCATAGTCGGCACCTTGTTAGTTCAAGACCTTGAAATCATACCCTTGGTAAAATTTAACAGGTAAAGTAATGTGCAAGAGAACTCGATATTTTAACTTGTCTTCAACGTTCTCCACTAATGCCAGGTAATCGAAGGCGTCATCATTTAGCTCTTGGGTTAGTATTAAATGTTTCATGTTTCTGTCCCTCCTTTTGTTTCTAAAGATACTGCTTTCCCTTCGGACGACCTGAGGGTGCTCTAAAAGCTACGCTCTCCTTACTTGAAAGGGTATGTATGAGGGTTTATATATGCTCCTTGTGTTCTTGGGGGCTGGGTTCCCGCTGTTGAACTGAGCGGTCTTCACGAGTCAGAGCTTTTTGCTGAGCCCATACCACTGCGCCCAAACCTTTTCTTACTAATTTTCTCACTGTCTCTCTACTCCTTCCTTCCTCTGAGGAAGCCATTTCTCTACCATTCTACCTGATACTGTGCTATCATTGTCCTTTAATGATATCAATCTTTGCATCCCCTTCCACCTATCATCTCATGAGATGTTTTGTTGTTTGTTTTTTTGTTTTGTTTTTTAGTTGTTTCTGTTTTCCAGGCCATTGCACACTTGCCTTTTATGGTTCTCTTAGATTCACTGGTGTTTCCAGCACTTTTAGCCCTCATGCATGTCAGGGTTACCATGTAAAATGATGGCCATGTCATTCCTTTTCGTTCATGTCAGGATCCACATCGGATGTGTGGTCATCAGTGAATTCACAAGTCATAGAAATACATTTTCCCAGCAAAACCATATAGCAAGGTCTTTAAAACCATCCTCAAAAACAATTTTTAAGGCATAATGTGTGCTATTTCTGTAGATGTTGTGGATAGTATATTTTCATGTTTATGAATCTGCCCAAATGCTGTGAAATCCTGCCAGCTGAATAATAAGGTTTTAGCAACTCTTCACTCTAAGAATTGTAAACAATTTTGTTTATTCTATAAAGCTTGTAATTGTATTATTATGCTGGCCCTGATTGATTGACTTTCTCTTACCTATTTGTCTGCCAAAATAACTTTAGAAATAACTACCTATAAGCATGGCTATGAGAAAAGGAAGCAGAAACTGTCCAGAAATTGAGAGATGGGGCTTGACCCAGTGATTAAAATGGAATCTTTGGATATAGGTTAAATCCATATGTTATAGCCTTGTCTTCTGTTTTGTACGCCTTGAATGAAGTCATTCATTCAATAAGGCTTTCTTAGAATTTTTATATTGTTAAACACTGTGTGAAGCCTTGGATTTTTAAACTATTTTTTCTGTTCTATTCCTTTGCAAATAAGTCAGTTCTTAAAGCTGCTTTACTTTTTGTAACCGAATATAATCTTGGGTACCTCACTCAGCCTCTCCGAGTCTTGGTTTCCATGGTAGAGTCTTGCTTCTCCTTCCCAACAGGAAGTGGGTATCCAGGGATGCCCCATGACAGGTGGCAGGGTGATAGTGACCCTTCCTAGTTATAGTCACTAATCTCATCTTCTACTAAACTGAAACAGAAATGCTACAGGCCATTTCTTTATTTTTTTTTTAAAAAAATATCTCTCTTACTTACAACTTTCAAAAGCAAAATAAAATCTGAAAGTGAATTTTTAACACCTTTAATGCTTTGCAAGAGCCCCAGAAGAAGCTAAAACGCATAGACAGAAATCAGAGTTTAGTTCCTAGAGAATGTGAAATAATATCTAAATCCTAGCTTCACCTCTGGGGCAAACATATACATTCTAATTTCTTGTTATTCTTTCTACTATTTGAAATTTCTCAGCATGAGAAGCTAAGTAAAATTCATAAGCCTGAATATGCAGCAGCAGCATCTTGATTGTAAATTTTGGCAAAGGTCTCATTAAATATAATAGTTTATATTCTATGCCTATACATATTTCACTTGGCACAGATTTTTTTTTTTCTGACTACAAAGTGTCTACTTTCTGTTTCTGAAGTACCAAATAAAGGTCGTAATTAAATTTGATAGTAAAAGACCTGATAAATGATAAAGTTAGCTGATTTCAAGAAAGAAAATCTTGCCTAAATACATTTGAAAATACTGTCAGGGGTTATTGCTACTTGTATACTAGAATAAATTCGAGAGTATTCAAATATTGATAAAAAGAGATTAAAGTAATAAAGTTTCACATGGATGTTTTCAGGTTATTTAGTACTTTTTGCAATTTAAGAGATTAATAGAATACTTACCACACTTATAAAACATTTTTATTAGCCTTTTCTCATATGTATCATTGTTTGAATATAAACAAAGCATAACAGTTACATTAAATTCATGAGAAAATAGTCTGCCTAACAGTGGCTAACAATTTACAATAGGAGTCGTAATGAAAAATATCAATGCATCATTAGAAAGTGCTTAAAGTTACCTTTTGAATTTTTTATGTAACCGTATTTGCTGCTTGTTAACAATAACACATGTTAAGGAAAAATATCCAAGAATACATTTTAGGAACCCAGCAAAGAAAAACCTTCTCTTTTTTTTATCAGAAACTGAGGAAAAATGTCATTGAATCTCACATAAAGCACTTGTTCCACGAAGGCAAAGACGCCCCCTTCCTCTTTTTGTACTTCAGCACACTGTGCTCGGCAGATCACAATTAAAACGTTCAATTTATGATTTTTACAGTGCTCCAAAATTATGCCCACTCATGGCGCAATTGTTTCTTATGATTTTTTTCCACATATAACTCCGAAGACCTGGGGCTTTTTCACTAGGATTATACAAGACAAACTTTGTTTATCCCTTATGCCAAGGGCTGTAATCCTGATCTGAAACAGCTGCTCTAATGGTGTCGTGGATCCCTGGAGGAGAAGTGACAGTCACACTGAATCCCGGTGACCTGGTCTATGGGAGGTTTTGATGTTCACAAATGAGGCTTAGACAGAAGGAACCAATACTGAAGGATTAGGTCCCAGTTGTGAAGTGCCGACTCATTACTTCCCACAAGTTACAGAAGACCCCTCCCCCTCCCCAGGAAACACTGAGGTCTGGGGCAATTTGTGTAATTTGTTTTTAGAATGTATTTTATGCAGTGTCTCTCCTCTTCTTTTCCACCTACCCCGCTTCTCTCTCCTCTCTGTAGGTTTTAATGAAAGACATCGCCACCCCTATCCCCGCGGAGGAGGTGAAGAAAGTGGTCAGAAAATGTCTGGAGAAGGCTGCCTTGATCAATTACACTAGGCTCACAGAATATGCCAAAATAGAAGGTCAGTGCCCTGAGCAATTGCCGAAGTGGCTGTGAGAGCCAACAATGCCTATTAACTGAATTTTCTATGAGAAGTCCTTTCCTTCCCTGAACAATCCTGTGCTGAGGCAAAGGGAAATGTCTCATTAAAATCTCAGCTGGCGAACTGAAGCGCTTTTTCCTATTCATCGCTTTAATATGCCTCCTGGGACTCGGCTTGAATGAAAGACCCAGGATCCGTGCTTAAGTTGTTCTTTGTTCTTATTTTGAGTTTTCAAGAAACCAAAAGGTGTTTTCATGGGTTGTATTTTTTTGACATTACTGTAAGTATGTCTAACATTTAAACTATGGGCTGTGGATGCTTTGCTGATTGGTGTCAGTGTAGCATTATGTAATTTTATTTTCTGATCTGCACTGTCACTCGGTGGAGGAAGAAACTTGTTGATTGTTAGGCGGGCTGGAATAAACGGGTAGAACTTCCTGCCGCTGTTAATTGCTGGCTCTATATTGATGCATTTGAAAGATTAGACCTCTTGAGAGGACTGTGCACTTTTTCTCTTTCTTCAAGTTTTATTCATTAAGGACACTGATATTTTAAATGTTTAGAGATAAGTAAACTGCAGAGTCACAAGACCAGCTTTTATTTTTCAGTCTTTTGAACTGGCTGACTTCACAGTATCGGAAAAGATTTTAAGTAATTTGTTCAAATTGCCATAAAGCTGACTTACATCATACACAGGTCATTACCAGAAGAAAAAGAAAAGTTTGTGTTTTGTTAAAAATTTATATCTTAAAATAAGAGATTCTGTAGATAAAGATTGATAGCTTTTAGTATTTTTAGATAATGCTTAGTGGAAAGTTAATTTACAATTAATTGGTATTAGGATAATTTTATCAATATTCAGCCAATGGAAAAGAGAAATGTTCTGTCTTTTTTTTTTTTCTCCAAATCTGGACAAGCTCTCTAACAAGCATGTGATAACCAACCTCCTGAGTGATTAACAAAAAAGCCATCTCATCACCATAGCAACCAATATTATATCACGAGAGTAACAACATGAAACCTCCTTAGTTACCAGCTTAACATCATTAATTACGATATCATGTTGTGTTAAAGCAAATGCAGTGAACACTCGGTCACTTGAAGGAAGTGGAAGATGAACACTCTGGCTTTCACTTGTGAATACTCAGTACTCACTCGCTTCACAGAACTCCCATGTCAGGGAATATGAAGAGTTCCAACATGATTGAAAGAACCGATCCATGAGCGGACATTAAAACCTTTCAAGTATCTCAGAGGAAAGTTTGTGGGGCTCTTTAGCCGTTATAACACCTTATTTAAAATGTGTAGACAGAACCTTTTCTTTCTGAGCTCCTCGGGCAAGGTTTTGCTGCCATGCAAAAATGCTGAGATGATCGGCTACATTTCACCATGTAGCTCAGTGGTTTATAGTTGTAGAGGTCACTGGGAAGGAGATGGAGGATCTTCTTTTATCTGTACATAGAGGTGTTTGTCCTAAAACCAAGTGAAGGGGAAGTAGGTACCCGCCCATGTTCTCCTTTCCTGGAGTTTATTGTGACAACATTCTAGAAAATTGATCCCAGCAATCCATTCAAGGACTGCCGAGCTGTCTCACTTCAAAAACATAAAATATTGCTCATTCATTGAAAAAAAATGCTGTTTTCAATTTTTCCTTCCATCCTTCCTATTCTAATTTTCATTTCAAAAAAAAAGGAATCCTTTTTTTAATGTTCAGGTCATACCAAGAACATACAAAATGAGTTGGAAATAGAAAGATGGGCTAGTTTTCTTTGCTTTGCTTGGCCTTAAATTCTCTTTTCTTATATTTTAGGGCCTGCAGAAAAGGAAACAGGTAATTTTTCTGCATGCACGAGCCATTATTTCTAATGTGGTGGTGTATGACGTTTTAGAAATATTTCTTTGAAGTGTGGCTGCCATAAAAAATAAGCACATATTTAATGTATATAAAAATGCAGCCATGGGACTATTCACAATTTATACTATAAGCCTGTCCACCGCTTCGAAACGTCTCCTCCCCCCCCCTCGTCATTATTATCATAACCAAAAGGGAAAAAAAAATAAACAACTATGTGTTCTCAGAGCACTTTTTCGTTGTACAAACAAAACAGCACTGCTGTCTGGAGGTCCCTCTGCTGTATGGTACGTGTCTATGGTTTACTGATCTCATGATCTGAAGCTTTGCACAATGCTGTTGATACTTTTCCATTTTGCTTACCTGAAGATGATTCTTCTACTCTTGGTCTTTCCTAGTATTATAGAACACTCAGTGGCATCATGCAAATTCTTATCTTACTATATCTGATTCATTTTGTTAGCACATTGCCCTACACATACGTGTAGCTCTCACAGTGGGTAAGGGTAAGATTTCCTTCTTCTCTAAGGCTGAGTAATATTTCATTGTCTGCATATATCAAATTTGCCATATGCCTTTGTCTACCAATAGATATTGAATTGCTTCCATGGCTTGGTTATTGTGGATAATGCTGCCAGGAGGTTGGGAGTATGGATATCTGAAGATTTTTATTTCTGTTCTTTTGGATAGATAGCAGACTCCACGGTAGATCTGAATTCTTATTTTTTTTTCCCGTGCTCCTCCATACTGCTATCCACAGTGCATGTAACAGTGTCCACACATCTCACAGTGTCTGAGCTCTTCCTTTCATACCCTTGCCTACTACCTATTATATGAGGCGGTGAAAGTTCTGTGACCGTGGTTGTTGGTGAGGAAGTGATAGTTTATTGTGAGTTTACTTACAACCCCATGAAGATTAGTGACACAGAATATTTTCATGTAAGCAAGAGACTCACTAGGCATTTGTAGGTCCTCATTTGATAGATGTCTAACTCCGTTCCTTTGCCAATCTTTATTGGGTTATCTGGGGCTTCTGGTATGAATTAGTATGCATGTGTTATATATTTCAGATGTTAGCCCTTGCTCAGATGTATTTTCTCTAATCCATAGGCTGCCTTTTGTTGTGTTGTCTTCTTTCCTGTTGGTTACATGTTTTTGCGACATCTGTAAGTGGTGGTCTCCCCATCAGAGTGCCTGTTTGTTTATTTTCACCAGGATACCTTTCACCAGGATACTGAAAATAATTCATATTTCCAAAACTATATAATAATAATAATTTGTAAGGAGAATATGTTGTTATTTTTCTCGGAAAGATCAGCAGTAGTTTTATCTGAATCCAAGGCAAGAAACCAGAGGCCATAGTAATGTTATTATACATTATGTATTAGGCATGGACACCAATCTTATTTGGAAGTGGTTACCAGTACTTGAAGGGTTCTCATAACTGGAAGAGAGAAGCATCTTCCTTTATCACTCTTGAAAACTAGCATAAGAGTCAAAAGCAAAACTGCAATGACATGAAAGTAAGATGTTCTTAAGTCCAAGTGAATGAGCAGAGGCTATAAAATCCCTAACAAAATTGTGTGTGCACATGTGCACGGGGGCATGCCTGTATGTGTATGGGTAAGCATAGGGGTATGTGTGTGTGTGTGTGTGTGGGTCTGGATGTTTCTGAGTCTCTGAAATATTTTGTTTGTTTGTTTGTTTGTTTGTTTGTTTTGCTTCTTAGCACAACTGTAATTAATTTAACTGTCCATACTATTTTCTGTACACTCTACCTGTTCCCCCTTCAACCTTGCAAGCAGAGTACTTCTTGCTTTGCTCCTCTTGTCTCTAGGTACCTATCCTGATGACAGCATCATTGTTCTGAGTTCTTGTTAATTAGTTTCCATCTGGAAACAATGGTGCATGAGGCAAGTGGCAAACCAGCCTTGTATCCACTTGCAATGCCACAGACAAGCGTTTTGTTTTGTTTTAACTCAAATCTTCTACTAAGGACTCTATTTCTTGGCTTTTTCTGTTATTTCCCACAATCTGAGTCCTGCAAGGTGACAGGTACAAAACACTGAGACACAAATGGGGAAAGAAAGATATTCTACAGTAGTTGCACTTGAGAAAAATAATTAGAATAAAATGAGGTTTTTAATTATCTCCACTATGGCAGCCCACACAAGTAGTTCCATTTTTTTTTTTCAAAGCCAGCAAAATGGCTCAGCAGATAAAGACACTTTCCACCAAGCCTGGCAACTTGAGTTCAATCTCCAGAACCCATGGGATTGTATGAGAGAACAGACTTCCCCAGGGTGGCCACAGGCCGCCTATGTGTCATGGGCAAACACAGACGATAGATAGACAGACAGAGAAAAAGACAGACAAATAGACAGATAGATGATATATAACATGGTTGTTCTGAAAACTGATTTTAGCCTAACCTACGAGCAAGCAGTGGAGAGTATCTATGCCTTTTCCACTTCTCTAGAGTACATGAGTCATCCATTTAAAACTAGACTCAGTCCTGATCTTTATGCTTTGGGGTTTTGTTTCTTCTGTGGAATAAGCTGAGATAGATACTAGTGTGCCTCAGGATGCATGGGAAGAGGCGCCTATACAGATACCTATATGACTCAAGAGAGGATGAAGAGGAAGAGATTTTTCCATATGCCTGCTGCCCTTGATGGGATAGCTTCCCTTTGCTTCTCCTTACTGTTATTTCCACCATTCACCTGGACATCTCAGCAGCTTTGAGAAAAGTAATTTGGATAAAAATAAATGCTTATAAAAAAAGGAAATATCTAAGTATATTTTTAAATAATTGTCTAAATCAATGAGAGATTTCTAAGAAATGTATATTCCTTTACTTGCATTTAGTACTAAATAGATTTCCTTGTAAGTGACCATGAGGAGACTTTTAAAATGAATAAAAATAAAAATATTAATTACCTTTCTATTGATGAATTTTTCAAAAATCCTCTTAAACATTTCTACTACCTACAAAAGAAGAAAGGTCTGCCCAAGATTTCTTATGATTTTGTCATCAATCTGAATGTCCTGAAAGTTTACAAAAAAAATTTATAGAATTCAGTGAAACTTCAGGAAAAAAAAAAGTTGTACTACCATCATCAGAATTCTGCATATTTGTGATACTACATGGTCTCTGAGACCCAAGAACGCAACCCGTTCTTTCCACTGGCTGCTAGGCTTCCACAATTGTCAGACTCGAAATGATAACATTTTATGACAATCCCTTCAGCCATGTTACAAAGGATTGTGGTTCATATTATTTTATCACAACTTTCCCACAAAATAAAACTGCTTAACACAGACTTAAAATTGCTTATTAAGACAAAAAAACCTTCCATGATAGGCCCTCCCTAAGCAGTTTCTATGTGTCACCTCATTTACCACTTTGTGATGCATGTTATTATTAGTTTCAGAAATTCAAGTAAGTGGCTGAACAACTTGTCTAGAGTCACAGACCTCGTAATTAGGTCATTAGGGCGCACTGGCTTCGAGCTTTGATCTATGAGCTTCTCTCCATCCCTTGTCTCCCTCTTGATACATTTGTATCCATTGAAAAGTTACATTTTCAGTTAAATTTCTCCTCAGCCATCTCAGTTACCATGTTTCAGATGCTTTCTGTTTGTACCTCTCTTCCTAAACCAGAGGGCACAAAACAATTCATCCTCCTTATTATCCTTGTGGTATTAGCGCAATGAGGAGAGAGAGGGGCTTGTCACCAGTTCATCCCCAGTTCAGAGGAAAGTGCCAGGCATGGCACATGCTCGGTACCCAATGAATATTTATTTAATAAACAGATGAGCTTATGACACAGACGGTTATCTGGCTACTTACAGCAGAAACGACATCCGTAAGCTGGCAAGCTGCCTTGTAAAAGGTCATTCGAACCAATCGCTGAATAATTAAAATGTAGGGTGAGAACTGGCCGCTTAAAAATAACAAGACTGAAAAAGATAAGCCAGAGTCACACGCCTTTATTACAGGAGATCGAGGCAGCATGGCTCCAGTACAGAATCAGAAGGCAAAGGTTACAACTATATTTACAGTGCAGAGCAATCCGCCCGTTTCCCATCGTTTGATGATCCACTGTGCTGCTCAGTTGTGATTCATGGTTTCCTCTATCCTTCGGGATCCTTCCTTGTCCATTGGCAGCACATAGGAGAAAGGGGTTTCAGAGTCTAATGATAGATTAATGAAAACAAACAACTTTATTTCCTTCTTGGGTACTGCGTGTTACCTATAAACTGGTAGTTCACTTTGAGCATCCAATTTTTGGAAAAACAGTTCTTACTTAATCTGGGAGCCATAAAATACCAGTTGCCTAGATTTTTTAGTACTTTATCAGTAATCTTTGATTTACATTGTACCCAAACCAAATCTTTATAAATTTGTTTGGTTTTGCTGTTGGTTTTGTAGTAGTAAGATTATAGTCTAGAACTCATAATGGCATGTAAATTTTAGTTTTCTAATTGTTCATTCTTTTTAAATTGAATGGCTTGATAATGCGAATTATGTGTCCCTTTTTTTTTTTTTTTTTTTTTTTTTTTTGATGAAATATCCCTTTGGTTTTTAGTTCAATGAGTTCAACAGCAGTAATACATAAGCTGTAGATCCCTGGGGTGCTCTAGAAACTGTGCCTCACATGGTGACTTACAGTAGAAGCATGCTTCTTAGAGCTGCCCTTTACATGAGTCTGCTGTATGGCTTTGGTAAATAGGCTTCTTAAGAATCTAGAAATATGGAGGTAGCCGGCACGAATGGAGCAGGAGAAGACTTTGTATTGTAAAGCCCCATGTTGGCCCGCCGGTTGCCAGGTTCCCAGGGCTAAGCCCCAGTGTACTCACTTCCAGACTTTTGAGTTGACTGGCACAGAAATGCTTCCCCAGGAGACACTATGCTTACTCGCTTTGAGAAAAGAAGCCGCACTGTGGCCGTCCTTACGTCATTAGGATGTGTGTGCCATCTGGGTGGCATTTTAATTTAGCACTACATTGTCAAACGATAATGATAAATAATAAATAAATAGAGTCTGCTTTGTTTATGATCCATGTGCCAAGAAACAGTGTATATTCAAAACACCATTGATATGTCTTGTTAACAGTGAATAACTTCTTACTAATATTTTTAAAATAATGATAATTTTCTCTCATAAAAGTTTGGTGTGCTGGCTTAAAATTTTAGGTTTATTTACTGTTAGATGTCACTACACATAGATACAAACACACACACACACACACACACACACACAGAGATACACACCCTACAAGCATACATGCATATATAAGGTTTAAAAAATAAGTTAAAACCTAAAAAATAGATGTCACCATGAATTGATGTTTTTGTGACCTAGACCAAAAAAAAAAAAAAAAAAATCTCCAAAACATTTAGAAAATAATCTCTAACTGAAGACTACTGAATCCTCACCCACTAGAAATCAACAGGTAACTGAAGAATTCCCATCTGATGTTTTCAGCCGTGTGATAGAAACAATGGGCTCTTTCTAAATTACCTGCTGATGATGTGTATAGCAATAGACGACAATCTCTGACTCCAGACAATAGGGATGAATAATAATTTCTTTAACGCATTGAGCAAGCCATTGAAGTCTGCTGGAGTTCTTAGTTCCCCAGAGCTTTTAGTAAAGGAAAGTCATGTATAGACTATAAAGATGTGGTAGACACGCTGACCTACCTGTTGTGACCACTGAATAAAGGATTACACCAGGCTTCATTTTGTCTACTATAATTTTAAAGATCTGGGTGTTTCTCACATGGTAATGACATGTTTAAATTCCCCAAAAAGAGGAAATGTCCCTAGTAGCCATTAATTGCTTTGATTACCTCAGGTAACATAATCTAATTGAACTGTTGATTTTTAAGCTATTTTTATCAATATCCTTTTATCCTTATATAGAATTGAACATCGTTAATCCTGCTTCCTGGATACAGAAGATGGGTAGTTTTCTGTTAAGCTTACAGTTAAGCACAAATGCTACTTAACTTCGGCTTTTTTCTCTCTCAGGTTTGAAGCAATCAGGATTTCTCCTATTTTTGTTCACTTCAACTTTTCTCCACCTACTCACTAGAGAAGAAAATACCCCATGCTATGTAATTTGTATCCCCAGTAATTGGCTTATTACAGTGTAATATTAATTCCTGTGGATCAAAAGCTGTTTAGAGGAATTATAAGCAGGGGCTGGAAGGTTACTCACCAGAAATGGCAAATGAAGGTATTCCATGCTCATGCCTGACAAAGTTTAAGTATTCTGTGTGTAGCTTCAGTTTTTCCATACAGAGGAAAGCCTCTACTGTGCAGTGGACCGGTTGCTTCTTGCATAGCCAGATAACTCTGGGGAAAGTCAAATAAGGACATGAGATGTGCAGTTGTCCACTGCAGAAACAAGAATCAGGCTTGCAACACTCTTAGCTCCTCTGTGATGTAAAAGGAAGACCGAGGAATCTGCACTCTTAAACTGACTGTATTCCTTCCTTCCTGCTTTCTCAGAGTGTAGGACCAGAACAGCGGTAGAATATGCTTCTCTGTTTAGGGGTACTGGAAACACTACATATTCCCTTTGGCTTTAGTGTTCCGCTCCTCAAGTTGGAGTGAATCTTGCCAGCACTTATCCTCTGGTGCTAAAGAATTGAAGATCCAGAGGGGCAAGGGTGTGGGTGTTTGTAGGGAAACAGAAGCCCACAAAGCTGACAGCTGAGAGAAAGTGGGTGCCCTCAATCATCCTAAGGCACATAACATTTAAATATGAGATCAAAGTTTCTGTGACATTCAGACCTGGGAAGGAAACGTTGTTCATGATACAAACCCAAGTAGTCATCTACTTCAACGCCAGTTCAGCTGTCCTGTAATGCTGATCTCAGTTGTATCTACATCTTTTTGAGTAATTGTTACTTCATCCTATAGCTCTTCTTACTCCCATGGATGGTACTACTGTCTTCTTTCTAGACAATTCCCTTCTACTTTTAAACCCTTAAAAAAAAAAGTGTATCCTGGTCTCTATATCCCTTCAGCGTCTGTCAAAGAATAGTCTTGCACTGATTTTTCTTCCCTTC
This sequence comes from Rhabdomys pumilio, assembly GCA_030674055.1. Lineage (NCBI taxonomy): Eukaryota > Metazoa > Chordata > Mammalia > Rodentia > Muridae > Rhabdomys > Rhabdomys pumilio. Next base: position 31,248,086 of record JANHMN010000016.1, on the reverse strand, counting down.
ACTTCTTACCTCCCAGTGACTTTCAAGCACACACTATGCCTGGTGCAAAGACATTCCTCTTCTGCTAATATGGAAACATAGTGAAAACAAGAGGGGACTGGGTGAGTCATGGCTACACTCCTTTACCATCCAAATTCCCAAGTGTAGATGTTCATAACCCACGAGGATTATTATCCAAGTGCTACTGTTTTAAGCATAACAGAATAAAAGTGATTCCCCTTCTAGATGAATTGATTAGTATTAACAGAAAATATTCAGTTTCTGTCGATGTATTACCTGGTAAAGTCTGTTAAAACGTTAAGTTTCTCCCTCTTCCAACTCCCTAAAAGAGAGGCTGGAGAGATGGCTTAGCAGTTAAGAGCACTGACTGCTCTTCCAGAGGTCCTGAGTTCAATTCCCAGCAACCACATGGTGGCTCACAAAGATCTCTCATGGTGGTGTCTCTGAAGACAGCTACAGCGTACTCACATATATAAAAGTAAATAAATCTTAAAAAATAAACCTAAAAGAGTCTATGGACTGTCCCATAATGCCATTCTCAGTGTCTTTGAAAGAGCTGAACATTGGGGCTCCACGTGTTGACTCCTGAGGAACACATAAGAGATAACAAATGACATAATATGTACCGTTAGATGAATAAGTACTCACTTCATATAATAATTATAGAGAATGACATATTCATTGAATTATCTTTCTAGTATTGGCAAACGCTCTGCAGTACTTTATGACTAATTCCTTAAGATATCACACAAGATGTTCTGATCATATTCACTCTTCTCCCAGATCCTTCCAGATTTACCCCTTTTTATCTTAACCATTAACTTCAATTTTTGCTGCCCATATGTTCTTGGATGTATGGCCTTTGAACACTGACAACTTCCCAGGGCTACTTGATGAAAACTGACACCTGTTCTCCTAGTGGTTCTCAGTTGCCAACAGTTCTTTGACTCAAGAGTAGGAATTTGGGCTCCCCTACCTTCCATATGTTGGAATTTGGTGTGGCTTGAACTTGTACAGGTCTTACCCAGGCTGTCACGAAGGTTGTGAGTTCATACATATGGTTGCCTGTTGTAGCTGCAAGACACTGTTCCTTTTTCTTTTTTCTTCTTCTTCTTCTTTTTTTTTTAGATTTGCTTATTTCATGTGTATGAGTATAATACACTGCAGCTATCTTCAGACAAATCAGAAGAGGGCATCAGATCCCATTACAGATGATTGTGAGCCACCATGTGGTTGCTAGGAATTGAATTCAGGACCTCTGCAAGAGCAGTCAGTGCTCTTAACCTCTAAGCCATTTTTCCAGCCCCTTCCTTTTTCTTAAGTTTCTGGTGGCAGAGAATTAAACTTAGCAGCATGGGGATGAGCCACACTCAGGAGACAGCAGGGTTTCCCCATTACTTCTGCATAATTGGTATCAGTATCAGCAGAAGTCTCAAAGGCAAAATCAAAGTTTAGATTATGAAAGTATTTTTGATATTTAGGCCTCAGAAAGGCCTTATCCACTCCCTCTGGTCCATGAAATACACTCCAAGAGCCTCTTTTCTTTACCAGCAGTCAAGTAGCAATGAAATATAAACACAAATAATGTTATCAGTCACAACCAGGGCAGGGTGTCTAGGAACTAACTTTGCCAAGCATAAAATGTAAACTTTCATGGAACAAAATAGAGTTTGAAATTCAAAGGATTGGATTTAGATTAGGAAGTATCCTAAGTAGCTAGAGAGAGATCAGCCATGACCAAGGAAGACGATTTCTAAAGGTAAAATCTAAAACCGCTCCATAATTCAGCTTTTTGTTCATCAAAATTATCTGTCCATGTAATACCTTGTGAAACCTCTTTTTTTTTAGGTATCCCAGGATATGCTTTTTTACCTTTTTAGGTTCTTCATTTGTTTTATACCTATGTTTGAAATCACATGTTTTAACTTAAAAAAAAAATACAACATATTCCATTTAATTCTTTCATTTTTTTTTTTTTTACATAGAAATGGGTAATGCTGCTAAATAATAAGTCAGGATTTTTATAATTTACAGAGTCCTTTATTACTGGAAAAAAAAAACCTTCTATTCTTCTTAAAACTAACCTTTGAAAAAGAGGTGCCTTCTAAAAGAAAAAAAAAAAAAAAAAGCCTGTTGAGCGCATGAGAAAGGCCACTGCCAGACAAGGAACATTCCATAGGGTCCCTTCTGTGTGCTCCCCAGCAGGAACTACCCCTCTGCTGTTGATGCATGACACTCTGAAAGCTCTTGTAGAGTCTTTCTTCATTCCTCTGAAGATGCATGAAAATCTCATTACAGGCATTCAACACCTGCTTCCTAAAAGGTCTCAAAAAAGATGTCAGTTTGCTCAGCTCACTTGACAGTATGTCACGGATTTGTTGTTGGTTCTGTTTTATTTTTTTTTAACGTCCATATGGAATGTGATTCACAGATAAATGCTGTCTTGAAATAACAAGCTTCTACACTTTCACAAGCAGCTCTGTAGCCCGTGTAGTTCTCCAGGGTCACAGCTTGAAGGCACACGATTGGTGACCCTGTGTTTATTTACCAACATGTGTCAACAGGTAAACCAAGTGACATGTAGCAGTGTGGCTCCTGCGGCACCTTGTTAATATGAGCAGCTCAGATGTATTAGGAAGTCCTCTTCCAAATCAGAGTAATGCAAACTGACAAGCTTCTACCTCCTTCTCGGCAGTTTCTAAGTGTTCAAAGCCTGCACAGATAACATGGTTTGGAAGATTAGAAAGGCATCCTTACTTACAGAGCATGGCTAAGTAGCCAAAAAGCCAACACTAAATATACACACACATATGTATACACACACATATACGTATACGTATATGTATGAATGAAATATACACCACACAATCAGAATACACACACACACACACACACACACACACACACACACACACATACACACACACAAATACCTCTCCACTAAAGGGTAAGAAACTTTCATAGCCAACAACACTGCTGGAGACATGTGCCTCTATTTCTCTCTGGAAACTTAGAAACATTCATGGTCTTAATAAAAACACAGCTTCAGTCATGTTCTAGTAAGTCGTATACTATAGCATCTTGTAACAGATGTTTCTGTGTGGAGGTGCTAGTCATCACTTCTGTCATATTCCATCATCATAATCAGCCTTCATTTTGGATTTACTTTATGTGTGTGAATGTATTGCCTACATACACGTATGCTCACCAGTGCATGCCTGTTGGATCCCCTGTAACTGAGGTCACAGATGACTGTAAGCCACCATGTAGGTGCTGGGATTTGAACCCAGGTCCTCTGAAAGAGCAACAAGTGCCCTTAACTACCGAGCCATCTCTTTACCCCCTATTTTAAGGATATTAAGTAGAGTACAGAGTATAGCTATGCCTCAAAAAATCCTCCTAAAGAAAGTCTCATATAGAATCAATGACTTTTCCCCATTTGCAGACCTCATAATATGACCTGTCACTCAGGGCCACCACATACTGTTGTTTTATGGAAATCACTGTCTTTCAATGTTCTTCAGCTGTCAGAGCCATACACGTCAGTGACCTGCATATTACCATCTGCTGTGGACCTAAATATAGCTTTGCTCATGTTAAGGCTAATCCAGAGGAAGTATTTAATGCGACAGTAACTATAGAAGAAATAGTTCAAAGTGCTGTATTATTAGTATAACTAATTCTAAAGCAATATTCATTTGAACCGTGCTTTCAATGACAGGGTCATTAAATGAGCTGGTCCCAAAGGGAGGCATGGAACTAGGAGGCCACAGGCTTACTGTTTTCAAACAATTAAGGCATTAGCCATCTTAGGGATTCTGAGCGATTGTCGGGAGGTCATACCACTGCAGATTATTTTCATTCATACACAGAGTTGCCCAGATATGAATTCCATTTTACGATAACCGGGCAGAAATGCAAACTATTCAGACCCCACAAGAAAAAAAAATGTCACCTTTGATCTAAATGAAGTCTATATAAAGATGTAGCCTGGGAAGGTAACTCAGTAGGTCAAATGCTTTCTGTGGAAGCATAAGAGACTGAGTTCAGGTCCGACAAGCCCATGTAATGCCCACAGTGGTAGACACCTGTAATCCCAGTGTTCCTATGCAAGATGAAATCAGAGACTAGACAATCTCACACACTCACAGGATGGTTAGGCTGCATGTGTCGCAGTGAACAAAAACCACCTCAAATAAGATCAATGGCAAGGTTCTCCTCTGACCTTTGCTCACACGCGTTATCATGTTCCTGCCCTCATGCACACTCATACACACAGACAGACACTTGGAAAGATCTGTTAAAAAGAGTGTTGCTTAATTTCTAGTAGGGAAGGAAGTAGACTTCATACAGACTGCCCTTGTGCCTACCTCCATCTTTTGTGAGTGCCAAGTCGTTCAGACAGTTTGAGAATAGCATCAAGATCATTACCTGGCGACCAGTTCAGAATGCAGATTCTCAGGCCTCACCCAAGACAGCCGCATCAGACTCTGTAGGTGACCCCAAGTGATGGTGTTTCAGAAAGAGCTGCGGGGATGCTGATGCAGGCTGGAGTGGAGCACGGCTGAAGATAATCTATCTGTGGATGCCAGCAATCGGAATCTCAGCACTCCCAAGAACCGTGGCACCATTTAGATTGCTGCAAGCATGTCCAGGGTGCCTCATTCCCTTTGCTTAGGGGTCTCACATAAGACAAATATGTGAGGTTTAGTATCTTCTCCCACACCTTTGTGAGGCAGTCTTTATATTTGTCTTCTCTAGAGCTCCAATTTCAAAGACTGTGTCCCAGAATCATCCAACCTACTCACAAGTTCTACAATGTCAGGCAGGTGGGGGAGGGGGTCTTTGGATTAATGGGAAAGAAGTTATCTAATTTCCCACCTTCTTCCCTCCTGAGGTCAGAAGGCCCATGAGGATTGGCCAATTTTAAGAGTCCCCGGAGCCTAACTGTCCTAGGCTCTGGCACGAGGCCACTCACCTATAGAGAGGAGAGGCCAGAGAACAAATAAAAACTTAAGACTTTCCAACTGTATCATGGTCCAGGAGAAATGTGCTGAGCCAGCAGAAAGGCCTAAAGAGTTAACTGTGTGGAACAAATAGCTCACAGGTATGTGTGTGTCTGTGTGTGTATGTGTGTATGTATGTGTGTGTTCAAGACACTTAAACGTCTCATCAATTATGATAAGACCAAATCACAAAGTTTACATGGAATATTGACATTTTGTCAATTAAATAGTTTAAAATTTGTGTCAAAAGCATCACAGATTTCTACATATTGTATACAGGAAAAGAGAAATGATCTAATTGGTCTTTTTCCCAGGTGCCCTTGCAACCTTTACCATGAACATCACTTCTCTTCACTTGGGACCCTGACAAGAAATGGCAATGAGGGAAACAGCCAGGGAGCACATCCTAGGAGTCCACATGCTCCTTGAAGTCTTAAATCCTAATTAAAGCATACTACAGTCAGTCTGTCTGCTTGCAGCTTCCCATCTCCTAGCTTTCCCCCAGTGGGATCTCTTCTTAAATGTACAGAGGAATAATTAAAAGAATATGCTTTAGGGAGCCAAGGAGGGTTATCATAGAAAATGAGAAACGATCATATCCAAGAGTAGTGTACCGAAATTCAGGAAGGAACCTCTCTGCTTTGGGCATATTTGTTTTAAATGCCACTATTTGAAATGTATTACAATAGACAACTTGAAGTAAAGCTTCAAGAACATCAACATTTGTAATGTGGAAGAAACATTACAAAGACAGTGGAGGAAAACATCTTAAAGAGGAATTCTAGTTTCAGATATCCAGTGTAGGTTTTAATGGAGCTGTAGATAACCTTGTTATCTCACAGAGTTCTGCCCGTGGCGTGCATTAAACTTCTTGGCTGTAGTCAAAATGGGTGAAAACCAAGGGTGTGTACACATTGTGCTTGATAAAAAATGCTACTTATTTAAAGTATTAAGAGTGGCCATTATGTTCAAGGACAAAGTTTCCCTCCTCTCCGTAAACTTTATCGAGGAAGAATAAAATGTTTAAAGAGTTTTTAAGTTCCACCAGGGACACAAGATGCTCTCAACATCTTTGTTTAGGAGAATATCAAATGTAGAAGCTGATTTTGATGCATTCACACATAAATAAAAATTAGTTGTCCCACTTTTTTCTATTGTATACTAGTGACTACTATTGACTATCGACATATACGTATATATATGTATATGCGTATATATATGTATATGCGTATATGTCGATAGTCAATACTCAGAAAATTTGAAATGAAAAAGAAGACAAATAATTCAGAAGATTTTCTTAGTTGTTGTTCGTTGGTTTATTAGTTGGTGGTTGAGACAGGGTCTTAGTGTGCAGTGCTGGCTGCCCTGGAATTCAAAAGAAGCAGACTGTCTGACTTTCCCAAGCAATGGGATTAAAGGCAGGGACCTCCAAAACCATCCAAGAAGTGATACTCATATATTTTTCCATATATATCCTATATCCATCTGTCTCTTTGTCTGTCTGTCTACCTACCTGTCATCTGTCTGTCTGTCTGTCTACCTATATACCTCTCTACCTCTCTCTTTTCTTAAGAATTCCATGCATGAGCCCTGCATCTACATTGCTTCTACTCTCCCTCCCCCTCAACTCCTTTTATGTCCTCCCCAATGCGCAACCAAATCCATGACATCAACTTTAAATCTTATCCTTATTTATACATAAGGATATGTATATATGTACAATCTGGCTTGCCAGATTTATTTAATATTGCTTGTATGTCCAGGACTGATCACTTGATAAGGTTTAATTAAATCTCAGCAAGTAACTAAATGACCTTGTAAATTGACCTCAACCTTTCTGAACCCAATAACAGAAGTCCTAATTCCCTAGTTTTCAGGATGGCTTTAAGGATGCAGTAAACAATATCCTAAAATATATTGGAAATACAAGTTCCTTATGTGTTATAGAAGTTTGTATTAGCCTTTTTAAAAACTACATTGTGTGTGTGTGTGTGTGTGTGTGTGTGTGTGTGTGTGTGTGTATACATAAACACATACATATATTAAAACTATACATTTCAAAACATAAAACCCAAAAGTTTCCTGGAACTGACTCTGTGTACCAGACTAGCCTTGAACTCAGAGATCCACCTGCCTCTGCCTCCCAAGTGCTGGGATTAAAGAAGCCTGCTGTCACTCAAGGTATAACGCCAGGCCCACTGCACACAGAGCTGGACAGGAAGGAGAGAGGCTTAACCTGGAGGTCAGTGATAGGGGAGGGGACAAAGAACACACTGGGAAAACAGCTGGGTGGGACTAGTTTGTTTATTTGGGGAGAGGGGTCTTTGGGGCAAGGTTTATGTGGTTGAGTACCATTGTCCAGGGCAGGGGTGTTGGAAGAAGCTACATCTGCATACTCACAGCTTTTAGAGGGTGGGGTGGAGGGGGACTTTATAAGGTCAAATAAGGAATGAAGCATAGAAACATTCAGGGTAATAAATTCACACTAGGGTTGATAGTGGTTGAGAGAGAGAAGTGACCCAACTCCTGCCATCCTCGTATTTGAAGTATCTAGGCTAAAGTTTCCTTAACATTTTCTCCAGAACCGTGAGCCATTATGGTCCCACACCACTTGTCTTAAAACCTGATAGTTTTAGTGACTTTAAATTCTCTATGTTAGAGGGAATCTTAAAGATTATATGATCAGTGATTCTTAGCATCTTGTTGACATAGCAGGACTTTCAATTAATGACATAGTCTCTTTTGCGTCTTCCTTTTTTTTCAGTCTGCTATCATCTTTCAAGTGTCCCCCTTTCATACAGACTCCACAGAATTTCTGTTACATACCTGGTTGCACACACCGATACATATGTTGTTGTACCAAAATTCAGTCTCTTCTGAGGTCCTAGGACATACTGCATTGTCCCTCTATTGATAGGGTCATCCTGTCTTAGGTAAAGCTCACAGCGATAAAGCACCATTCTCTAGCACAGCAGGGACAGTCAAGGCCCACGCCTTACCTTCATCACTTTTTAGATGTTTTCATTTCATCTCTCTAACCCTGGGAGTTATAGGTGTTTTAAAAATGGCTTAAAAATGATACTTGAAAAGCCCTTGCTTGGCTCTGCCTGAATTCTCAAAGAACCATCATCATTAGTATACATCGTCCCCAAACCTCCTCTCAGAAACCTTGTCTGCCCTGCAGTTCTCCTCTCTGGAAACCTGTGTCTCACACAGGTCACATGCTATTCCTCTGTGTCCATGCTTCCTTTAAGTCTCTCCTCCCATGTTTTATACACCACGCATGTTTGTTTCCAGACTTTTTGAAGGCTCTTCTTATCCTCACTAAACAGCTTGGAGAACCTTCACATGAAAAGGCTCACGACCTACCTTGACTTCACCTCTGTTGAAGAAATTTCAAAATGATCCTGAAACAGGTTGATGAACTGGTAGTTGTCTAAACAGCCGTTCGGTTGTGATTTGGGATGTTGAATCATTTGAGATAAGAACATATTAGCCTAAAAGGGAGAAATGAAGAAAAGAAAAATAGACCAGAAAGTCAATGACAGATATGTTTGTTTGGAAAACAAATCATGGTAAGCTGTGTCTGTGATCCCAGCATCTGAGCGAACAAAGCAAGAAGATCCTACGTTTGAGGCTAGCCTGGGTTAAACAGGAGTCCCAGGCCACTCTGGGCTATTTAAGAAGAACCCATCTCAAAACTTGAACAAAAACATCCACTGTCTGTAATTGCCACTCTGATCTGCTTACCTCATCCCTTTTCCTTCCCATAAGTTGAAAATATCTATTCCATGTGGGCAGGCTGATGTTCCTGTCAGAGACAAGAAGTGACTCTTTATTGTAGGAGAATTTAGGGTGTGAGGCCTGTGTACTTCAAGTCATGTCTTACTTATAAGCATGTTAAAAGTTCAATGAGCAGGAACCCACTAGAAGGCATGTTGCACACATTGCTGTCTGCCCATGGCGGATGAATTAAGACAAGAAATGTTAAGGATCTCTTCCAAATTTAAAGCTGAGATCTGAGGAGATGTTGAGAGGAAAGATCTGTTGCAGGAAGACATAGTAGCTACTGAGGTTGGAGATAGAGAGGAACTTAGTTCTAAAAATTTGACTCTGTTCCTTAAGGCCGCCTTTACCAAAGACACCAGGCTTTGCTCTCAGTGAACAAAAGGATCTATGAATATAAGGCAGACTTGCTTTGACCTGCTTTGGGTTAGAGTGAGTATATTTTCCATAAACTCATGTACAAGGATCTCCTGAGTGATGGGGAACTCTTAAAGGGTGGTACCTAGGAGGAAATGACTAGACAATGGGACTGCCATTGTCAGAGGGATTAATGCTGTCCTCTCAGACAGGTTTTAGAGTTCACTCTTGAGAGTGTTTGTTGTACAGTAAAATGACCCCACATGCATGGCCCCTTGTGCCTTATGGCCATTATTTTCCTTTCTAGTTCCCTACCATGTTGTAATATCCTCGGAGACAAAAAAAAAAAAAAAAAAAAAAAAAAAAAAAAAAAAACACTCAAACTTGGACTTTCAGCTGCCCAAACTTAACAGAAGAAACCTCTTTTCTTTATAAAGCACCCAGTATCCAGTATTCTGTTACAGCATCACAAAATGATCTGAGGCAGCTTTACCTTAAATGTTCCTCATAAAAACTGTTCCTATTGTTTTGAGAGAGTTGTGTCACATACGGCACCTGATTTCTGCCAATTTGTTGGAGTCTTTGAAATAAACTATTTTACCTTCTCTTTCACTGAATTTCTGGCAGCTGCACTTCACCTTATTGGGTTTTGTCCCTTTACACCAATTTACCTTAATGCTAAAGGTACCTTCAAATTCGAAGAAGGCTTCTGTCCTTCCCTAACCTGCTACCCCCACATTTGGTAGTGCGCCGAGATGGCAGCAGGCACACAGGGGAGTTAAACAGTTAATTGTGGGCTGTCAGAGTTGTTTTAGGTGACTTTGTACTCCTGGGATTTGAGATCCACATGAACTGAGAATTCAAATAGCAACAAAAAACCTGGGGTTTGCTAATGCCAGGAATGACTCATCTGGTGAGAACTGTATTGTATTGATAATACAATGTAGCCTGAAGGAAAAGACAGTGCTGCCTGCTCTCTTTGTGTTTCTGACCTTGAGCGGAATTGTAACTTGTTTGTTGCAGAAGTTGAGCATCTAATGTGCGGTTGCACCTGTTAGTTCTTGTATACTAAATGGCAAAGCACTTGCAGATCTGTGATTGCTTTGTGGGTGAAATATTTTCTGCAATCTGGTGAACCGGCTTTTTAAAGACAATGTGTTCAATTGTGTTCGTTGCATCCCTTATCTTTCAAAAGTGTGCTTCCTCGTGCCATTTCAATACTCTGATCGTCATTACATCTTAGGACATGTCTGGCTTTGTATTCTCAAGGTAACAATTTGATTTTCTTTTTTTTAAAAAAAACAGAGACCATGAACCAGGCAACTCCTGCCAGGAAGCTGGAAGAGGTTCTTCATCTCGCAGAGCTCTGCATAGAAGTCCTACAGCAAAACGAGGAGCATCATGCTGAGGTGATGACCTGGAGCCCGAGCATAGAGTTCTCCCAAGGGCTTTGCCATGGAGGGGGCAACAGTGAAAAGATAGCTGGACGGGAGTCTCAGTATGCAGCTCGGCAAACATACACCATTCCTGAAAAGTGTGTGTGTGTGTGTGTGTGTGTGTGTGTGTGTGTGTGTGTGTCTGTGTGTCTGTATGTGTGTGTGTGTGTGTGTGTGTAAGTATGGTTTTTGCACACATATGTGCTCGTGTGTGTGTGTGTATGTGTGTAAGTATGGTTTTTGCACACTTATGTGCTTGTGTGTGTGTGTGTGTGTGTGTGTGTGTGTGATTTTTGTATCTGTTTTTGACAACAAGCACATAATAAGGACCCGAGAAAGCTTGAGAGATCTGTCCCCAAGTTACATAAACAATAGCTAGCAAAGGTAGGACACACCCATCTCGGGACACCAAACAAGCAGGAGCTTTTTGTCCTATGATATGATCATTTTGTTTGAAAATGTGGGACAGTGAACATTAATCAAAAAACATTCATAATTGTGTAACTGACTAAAGCCTTCCCTTTTGCATCAGATTTTCTGTGTGTTTTTATTAAATCTTTGGTTTTTCAAACATATTTGTGAAACATTTATAATTTTTCTATGAAAAACTGGGCTAACGTTGTTTGGCTTCCGTGTGTTTAGTGGTTTGTTGTATGTGTATTAGAGATCCCAACCCTCTCTTACATACATAGGTGGTAAATTTTTTTTCCCATTAAATATGCTGCATTTTCAAAAAAAAAAATCTGTGGTTTTTCCTTGTTTTGGTTTTTTGTCACGCTTGGCGGGAACCCAGGCATTACCACCCTCTGCCCCAGAGCCCCATTGCTAGCCAATATTTTTAAAGTCCTAATTACATATTAACATTTTCTATAGACCCACAGTGGTCTCACCATATTGATATTCTAAGACTTAAAATTTTCTATTCAATAGTTGTGAGTACAAAAAACAGTTTTCTGGTTTTGAGTTGAATAGAGGAAATATGTAGAATTAAATAAACACAATAAATGTTGGTATCCTCACAGTGCTTTCAGTTTTGAGGAAGCAGATGTAACGAGCTGAAAGAAAACAGACCAGATACATGTGAATTTATAGAATATTTATGTTTGATATAATCTAGTTCTCAGAAAATATGAGAAACTACAGGACCTATATTTAAGCAAATTCTTGGAAAAGAGTATTTATGAAGCCGTACTATAGGTAACTAAGATTTATTGTATCTGGTTATAAATATGATCATTCAAAACATCTGCTTTTAGCTCACACTGTGGAATCTAGTTTTTAGCTTGCATCTGTCATGTGTGAACTTGTTATGGATATTTTATTTTAAACTGAAGAAACAGCTGCTTCAATAATTTGAAATGAATTCCCAGGAGGATGTTTTCTGGGCTAGAATCACCGCCATGCTACAAAGAAAAAAAAAAAATCATACGATAAAAATATAGGTATGTTTCCTCGTCTTTGTCTTGAACTGAACGAGGTTATCATCAGAGTCTAAGGCCCTTCTAAATTGTTTTTAATCTGACCAAATATCCTATTTCAGTATGTTTTTCCACTAGACAGGTTTACAACCAATACTCCCATACATTTTATGTAAACTAAAATGTAATGTTTTTAATTTAGTCAATGTAGTCACTAAAAAATCCTTGTTAAGGTATAATTATAATATAGATGCTGTTTGGTTTTTAATGCGTAACCTACAACTGACTTCCCTGAAACATAAGCACAGAAACATCACTGTGCTCTGTGCTTCAATGCACGTGGAACTAATCTGGTGACTTCTTTACAAATACTCTGTAACATGGTGCCATTTTTCTGTTCTGCTTACGCTCCAAATTTTTGGAATCCCACAGGGAAGAGAGGTGAGTAAAACTGTTTCTTCTTTTTCTTTCTTTGCATAAGACAACCCTTTAATGTGACTGTGAAGCAGGGCCTGTTCTAATGGTTGTCATTTGAAGTCAACTTAGGCTTTTCCTTGGAATGCAAGACTTTCCTCTGAGTGGGCTAGCCTTTGCTACACGGTTAGGTGACTGTGTTTAGTTAGAAATCACATGCATAATTAATGTCTTCCGGCCCAAGCAAAACACCATGCAAGAAATTGGAAATTTTGGCTTTTTGGGTTTTTTGTCTTGGATTAATTTTTAAATCTTTTTATTTTCTCCTTTCCGTTAGGTCTTCCCTCTGAGCAGTACTGGAGAATGAACTGGTCTAATTTCAAAGTCATTTCCAGAGTGTGTTAGTGGGTGGCACTCTACACTGAGATTCATTTTGCTGGATGCTCGGGGCCAGTTTCATTACTCCAAGCTGCACCTAGCTCCCTCTGCTCTTCAGCTTCTCTGAGGAGGTTAATGCATTTGCCTCGAGGTGACCTCCAGATAGCTCAGGCTCCCACTCTTCCTTTCACTCTGCCTCCCTGGCAGTCCCAGTGCACTCAACAGGACTAAGTGGCTGTTTCCCTCTTGCACCGTTCCTGCAGGTGCCCAGCCATTCACCTCTTTGTCATGAACTTGATTGGAAGGCAGTCCCTCCTCCTCTGGAGGCCTCTTGACCTCTCAGGTTTTTCTCCCTAGAAAGCTGATTTTAGCTCTTTTTCAGCAAAATCTTTTAAGGCTTTCTCCACATTTCAGGGAGCAGGCTGTGCAGGATCTGAGATTTCAACCAAAGGAATCTAACAGTTCTTCATCCAAAAGCCATTCCCTCTGACAGAACTAGGAAGTCCCAGTGCCTCCTGGGAAAACCACTAGTTCTAATCCACTACCTGTGAATGCAGGTGTGGACACGTGTGCAGACCAAAGGCTGGAATCAGGGATCTGTCTGCCTCAGTCAGTCCTCACCTTGTTCTTTGAAACAAGGTCTCCCACTGAATCTGGAGCTCACCTATTCGGTTAAGATGGATGCCTGACGAAGTTCAGTGAGCTACTTGCTTCTGCTTCCCAATTGCAGGCACAGAGCATTGCCCTTGGCTCTTTTTGTGAATGCTAGCAAGCCAAACTTAGGTCTGCATGCTTGGGTGGCAAGCACACACTTAGCAAATGAGCTTTTGACCTACCTTTGCTGTTGGTTTTGGTTTGGGCTGGTGGTGCTGGTGCTGGTGCTGGTGCTGGTGCTGGTGCTGGTGCTGGTG
>JANHMN010000016.1:31218931-31234370 GCA_030674055.1 Rhabdomys pumilio | reverse complement strand
TGGTGCTGGTGCTGGTGCTGGTGCTGGTGCTGGTGCTGGTGCTGGTGCTGGTGCTGGTGCTGGTTGTTACAAGTTTGGTTTTTTTGGAGATAAGGTCTTACTGTGTAGCAAGTCCAGACTGGCTGCCAGCTCATGACCCTTTTTCCCAATCTCCAGATTCCAGGTGTATGCTACCATGTCCTAGAAAGAGGAGAGTACAGGAACAATTCTGGGTCAGAATTTTTTAAGTGTGGGATGACAACCTCATTCCTCCACTTGATGTCCTGTCTTTCTACTATACGTAGACTCTACAAGTTCCTTCTCCCCATTGTTGAGCATTTCATCGAAGGTCCCTCCCTTTGAGTCCTGAGAGTCTCTCACCTCCCAGGTCTCTGGTACATTCTGGATGGTTCCTACAACCTCCCATCTCCTACCTCCAGAGGTTGTGTTTTTACACTCATTCTGCTGGCCCTTGGGGCTTCACTCCTTTTCTCCTTTCCCTCCCCTCTCTTCCCCCTCTCCCACCCATTTTCCTCCCTCCCTCTGCCCCCGTGCTTTCTTCTCCCTCACAAGTATGATTGAAGCATCCTTACTTGGGCCCTTTGTCTTGTTACCCTTCTTGAGTTCTGTGCATTGTATCCTAGGTACTCTGTACTTTTTTTTTTTTGGCTAATATCCACATATTAGTGAGTATATACCATACGTATACTTTTGGGTCTGAGTTACCTCACTCAGGACTGTCGGAGGGCAGAACTAAAGAGTGATAATGACTAGACTGTTAAAAAAAAAAAGATGAAAGACAATTAAAAATTAATAGATTGCTGTCTGCCCTCAAACCCATAATCCTCCTGTTTTATTTCCTTCAGCTTCTTGCTTGCTTGTGTATGTCACTACACAACTGCTTTTTTGCATTAATGTGTAATGTTCCAGCTTCTGAAACGAGGTCTCTAATTTGTTATGTAGCTGGGGATAACCCTGAACTTCTTATCCTCCTGTCTCCACCTCCCTACTTTGGGAATTGCAAGCATGGACCTCGATGATGCCCATTTTTATTTTGGTAGTGGCAACAGATCCCAGGGCTTTATGCATGCTAGCTAGACATCCCTAGCCGCCTACATCATTTTCATCACTATAGTTCTGACAGGCTATGTTTCAGGTAGTGTAATGCTTTTTGCTTTGGTGGGGTTTCTCAATATTTCTTTAGCCATTGTTTCTAGTTTTTATTTGGGTTTGTTTATGGTTTGTTATTTGTTTGTTTGTGGTAGTTCCCTAAGAATTTTAGGGTTCTTTTTCTTTTTATATTCTGGTATTCGCCCCATCAGAGCTATACAGCATTCACATATTTTATTTTCTCATAGCTCTCCACTCCGGGAGCTGTTGCTTTGCTGAGCATTCGCTCTTTGGTGTGATAGAATTCCGCTAGTCTGATTTTGCTTTTGCTTCCTGTGATCTTCGTGTCTCCCCCTAAACCTTTCCCTGTTCTAACATCTGACTCTGCTTCTCCTGTTTTCTTCTAGTGTTTCCATAGTTTCGCAGTGGCTGCCTTTGTATCTATGTGTTGAATCCACTTTGAGTTGGTTTTCCTAACTTTTTCAGTAACCATTTATTTTTTAAGTTTTTTTTTTTCTCCAATATATATTTTAAGTAGCTTTGTTGGACATCAGTGGACTGTGAGTGCAAGTTTTCTTCTAAGTAATCTGTTGTATTCCCTTGATGCATGTCTGTTTATTGCCTTTTATTATTATTTATTTATATTTCTTATTCTGTGTGTGCACATGCTGCTGTGCACAAGCGGAGATCAGAGGATAACTGACAGGAGTTGCTTCTCTCCTTCCACCATGTGTGTTACAGGAACTCAGGTCATCAGAGTTGGTGGCAAGCTCCTTTACCTGCTGAGCCCTCTCACCTACCCCTTGGGGTTTTTTTGTTTGTTTGTTTTTTGGGGGTTTTTTGGGGGGGGGAGGGGGTTGGTTTTTTTTTTTCAGGCCCGGACCATGCTGCTTTAATTACAATAACTTAGTCTACTTTGAACTCAAGCAGTATAATGCCTCATGCTTTGTCCTTTTTGTTTACAATTGCTTTGGCTACTTGGAGGTCTTTTTTTTTGTGGGGGGGTTTTTTGTTTGTTTGTTTTGTTTTGTGGTTCCATATGAATTTTAGAAACATTCTCATACTTTGATGAAGGAAGTCATAGGAGTTCTAAGAGTCATGGTATTAAATATGTAGCCAGCTGTCTTAGGGTTTCCATTGCTGTGAAGACACACCATGACCAAGGCAACTCTCATAAAGGACAACATTTAACTGGGGCTGGCTTACTGTTCAGAGGTTATCAGTATCATCATGGTGGGAAGCATGGCAGTGTGAAGGAGGAGATGAGAATTCTACATCTTGATCTGAAAGCAGCCAAAAGAGGATTTCTCTTCTATACTAGGTGGGGCTTAAGATAAGAACCCTCCACAGGCTACCTACATAGTGACACATTTCCTCTAAGGCCATACCTATTCATTCCAACAAGGACACACCTTCTAATAATGTCACTTCCCATGGACCAAGCATATCCAGTGGACCACACTAGCTTTGGATGTTAGCCATTTTAACATTGTTTCTTCTAATATGTAAATATGGGGTATCTTTCTAGTTATGTCCTCTTCTATTTCTGTCCTCAGATTTTACTAAAGAGGTCTCTGACCTCTTTGTTTAAATTTACTTGTATATATACAATTTTTGAACTTATAAGAACAAAGGTAACATTTAAAAATGACGTACATTCTGAAGTATCTTCACCTCTTTTTATTATTTTAGTAATTATATTTAAAATTAATATCTAAATAATGAATTAAAAGAATTATGAGGAGCCAGCAACATGTTATGGTCCACTCTACTGGCTACTACTAGAATATGGCCTTCTGTATTGTTCTGTGTATGTTTATATACTAATATATTTGAGCTCCATGAAATATACTAATTATTGAATTGTCTCCTGAAATTTTATGGCCACTCACAAACGTTAGCATTGTAGACTAATGTTATCATGAGAAAAAAAAAAACATTATAAAACCAAATATTCTGGTTTTGCTCAATATAGAGTGATCCTCCTTCTTTGTATTAAATTTTATATTATACATTCCAAAGGTAAAAAACAATCAAAACCCTTAGACTTCAGATAAATTAGAAAATATATAAATAAGTCTTATGATAATAAATGTTATCATAAAAAGAAATCAAGGTACAGTAGCAGTGTTCTGATATATAAAGTAGACGATGGATGGATGGATGGATGATGGATGGATGGATGGATGGATGATGGACAGCTAATATGCTCTGTATAGTTACTTAAGAAAACTATATCATGTCTCTCCTACTTACTAGCTCTACAAATAAAATAATTATGCCATCTGCTCAAATGAGCAATTTAGGAGAATAACTAAGATAATACTCATAAAACTTCTGGAACGGTACTTAGCTCATAAACTCTTTTAAATTCATAGTGGACATTTTGTTTCTCACTTTAACTTGTTTGTTTTTAAGACAGGTTCTCACTCTATAACCCACACTGGCCTTAAACTCAGATTCTCCTGAATCAGCCTCCCTACTTACAGGCATGTGCCACCATGAATAACTTGGACATTATTTTTAAAGCACATTAACTCACTATTTGTATGTGAATTTCAATGTGTTTTTGTAATTGCAGATAATAGCATTCATTTATATTTGTACAGAAAAAAAATTTCATATTAATTTATTTTCACAATAATCTAGAGAAGGTAAAGTTCTTATTGATTTACAGACTAGGAAGTAGAAATCCAGGTGGAGAAGTGATGTGCTTCTGATTACCGTAGTCTTGCCTCTAAGTTGAGAAGCTCAATGCCTTATTCCTAGGTTCAAGGTGCATCCTATCTGCCTCCATTTTCAACTTCTTTGATGCCACTCCAGGTGGTGGTGGCACAGTCCTTTAATCCAGCACTCGGGAGTTAGAGGCAAACAGATCTGAGTTCTGGGCCAACCACTCACTCTGCAGAGATACACAGAGATGTGTGTCTCAGAGAAGAAAAAGAACTTTCAACTACTTTGCATAATACTGGCAAAGCTTTCAAAGCCTGTCATATATATTATAGTTATTTTTCAAGATTGATTATATGTTCCTATTAAACATATTGATAAACTATTGCCTTCTGCCTCTGACACATCATTTACAGTAAATCATGACTTAGTGTTAGCACCAAGACAGATTTAGAATTGCTCTCAGGACATCCCATAGGTGTCTGACCAACAGATGCTTTTCTTAGAGAGTTTTCCTCCAGCCCAGTGAGACTCTTCTATTAAACATCTGCCACCTCATGAGATGGAACCCTGGGAAGAAACAGTACAGTCCTCTTCTTCCCCTCTAGTCCAGTCAGAACAGTCACCTCTAATAGGATGGCAAGAGAGAAGAAGGACGGGTGTTGGGGGCTGATCCTGTCTTCAAAAGAAATGACATCTTTTGCTTGGATCTTCAGCCAGTGGTTGGGGAGTTGGCTCAGTGGTTTGAAGCACTTCTTGATCCTCCTGAGAACCAAATTTTAATTCCCCATACCCACCCATGTTAGGTAACTCACAGCAGCCTGTAAGCCTGCGTATAGGGGATCTGACATTCTACTTTGTTTTTTTCTGGGCACCATAAAACCACTGTGAGTATGTACCACACTCATAGTATGCACTCACCCAGGCACAAACATACATATAAAGTTAATTAGTTAATTAATTAAAAGACTGGTTACTCAATACTTTCTAAAGTCATCAAAATTAGAATTTGAGGCATAAACAATACTTCTTTAAAACATAATGAGCTTTTATAGTCAATAGGAAAAGCATAAAGGTTTTCTTTAAAAATTTATACTCTATTACTTTTCATTCCCAGTCTGGCTCTCTCTTCTAACTTAGCTTTAACATGAGCTTTCTGAATTTGTCTGACAGTACTGAAACAATGCAGAGCTAATACAGCTGCCAGGTTCTTAATTTTAGCCTTCTGTGAAGGTATTGGCTGTGAACAGGAAGTGAGATTTTTACGAGCATCTCTCTTCACAGGACTGAATTCTGACTAGCATTTCTACTCTGCTCTGCTCAGTGAGGAATCTCAGATTCTACTTTAAATTGTCACAACTCTAACTTCAAAGTGCAAGAATAAGAGATATAAAATAAATCAATAAATACTACTATTATATTATTTAATAGTTGTTAGAATTATTAAGTGATTATGTTATTAGATTTTTATATATTATATATGCCTATTATAACACATATTTCAGCAAATGCTCAGAGATAGTCATTGCATGAGACGCTCTGCTGGGTCTATGCAGTTATGCAGTATAACATTCCTGAACAAGGTCCTCACCTATACATGTATCACACTATTGAGGAAAACATTAAGATGTCTAATCACTCTTAAGTCTATTTATGCACATTTTTTTCTAGCTTAATTTTTGTGTCTCTTTGCTTGATGCTAATTAGCCACACGGCAACTTTTCTTAACATTCTTTTTCTGCCACCTATGAATTCAAGGTCATTTTTTACTATGAAAGGTTTTAAAATCATGTTTCAGAATCTTGCAACCCAGTCTTTCAGCTTTGTCATGTATCTTCTCCTGATTAAAACCTAATACATATTTAAATCAATACAGTTCAGAAAGTAAGTGGGTGATTCTCAGGCTGCAGGATTTAAATCTTTTAAATAAATAGTTTTAACGGGGAGAATAATAAAAATGCATCACAGGAATTTTCGTGTTTTATATTGGCTAAAAGATTATGATAGTGGGCCTCGGAAATGGCTCTGTGAGTAAAGAACTTGCCACACACATGTGGGGACCCGAGTTCAGGTTCCCAGAGCCACAGAAACGTCAGGCAAGTTTGGCAGAGCCCTGCAATCCTAGTGATCTGGAAGCAGAGGCAGGGATCCCCAAGAGCAACCTTGAGAACTAGCTAGCCACATAGGAGAGCTCTGGGTCCAAGTGGGTTGAGAGTGATCAAAGAAGGACTTTCTATGACCTATACATGCATATACATACATGTACACCACACATACAGGAAAAAGATTTTGATACCAATTGGCACTCTGTAGACAAATAAGGACAAGACTTAAAAGACAACACAAAAAAATGACTTTAAAATATTCCATAAGTGTATAAAAACTTATTTAAAATTACTTATAATTATAGATAGGCAAAGTATAACGAAACTGAGAACAGAAGCATCCCCATTCTTTTTCGAGAACTGTCTAAAAACAAATTATTCTTTTCTCCTCTTAAAAAAGCATAATTTTTTAAGTGATTATTTTTATTACCAGTCATAGCAGACCTGACCAAGTACAAAGTGAAGAACAGACCAGACATATGCTGTCTTGACCAGTGTTCACAGTCTGAGAACCAGAAGTGTAATCACCTAAGCAGCACTGTGTCCCATGAAGTAACACTGTTGAGTCTCAGAGAACCATCCAGGGGCCTAGTTCACACTAGCAATTCAGATGTCCTCTCTGGGGAAGTAAGGCTCAGACCTGGAACAGAGAGGTCATGGGGCTTTGCAAGCTAGATGGTAAGACTTTTGGATTTTGCTGTGTGTCGGTTGGCAGTCAGGTACAGTGTAGGAGAAGGAGTGCATGGGTTCCAGATAGCTCTGTCTGTCATGGGGAGGAAGGCATCGAAGGCAGAACAGTTCAAACTGGGAGCCAGACAGAAAGAGTCAAGCTGTTTCCTACCTCCTAAACTTTCTAGAACATCCCAAAACTGGCAGCACCAGCTTGGTACTAAGCCCCCATCTTGTGCCTTTTATTGAGACACTTCATCTTCAAACCACAATAAAACAATCAGTATTTTATTATAAAATCAGGGTTTATTTGTGAAGGTCTTACCACACTGTCCTTGGGTATCTCAAAACTGGGGGAAAGTTTTTTCCAAGGGGCAGTGGTTTTAGAAGACAGTGTATTCTCATAGTCTAATGCTATGCTGTCATTAAAGACAAAAGTTGAAGGAACTCATCCTACAGTATAATACCAAATGTTAGTATTTTCTATTCATAAAAAGGAAATAGTCATATTAGTTGTGAATAGTTTTTATATATAAGAATTTTTCTTTTGTTTTTATAGTATAATTTTTCTTATGGTTTATGTCTGGTTTCTAAACAAATGAATGCCTGTCTTAGGTCTCCTTCATCAATGACAAGTTTGTTATTATATATGTGATACCTATAAAATTTCTTATCTCAAAAATATTAGATTTTATTTATCATACTTGTTTGTGAAACTGAGGCATGATGTACATGCTTTCAGGAGCACAGTATTTGTACATGTTTCTAACAAGTCATAAAGTTCTCCTTTACTTCTTGCAGGCATTTGCCTGGTGGCCAGACTTATTGGCCGAGCACGCAGAGAAATTTTGGGCTTTATTCACAGTAGATATGGATACGGCGCTGGAGGCCCAACCTCAAGACTCCTGGGATAGCTTTCCCCTTTTCCAGCTGCTTAATAATTTCCTCAGAAATGACAGTGAGTACTTGCATTTCCTTCCTGCATGAAATGGCAAACGATGGGTACATGTTATCTGTAGATATATATGTATATAATCTGAGCTTGATCTTAATAAGAGTCAGCATGGATAACGAGAGCTTATTGAGCGTCCCTGAGTCTGTGGGAGATGATACCTCCTGTCATTCACTGAACTGCAGAACAGCTGGTACATAGAGTAGACAGCTTTCTCATTATACCTTAAGGATCAGAAAACCTACAAAGTCTGGCACTGCCAAAATACCTGAGACTGCACCCATCTCTAAGAGATGTTCTGGGTCAAGGCTCCCTTTCAACATACACTGTGATTGAGATGTCCTCCCGAGAATGGATTTATCTCCTCGGGGGATAGTAAAATAATATTGCATGTATGACTTGTTCATTTATATTTAGGAATCAAAAAGGAAGCAATGGTTCTCTGTTGAGACTGTTTACCAGCATAATAATAACTTTCATTGTTTCCTGGTAGATGGTCTAGCATCAGTGCAAACCTGGTTTTTATCAAAACAGTAGCATATAGATTCCTGAGCCTTTCCTAAGATAGGCTTTTTCATTTTCCTTAGACTCAGTTTGGTTGCCAGTAGCTGCTCTTGCATGCTGGGTGGGGGTGAGGTCACTAATTCCCCACTGTGTATGGTTCTTGCAGTGATACCCCATGCTGGACTAGCCTCTTGGAGACTGGTCATGGCTGTCCTTGATCCTGAGGGAATTTTCTTCTTTCCTGACTTGTCAGATCATTTAAATCTTCCTCATGCAATAGGTCTTTCACCTGTCTGAGCAGACCTCACCCCATTTCTCCATGTATGGTCTTCGGAACTCTGGTCATCATGTCACCTGAGTCACCCAGACGCCATACTCCTCTTGCCAAAGACTGTTTTTACTCTATCTATACATTCTATACAGTTAATGCTTCTATGTCTTCAGAACTTTTACACGGCACTGTTACGTTCTTTTAGCTTTAAAATTAAAATCTGTGTCTCTAGGATTGTATAATTTTTTAAAAAAATTATTCTTTGGTTTTGTTCATTGCTAGAGCCCAGTATCTATCTCCTTGGTTATTATCTCCTTGAGTCTACCTGCTTAAACTGGGAAGGACATTGATGTCGATATGAATGTGTGATGCTGTACACTGCAGGTCTATCCCGGATCTCAGATCTGAGACAGACTGAGAACACCTGTTCTAGTAGGAAAGGCATCATGTTACAGTACTTACCAGCCAGGGCTTGATTTCCACACACAGACCCGTCTCTGCCACTTGACCTTTGACAGTAATTTAACCTCTCTGAGCTTAAAGGTCTCTACTTACAGAAGGAAGATGGTAATTACTCTTGCAGGGTCATGGTAATTACACTTAGAGCATCATTCTTGGTGAGGGTAAACAGAGTGAAGACTCCATGCAGTAGATGCTTAGTGGATATCAGGGATACTGTAGGTTTTCCATCCGTAACTCCAGTCCTCAGTATTTCTGTCGTCTTAGCCGCTCTAGCCAGGTTCATATAGTTTCCGAACACTGTATGTTATGAAGCCAAAGAAACTGAGGGATGATTTTTTACTTCAGATTCAACCACAGTGCCTGTGCTCACAAGAGCTCAATACATTTAATCGTCCACATTGAATCATTCATTCTGCATATCGGCCTTCAGAAAAGCCAATTTTGTTTCTTCCTACCAGAAAGAAGGCTCTGGATGCCCTTCTTGTCTTAGTTGCCTGTCTTTATTCCCATTTCTGCTGACAAAATGCTTGTCTTTTTCTTAACTTTATCTTAAAATATGTATAACATAATAAACACACGAATTATGTGTTAATTCAGGGGTGAACAGGTGTAGGCATCTTTTTAAAAGAGCTTCCAAGAATGATCAGGATTTCATAAGATGGGGAACTGAGTTCAAGCCCAACACCAGCATGGGAAACCAGGCATGGTGCTATGCTCTGTAATCCCAGTGTTAGGGAGGAAAAACCAAGTGGCTCACAGAGGATCGTTGGCTGGCCAGCCTAGCAGAATCTACAAAACCCAGGCCAGAAAGTAACAGTGTCACAAACAGCAATATGACAGTTCCTGAGGAATGACACTAAAGATTGACCCTGTCTCAACTATACATGCACATTAATAAACATGCATCTACACATGAAGAACTAACCACATTACCTGTGCTGAAGATTATTCAAAAGGAGGAGTTTGTTAATATTCATATTCAAACAGTAAAGATGAAAAATCATATGAGTTATACAAAATACTAGGATTTTTTTAATATTGGAAATAAAATACTTTATAGACTTCTTGAATTTTTTTCTTGAGTTCCCATAAGTACATGGTTTTGATATTGTTTAATACTTATCTTTGAGAAATATTCATTTATTTTCAAGTGTAAATTGATGAAATAGACTGAGATCCACAAGTTTTTACTAATTGTTTTATTATTTACATTTCAAATGTTATCCCCTTTCCAGGTCCCACCTCCATGAACTCCCAACCCCTTGCTCTGTCCCTTTTGCCTTTAAGAGGGTTCTCCCCAAATTACCTACATGCTCCCACTTCACACATTGCATCCTCCTCCTCTGGGCATCAAGCCCTCACAGGACCAAGTACCTCCCCTCCCACTGAAACCAGACAAAGCAGTCCTCTGCTATATGTGTAACGGGGACCATGGACCAGCCCATATATATTCTATGATTGATGGCTTAGTCCTCAGGAGCTCTAAGGGGTCTGGTTAGTTGATACTGTTGTTCTTCCTGTAGGGTTGCAATCCCATTCAGCTCCTTCAGTTCTTCCCCTAACTCTTTCATAGGGGTTCACAGCCTTAGTCCAATGGTTGGCTGTAAGTATCTGCATCTGTCTCAGTCGGGTGCTGGCAGAGCCTCTCAGAGGACAGCCGTGCCAGGCTCCTGTCTGCAAGCACAACACGACATCAGTAATAGTGTCAGAGTTTGGTGCCTGTGCATGGAATGGATCCCAAGTTGTGGCAGTCTCTGGATGGCCTTCTCTTTAGTCTCTGCTCCATTTTTGTCCCTGCATTTTCTTTAAACAGGAATGATTGAGGGTCAAAATTTTTGAGATAGGTGGATGGTCCCCATCCTTTAACTAGGGGCCATGTCTTCTGGAGTTAGTCTCTTCATGTTTCATCTCCCCACTGTTAGGCATGTTGGCTAAGATTATCCCCATTGAGTCCTGGGAGCCTCTCATATACCTGGTATCTAGGACTTCCTAGAAGTTTCTCCTATCCCTTACCCCACACTGTTGCATATTTCTATTCATTCTCCTGGCCCTTGGGGCTTCTCTCCTGTCTCCCCCATTCCTGATCCTGCCTCCTTTTGTCCCACCCCATTTCCTCTCCTACCCAGGTCCCTCCTTCCCTCTGTCTCTCATGATTATTTTGTTCCCCCTTCTAAGTGGGATTGAAGTATCCACACTTGGGCCTTCCTTCTTGTTAAGCTTTATATGGTCTGTGGTTATGTCATGGATATTCTGAACTTTTTAGCTAATACCCACTTAGAAGTAAGTACGTATCATGTATGTCTTTTTGGGCTTGGGAGAACCACAATTTTTAATCTTTATTTTATATGTACATGTGTGTATGTATGTGTGTGTATGTACACATATACATATACATATACATATATACATATACATACACCCATATATGTATTTTATATGTACATATGTATATATATGTACACATGTGTTATGTGTATGTATACCACATGGCTGAGTGAGCCAACAGAGGTCAGAAGACAGTATCAGATCTAGAATTAGAGGTATAGGCAGTTGTGTATCCTGTGGACCAAATATGAATGCTCTGTGGAACAATAAATGCTTTTAACTACTGAACCATCTCTTAAGATCCAAGAGAACACAAGATTTTCTTCCAGGTAGACCCACAAATATTTATTCCATGACAGTCTTGTATTCCACTCCTATTTTGTAGTGTTTCCTTTGTATTAACTGCTATTTGGTGCATATAATCACTGTTTTGTGCTTATTTTATTGTGCAGTCCTGGATCAATAAAGAAACATTTACTAGAAACCTCTTTGGGGCCCTGTCAAAACTAAGGGTATCTACTATATCTTGGCTTGAATTTTACAGTGATTAACAGGTTTTTAGAAAACATCAATTATTTCTGAGAAAAACAGCTCCTTCGTGTGGTGATGTAAATAAAAATTTCCCCTGTGCCATAATTTCCTTTTGGTACTGGGAGATTGGTTCAGCCTGGGGAATTGAAGGAGAAAGAGTAACTTTCATCCCAAACTCACAAGTTTTGTTTCACAAGCAAGGCCACTAAATAATTTCTCAGCAGTTGATAAAACACCCTTCCTTCCTACCTATTACTGTCACTTTTGATGATAATGAAGACAGTTGTAAATAATCAGGTGTTTGTCTTATTACACTCCCTTAATAGCAATTTGGTGAATCTGTTTAAATATTTAGTGTCAACCTAAACTGCTCTCAAACTACTCCATTTTGTCTTTGTTTTTTTTAAAGATTTATTTATTTTATGTATAATACACTATAGCAGTCTTTAGACACAGCAGAAGAAGGCATCAGATTACAATTACAATTACAGGTTACAAATGTAACCCCATTACAGATGGTTGTGAGCCACCATGTGGTTGCTGGGAATTGAACTCAGGACCTCTGGAAGAGCAGTCAGCACTCTTAACCACTGAGCCATCTCTTCAGCTCCAAACTACTCCATTTTGAATCTATGGGAAACCATTGTCTTTCCCTTTGTCCCCCTTGAAAGGGTGATTTACATTACATGCATGCCGTTGCAATTTTTCCCATATTGACCCAATTAGAGTTATTGTCGAAATTCCAATTAACTACGACTTAAACTAGCCAGGAACACTACAACAGAGAGCTCTGAGTGGTTTAGTCTTGGAATGGGAGATAATTTGCTGAATAATGCTGCTTCCTTATAAAGATGATTGTGGGGAGGCGGGGAGGTATGTGCTACAGAGAGCACACTGCTAATTACAGAGGGTTTTAAATGATCATGAAGCATTACTAATAATGATTAATCTCACGTTTTTTTTTTCCAAAATTTAAAATGACTAATTTCATTCAAAATGAGATACTGATTATTAATCATACTTTATAAGTGAACAGCTTGCACTCATTGCTTCAGATGTCCCCAAAAGTTATTCATCATCATTTTGTATTAAAATCTTCATGAACTGTGTATCTTTTGACCTATAGATGAAGACCCTAAGTAAAGACTCTTGGTTTTGCTGCTGAGGAAACTAAGGCTGGTGAAGGCAGTGATCCTGAGCAGGGGCTTTGCCCACAGGGAATTAGGGATGGAGGTAGGGGTGGGGCGAGATCACTTCATGACCAGTTCAGTTTCATTCCACAGTAACAAAGCATATTCTGAGAATATTAATGTGACAACAGTATACTTTCAATGATTCCCTGAGCTTTTGATTTTAACTCAGAAAATGCTTCTAGGACACTGAATTATCAGAACAGGACAGCAATGGTTATCAAATACAGAGAGGGTTAGTTAGATAGAGGAAGGGGTTATCCTAGCTTATATGTCAAGAAGCATCTGTGACAAGATTTCCAGTGGAAATTAGTGACAAGATTTTCAGGAGGAAGTTAGTAGAGAAAGAGGGCAAAGACCTCAAATCCAATTTCCCTTTTAAGGAGGAAAAAGGCATGGTGGTGTCTGAGGTGTGTGTCTTCCCTGGCAGTTAGCAATGATTAGAGCACATTGGAGCTCGGAGAACACTTGGAGGAGAGAAGTGGTTTTCCTCAAGGGAAGAGTGCCAGCTGCATCATGCTTTTAGCAACTGTCCCCAACCTCCCACCCTCCTGGCCTCACCCATGATTCCCAGAGCAAGGCTGGTGAGGTAAACAAACTTGGGCTCCATTCCTGGCCAAAAACCGTCTGAGCCTCTGCTTGCCTTCCATGCTGCCTCTGTGTCCCCATCTGCTCCCCTCAACTAGAGATAATTAGATGGGTAGTTACATTAAGAGGTATCTGAGGAAACACTTTTGAAACAGAGAGATGAATTAAAAGTTGAAGAGAAACGTTTTCATAATGAAGCAATTAACAGGTTAGTCAGATGATAACTGAATGTCCGTAAGGCAACTACAAATAGAGTCTACTCTTGCATAACATTTTCTACAGTTGTCCCATGGAGAATAGATGCGACCAGTGACCGATGCTGAGAAGTGAAAGCCATCTACAAATGGCACCGATCATTTCTTTCAGCACGCCTGAAAGGCAGGCCCTTGCAGCTAGTCACCTTTTAATCTGTGGATATGCTAGCACGTGGCAAATGACCATTCTATGGGGAAATGATTCCCAAGTGAAAAATACCACGGTGCTTCTTCCTTAATTAACAGCCTTTTCACATTGCTAGCACATTAAAGCCAGCACGAAGAACACCCGTGCTTATGTAATCAATGTCACAGCGTCTCTGCCTAAAGGAATAATAAATGTTCAGGCTCTATGCTAAGTGAAAACCTGTTCCCCAAGACTTTCACCTCCATAAAGATGGGCTCATAAAAAAAAAAATCGAAAGAGGAAAAAATTGGAATGTGGTCTCATGAGGATAAAAAGGCTAGTGTTAATAATTAACAAGAAGAGTGAAGAGGAGTCAAATTAGCCATAATAGAGCCCAGAGTGACTGGCAAAGTCACCTCTCATTATCAAAAAACTCATTAAGAAATGAAGAGGTGGAAATCCCGCTGGGTTACTCTCACACTTCGGCTGTACCCGAGATTATTTTTCAGATTTCTTTCAAATGAAGAACTGTTAGGTCACCATATTGTATATTAGGTTAATCTGCAAGCTTTGAAATACGAAGGACTGACACCTGCATGTTATTCCACCCCCGGTGCTTAAATGAGCTGTATGTCTGAAATCCACGAAGCAGTGTTTATAGAGATATCTGTATATATATATACACAGGAAACAATGCAGAAATAGTATATATTCTGCATTATGCTGAGTCTGTGTGCCAGCAGCGTCATACACAGCTACTCTACAAATGATAGCATGACCACCCAAAGGGAAAATGTATTTAACTCTGATCCCTAGAGATGAGTGAATTTTAAATTATACAGCAGAGCTTGTTCTCCTCTGCGGAATCATGGAAGAATTATAAAAATCAGTAGACAAAAGCATTTTCCATCAATGGAATTCCACAGAACAACTCTGGTTTCTGTCTATAATGTAGACATTTTAAAAACTACTTTCAACCTGCATCCTCTCTATGTAAAATTTACTTACTTAAAGAAAACATCCTGTTCTGATGGGTGCCTGTGTCCCTCACAACAGACTTACAGAAGCATCTATGAATTCTGCTTCTGAACCTCAAAAACCCAGGCTTGACTGACGTTGATCATGATACAGCCACACACACTTGCTCCCGTTAAGGGAGAAGGTATTGCAGGACACTGAGTGCAGACATCTGAATGCTGTCGCAGATCACATGTTACATAATCTTGTAAAGCCAGCCTGAGAACTGCTGGGTCATAAGGAACTGTTTCTCTGAGCTTTGCTTAAAATCCATACAGAGCTTTGACAGAATAAAACCCATAGGAAACAAAAAAAAAAAAAAATATGGATAAGAAGTAATTCCTATCTTTAAGACCCATGAAATCTAGTACCAAATAGGGACATTTTTACGTTACTAACTAGAATGATAGATTGTTGTGAGATATACAGCTTAGTCTCTATTCTGTCCTCTGGAATCTTTCATTATGATTATAAACAGATTTGTTATATTGATTGTTTCTATGTATCTGTACAATAGATATATTCACCATTC
Organism: Rhabdomys pumilio; assembly: GCA_030674055.1. Lineage (NCBI taxonomy): Eukaryota > Metazoa > Chordata > Mammalia > Rodentia > Muridae > Rhabdomys > Rhabdomys pumilio. The sequence continues at coordinate 31,219,084 of JANHMN010000016.1, read as the reverse complement.
TTGTTCCCAAAATAAGAAACACTGTAACATCTCAGTTTCCTACTGTTACCTCTGTTTATGTAATATTATACACATATATACATATATACATATATACCTATATACCTATATACATATATACATATATACATATATACATATATACATATATAC